>JAJOHN010000006.1:1200000-1594776 GCA_030271015.1 Didymella glomerata
GTTCCTGAAGGATTCACATGGCACGAGACCCACTTCTGTATTAGGAAGCGCGAGGCGGTGTATCTGCACAATTCAGCACAGCTTAAGACTACTTTCGAGGTTGACACCCACGACTTCGTTTCAACGCGCATTGGAAGTCCTGGGCTAGTCATTCCCCTCGAATTGTCGCATAGGAGAAATGTCGCAAGAGGATCAACAGAGGTGTGCCGCTTCTAAGATGGCATCGATGTGGTCGTCCGTTGGACCTTTGAGCTGTTAACAGGCATAAGGGACGCAAGATGGTGGTATCCTGTCATTCGAGGCCTGATGACCTGCTTGGTATCTGCCAGCGATCATGCGGTGCCAGCCAACGCTCTTCTATCGCTGTGCTTTTCGTGTGTCTTCGTCATATCCCAGTTCCAAACATTTACTCCTCAATCGTCTTGACACAGTCCCACCCGCCGCTCAGCCTCTCCTTCCACAAACTAACTCGGTTGTCGCCAGTGCTGACCGCGAGCACATTGCCGCTGAGGCTCCAGCTTACACGCCATGCGGCGGCGTCGACGTTGAGGACTGTAGATTTCCAGTCGTCTAAGAGCTGTCAGTACAGTGCTGGCTTTGTTGTAGATGTCATACATACGCAGGTCTGAGGACGTCCAAATGCGCACGGTCTTGTCCTGCGAGGCAGAAGCAATGTAAGACTTGGAGAGGACTGTGGGTGACCATGCGACATCCCGAACCCAGTCTGTGTGGCCAGGCAGAACTTGTGTGTTTTGCCAGCTTCCTGTCTCTGCGCTGAACTCCCAAAGCTTGACTTGGCAGTCGCTGCCACCGGTGACGAATCGTCGTGCGGTGCCGGCCTGGTTTCCACTTGCACTGACAACCTGGCCAGGTGCAACAGCAGGTGCCCAAGAAACACTGTTTACGCCAGAGCCGCAAGCCTGGAAGATCTGGTGCGTCCAGTTATTGTCCTTGAACTCGAGAACCGAAACGTTGCCGTCAGAGGAAGCGCAAGCGAGGAGGCAGCCGGCCTCGTGGGGAGCCCAAGCGACGTGGTTGACAGAAGCGGTGTGGAGCGCAACATCGTAGATCTTCTGCCAGGCGCCGCCTTGTTCGCGCCAAATGAGGACCTTGCCGTCGTAGGAGGAAGATGCGAGAATGTTGCCATATTTGGGATGCGCCCAGGCTACACACCATACAGCACCCTCATGTCTGTCAAGCTGTCAACAACATGCTACGTCTGTGTTCTAGAGTGACGTACCCCTTCAGGGTCTCTACCAGTCTGTGAGACTCGCCCTCGACCTCGAAGATCTTGATTGTCTTGTCCGAAGAACACGTCGCTAACCGCCTGCCATAGTAATCCAGAACGGCGTCGTGCTGAGCTTGATTAGCCTCTATTGACATCAAATCAACACTGTTGGCGGCCATTGCGCGTTGGTTCGGTCGAGGTTGTAGATTGGACATGTGTAGTATTGCGCGGGTCGGTAGGTCGAGGTAAGGTCGAGGTGAAAACGTGGACGTACAATCATATCATCGTGACCTGAGTTTGCTATTACGTTCGCCTGGAGTGAAGTCAGCGGGTGAAGCTCGGGCAGGTGCATTTGCGCGACTGATGCGGGGAGGTAGTTACCATCTTGCCGGTGTAGCAGTCGCTTCAAGGTGCTGAAAGAAGAATTGAACAGAACGAGCTAGGAAAAGAAGTGTGCCTGGAGGACTGCTGCGGGTTGTGTTGGAAGCCTGCAACGTTGATGTGATGCTCTGGCCTCTAGTCGCAGGGGTCGTGGCCAGTTCGGCGGTGGGCGGTGATGAGATTAGATTAGATCGCCAAGACTGTCTTTGTGCTTATGCTGCCTCTTGCATAGGTCTTGTTTGGCTTCTTGACTGCCTGATTTCTCTTGCAAGTTGGAGCTTTCAAGCTTACGATCTGTGGAATAGTTCCATCAGGGCTCAGCAGACCCTACTAACCTGACAACAGTTATGCCTCGATGCAGAGCGACCACGCAGCTTCATGGTAATAACAAGGTCTGAAATATCTGGCTTCCCTGTGCTGATCGAGGAGCTCTACCGTTGAGGTCTCGTACATTAACTTTGCGCACGACATATCGTACGATTAAAGACAAGTCGTGAAGGAGTCGACTTCATTGCATGGGTACCCATCCCGAGGGGCGCCCGCGATCGATACCAAAGCACCAGTCCTGCCTCATCAGGAAAGTTCACCAGCCGCCAAAGGCCCGAGCCTCATCTGTGCTCGACCTTCGAACACGAACATCGTTCATCGTTAGACATACAGAGTACCAAGAACCTGTCGCTTAAGATATTGTTGGGCGAAAGTCACATCCGCTAGGCAGCAGACGCACGACTACACGCTCAAACAGCTTCACGTCGACTTTCGCCCCTGCTGCCTTGAAACTAGCCAGAAGTGGCAGCCTGCATAACAACCTGCAGCTTGCAAGACTACAAGTTGAAGAGCCGGAAGACATACGATATGGAGGCTGCTCGAAGTGCACAAACGTTGCAGACGTGGATCTCAAATTCATCTTCATCAGTCTCGACGTCCACAACCTCTAGGATGAACGATCTTCCCACACAATACACGCCAGCACAACTCGAAGCGCAGGACATATTGAGGCACCTGCTGTCCAAATTACAAGAGCCGGATTCAAAGCACTACTCAAGATACGGCAAATGGGCAGCCCGCCACCCTCGACTGGACAACTACTGCATGCGCTGCATCCGGCCGCAAGTATGGACCTTCCTCAGCAGCCGGTGGAGCCTGGACGGCCTCAAGGCTATCGGGGGCGACCTGCGCACCGACGCCCACGCAATTTACCTCAACGGGATCCTAGGGCAGGACAAACGGGTGCGGATCTACGTCGGACAGGCGTCCTCGCTACGCCCGCGGATAGCACAGCATCTCAACTTCCGCTACCGGCGCGACAACCCTTCGCTGCACTACTACGCGCTGCAGCGCTCGATCTATAATGCCATCGGTGTGCTTGCTGTGCTGCCGAGCCCGAATATGGGCGGCCATGCGTTGCCGGGCATGGATGATCCGGGGTTACTGCTCAATGTGCTGGAGATGTGGATGGGACTTGTGTTGAGGAGTTTGCCTGTATCCATGCTGGAGGAGTGGTTGCCGGATGGGCTCATCAAGACAAAGGAGGGAAAGGAGGGTATGTTTGGTGGGCTCAATATTCGGTGTCCGCTGGACCAGGGGGACAGCAAGTCCGAGTGGGTCGATCTGAGCGAGAGTGAGGATACCTTAGTGAAAGAGTACTTGGGCGTAGACGCCATGAAGGCCTCGGAGGTGAAAGATGGCGCCCAGGAGGAAGTAGAAAGGAGAAGGAGGGAATATACGGAGAGAGCGAGGAAGATGAACCAAGGCCAGAAGGATCTGGGGGTGTCAGTCAATACGCTGATAGCTTTTGGTATGGGAGTCGTGCTAGGATTCGCATTGATGAAGGGGCTGAGCGGGCCAACAAGATGGTGAATCAAGCCCATTACGAAGCGTGATCTTCGTAATGCTCTATGAGCGTGAGTTCATCGCTTGAAGGAGCTACCCACCAAAGCTTTCTGCTCTCACCCTTCTCTGTGTTCTTCCGCCCTGACCAAATTCCTGGCTTCCGTGCGCTGACCTTACCTCACCACGGCTTCCATTCTTCCTCAGGCTACCAGCTCTTGCGCTCTCGAATGGCTTGCGCCTTCTGACGAGCTGATATCCTCTATCTAGCTCCACCTCGATCGCACACCGAATCTTCAGCGCGGTCACAGCTGGCCATACGCTCCTCTCGCCCTTCAGGATCCAGTAGTCGATGGCCTCCTTAGTTGGGTTTTCAAGCAGCTTGAAAAAATCCCCTGGTGTGAGTTCTGGGACTAGTGTTAAGCTTGCACCAGGGATATTCTCATCAAGCAAAAACCTCCGTATGCTGGGACTGAGGTAACCTAGCTCGTCAAGCTGGTGCAACCTATGCTGTACTTCCAAAACCACTAGCTTCAATATTGGCATGCTCAGCTTCCAGCGCCCATCTTGGCGTGGATTCGGATGGTGGAGATCCGATCGGAGGAAGGGCGCAAGATAAGGACGTGCTTGAGAGACGATAAAATGGTTCACGTTGAAAAGTTCGGCTATGCGGTGCAACGGCGACTGGCGATCGGTGTACGAGGCGTGTGTCCAGGGACGAAAGGTAGTCTCTGAGGCTGGAGACCAAGGGACAATAGCACCAGACTCATCCTTGCACATCAGAACGACAGGGTTATAGAGCGTGGAGGACGCGGTTGCATTCGAAGCGAGAGCGGCGGACCAAATGAGCTGGTTTTGTCAGTTACAGGCTCGCACGGGCTGGACGCAATACTTACCACGTTCGGTGCCGTGAGGTAATTCAGCAGGTTTGGCACACCTCCACCGCCGCTAGTGGTTACGGTGATGTTGAGCACTCTCTTGGTCCTGGTGTATGCCTCTTCGAAGGTCAAGTCTCCCACATTCGCCCTAAGGAGCTGCTCCAGCACTCCAACATCGAGGAAATGCCCCTCATACCACCACCGTCTGACACGGCGCGTAAGCGTCTCAAGCCAGCTACTACCCTTCGATCCTTTCTTCTGTGGACGCTTCTTGAAAGCACTTAGGTCGATGTTCTTGCCATTGAGGAAGTCCAGCAGCTCATCTTCGGTGTGCACACCTACCAGCGCAGCGATAATGGCTCCTGTCGCAGTGCCAGCAATGATGCGAGGTAGTAGACCGCGCAGATGCAGTGCCTTGACAACACCCTGGTGACAAATGCCAAATATCTGTCCGCCTTGCAGCACCAACACGGATCTCCCAAAAGCCTGCCTTGTATCATGCAGCACATCCAGCTTCGCTTGGTTCGTCAAGCCGGTGTCTGAGCTTGCCGCAGTAGGGTAGTTTGTAAGGTATTCGATCGCGTATGAGACTTGCGTGACGTAGTCCTCGATCAAGAGTTTCGTCCCGCCGTATGCACGATCGAACAGGCGCGGTGCTGTAATATTTCCGAGGTTGCGAACGAGGCCGCTCCTAAGCAGGCCGATCAGGCCTAGCATGTCATCATCTTCGTGGGTCTCGATGATGGCCGTAAGGCGCTGGTGTATGAGACGATAGTTGTACCACTTGCTCGTGGCATTCTGGCGCCAGAGATCGTACCCTTGGAGCTCATCGAGGTGGTATGCTGGGCGATGGGTTAGTACAAACGGAAGTGTAGTAGCATTTGCTTACCTGCTGCCTCCCATTCCTCGAAGCAGCGCGCGTCTGCAATCGTCTCAAGTAGCAGATCTCGCGGGCTCTTCTTAGTCCACCATGCAAACAGTTGCTTTAGCATAGATGTTAGCGGAAGCTCGGCAAAGAGACGTTATAACAGCGCGAGAGCACACACCCGCAACCAGAACAAGAGAATCTCAGCGAAGCAGCCAAACACGCTCCATAACAACCCGACCGCCATCATGACCAGATCTAAGATATCGGCTGATGACGCCACTGGATGGCATGTCGTCGCGGTGTCTGCTGCCCGGGTCGGTTATTTGCTGTCATGAGGAAGCGCGTGTCAAAGCAGCACGATTCACATGTGAAGGCGTGAGACGCCGCAGAGCAGCCGATGCTGAAACGGGAGGATCGCGGGGAGAAGCCGCGCTAATTACGTGCGGCCAAACGAGCCATGACGCATCTGGACAGCGACGAGGCTGTTCAGCAAACACTCAATCGACTCTACTTCTTCCAAACTTCTGCAATTGCTAGCGCAACATGCCCGGGTCATCCCTTTGGCTCCTTCCGCCGGAATCCCATCCGTTGAATGAGAAGCTGGGTTCTCTGATCAACAAGACAGCCTCGCATTTCGGCTCCACAGACCTCTTCATTCCTCATGTTACACTGACATCTGATTTGGTGCAACCGTCAAGCTACGGCACCGAGCCACAGAAATGGATCGAGTCCTTGAATCTTCCGGTTGGTGGGGACGTGAGGGTCGAGTTTGAGAAGCTCAATAGTGAAGATGTCTACTTCCGCAAGCTCTACATCAAATGCCAGAAGAGCGAAGAGTTAAAGGCACTAGCAACGGTCTGCAGGATGCAGGTTGCCGATCATGAGGACGAGGACACAGCTAGGAAGTGGGCGGATGAGACCTTCAACCCGCATGTCAGCCTGCTGTAGTGAGTCTCACCCAATAGGTCACTGATTGTAATAATGCTGACCCCTGGCTTCAGTCACGACTGCCCACAGGTCAACGCAGCAGGCCTCGATGAGACGAGTGAGCTCGCACAGGAGGAAGGCGTTGACCTTGTCAATCGAAGTGAGGGGTCGTTTTGGACGGGAGGTCGCGTTGTACTCGTTGCGACCGAGAACCCGACTTCAGACTGGAAGCCCATCGCCCAGAGGGTGCTCTGATCGCGTCATTGTAGCGTGTTGACTCCGGCGCATTTGTCACTGTCAGTAGTTATGATGAGCTTGGTGTCCGGTTGCAACATCGTACTACGAAGTTCTGCTAGCCGCGTGTGGCAGTCGGTACATCGATGGTACGAGCCGCGTGAGGCTGCTGTGGCTGAAGCTGTGGACCGTCTAGCTGCCGCACGTCCACCGTATCAAAGCTAAGGCAGCCAGACGTCATTGAGGGGTAACTATGACCCGCGGAGAATGAGTGACATGCGCGAGGCATTGTTGAAGATGTTGGAAGTTGGTCGTTAGTGCTGGTGTCCGAAGGGATGGGGCAGGCATCGTTGCACGAGGCTTCCAAAATACCTCATTCGTGCTTGCAAGGACAGATGAAAGATAAAGTTCACTGGGGGCCAGGATGCACATGATAGAAGCGTGATGTGGAGTATTTGTTTTGCATTACTGTACACTAAGATATGGTATCTACATACTCATGGCTCATTAAAACGTGAAGGAAAAACAAGATGCGCGGAGCTGCTCATCTATTTCATGAAGCCGCGCTTGCCATCACCGTCAGCATCGACCTTGGGGTTGAGCTTGTCCATCAGACCGGGCTTCTTGTGCTCGCCAGAGACAGAGTCACGGGTGTGGGTGTTGTGGGCATCAGCCCTGGAACGCTCCTCGGTGAGAGCGTCGGGAAGACCGTCCTTGGTGGTGTGAGTGCGGTCATCGCGGGCGAAGTCGTTGTGCTGCTGGCCGTGGTGACCAGCGGCGCCGAGACCAGCACCGGTGGCATTCAGCTCACGCTGATCGAGGCCGGAAGCATCGTTACCGTGACGGGCAGTGTTGTCGTAGTCACCATGGCGGGGAGCACCGCCAACGTGGTGGTGGTCGTGGTGGCCAGAGCCTTCACGGATGGCACCGAAGCCACCAGCTGTGCCAGCACCAATGTTCTTAGGGACACCCTCGAAAGCATCATAGCGCTCCTCGCGGCCGGTAAGAGCTCCACCCTTGTTCTTGAACTCGTCCATGGTCATGGCAGGAAGAGCAGTGGTGCTGTGGTGGGTGGCCTTGTTGTGGTGAACCTCGTGGATGGGAACGGTGGTGTGAACAACGTTGGGCTGGATGGTCTCCTTCTGGACGACAGGCTGGATAGTCTCGTGGATGTGGTGGTGAACGTGCTCACCGCCAATGGCAGCAGCGGCGCTCTGGCTGTGTGTGGTGCCATCTACGCGACGCTCATCCTTGAAGCGAGCCTGCTCGTCGATAAGGTTCCTCTTGGTGGTGTCGTGATCACGGTGGTCGAACTCGCGATGCTGAACGGCACCGAGCTTAGCAGTGTGCTGCTCGGGGAGGACCTCGCGGTCCTGGACGGGCTGGACTGTGCGGTGGTAGTGGTCCTGGTGGACCTCCTTATCAACAGCAGTCTGAACCTCCTCGTGAACGTGAGGCTTGACAACCTCGTGCTGAACAGCAGGAGCAACAGCCTCGTGGACAGTGGTGTCGTGGTGTCCAGACTTAGACATGAAGTCGGTGATAGCTGCCTTAGCCTTGTCCATTGTGAAGTGTTGTATTGATGATTGATGTGAAAGTGGTAGAGTTTTGGTGATAAAAGGTCTTTGAGGTTATGAAGCTCGGAGAATTGGTGTTTGATGATGGTATGATGATGACCTTGAGCAGTAGCTGCTTGAACCCTTTATACCTCTCCATCGCTGGAGCATACGCAGGACGACGTAATTGACAGGACCTCAAAGCCGGTAAAGCTTGCTCAGTGCCATCCACGGCACGTCAGATGGGCCCCATCGCCATGACCTACCTAGCTCGGCGATTGCATACATGTGGCGGTGTTCATTGGCTCCATAAGCATGGGTTCGATTTTGACGGGTCCCGCTGTGTGGCAGCGGTAGCTCCGACGGGCTGTAGTCACAAAGACGTGTTTGTTGATGTACGTCAAAGAGGCCTAAGCTCAATTCATCAGCCACAGTTTACGTCGATACGACCAGCGTTACGCTTGACGTAAGAGCTCACGCTCCCAGCGAGTGGAGCAGTGTGGTCCAGTCCTTCCTAGGCCATCCGCTGACGATGTTGCTACCAGCTAGCCTGCATACCTCGAAGTTTTTCTGCGCACTACGCACACACAGAAAAACATGTGCTCTCAAGTGTGCCAAAACGCCACCGAGTTTTTGTGAAGGGAATTGTGCCTAATGAGGGAATTGGGGATGTGAAGATCTACGGCTGGGGTGGCGCTGGGGTGATGTTGTCACGATCAGATCAATTGCGGGAAGTCGTCCGTGCTCCTACCGAAAACATGCCAGAACTTCAAGGCGAGCACCTTTTCGATGTTGCCCATCCCCACAATCCCTACGCGTCGCCCGCACACCGGTGTCGTCTCATCCTGTTTCGCTCGCGGCGCCGGAGCCCTGTCCACGTTCGAGACTGACGCACTGAGGATCACCCTGCCCTCTGGTACGCTATTGCGATCAGCAGCGGGAGCTGCCCGCTGTTGGCCACTCATTTCCTTGTCGTCATCCCGTCGTGCATGTCCACCATGCCCACCGCAAACACGCGATGATTGTGGCATCGTCACAGTGCCTAAGTGGGCCTGATGTGCCCTTTGCTATGGAAGAGCAATTAAGCATCACGATGCTGCTACGTCATCAAAGACGCAATACCCTGAAATGCATCGTAGCAGCCTTGGGCTGAACCTCGCTCTGAAAAAGCAACAACAAGGGAGCTTTAAGGTCCCCTGCGAGAAGAAAGGGAAGCAGACTTCTGTCCATGCCTGGAACCCTCGGGGACTCCGCCATTGAGTCCGATTGATGTCTAGCCGCGCTCTGCCGTTCATCGACGTTGCCTTTGGCGAGCCACGGCGTCACCGCAAGGCGGCAAGGGTCCATGGCAGCTGTTTAACGTTCGACCCGTGCTGTCACTGAACGGCTTCTGGACTGTTCTTTTAGGTCCACCAAATGACTTCGTACTTCAGCAGCCTCGCGCCTCCCTTCCGAACTTCCATAGCGTTCTGAATTTGGGAAACGCACGCTCTGTGCGTCATAGCTGCCCTGTGGTCCTTATTGTGGCCTTTCGAATCCAGCACTTTGGTCCACGGAGACCCATCTGCCCTACGTGTTTTTTACATCAGTTCATCCCAAAGTTTTGTTTTCCTCGATTTCGCGCGATTCAAGTTACCAGAGCCTCGTGTCGAGAAGCAAGCATCATGCAACAAAAGTTGAAGTCCGTCTTTCGAAGGTCCAGTAAGTCGAGGAGCTCGTCAGGTTCACACGAAAAACTGGGCAGCAGCTCCCACTACAGCGAAGCAAACTCAACACGTGCCGATCGACAGCGCGTGTCTTCTGACGGGCGCGGTCGTACATCAGTCGATTCATCTGCAACTGGGTCTGTCTACACCGGCCGCAGCAGGCCTGTCAGCTCGATCTACGATGATACTCGCCGGGCTCAAGCGCCTACTGGGCAAACAGCAACCTCTGATTTCGCGTCTCCCGCCGATCCCAATGGCGGTGCTATAGCGACTGACTACAAGGCCTATCTCCCGGCACTCTCGCCGGTGAACGATGATCACGGCGATGAGTACATCGCGCTTGGCGGTGACAGACAGCACGAGAGAAACGTCGCCGACCGAAACATTGCACCCTATAGTACATCTATCGATGGCGGACATCGCAACGCAGCGAGTGGTGCGCATAGTGGGTCAGCAGTGTCTTCTCCAAGTGAGTGCCAATGCTGTTATTATTTGCAAGAGACCTGCACATACCAGTTCCTTTGCATTCCAGAATACTTAAATCCTAACATTGATTCCAGCTGCTCCCGTTTCAACACTCCCTTCGGCTCAAGTACATTCACGCAAACAATCCGCCGGCATTCAGTATTCCGCAGCCACCCTGAGCTCAGGTCTGACTGGCGGTCCTGTGAGGAACGGTGACAACGTCATGACCAACCGCGGTCTCGTCGATGGTGTGCGTCCACAGACTGAGTCGAGTGCACAAGAGCAGGGGCTCGCGAAGCGGTCAAGCCTGCCTCTGAAGGCAGGCGCACAACCAGAATTGGAGCTTAAGACACTCAATACGTTGAGCAGCGACAACGAATCGTCTTCTGGGATTCGCCATGCCACCATGGATGGAACAGCATATGGCGAGGAAACCGCTCTGGCCAGGAAGTTGCGCGAGGATGGTATCGCGGACCTCAGAAACACTGTCGACACAGATGGAGACATTACATGGGCCCCTGGTACGTATCTTGTTTCTATTTTCGTGACTTCAAAATGTACTGACTCCCACAAAGCTGTCACACACGAAGTGATAAAGCCACACCAGCACGAAATCGTTCAACACAAGATATATCGCGAGATTCACAACTATGAGCACTTCCACCGAATTCAGCCTGTTATGATGACTGAGGTTCTTCCACCTCGTCATTGGATACCCAACCCGAATGGCGAAGGTCTCATCGAAATCTCCGCCGATGAGCTCCCAGCCCGCACGGGCGACAACCGCTGGTGGTCGATCTGCGAGCACTCGAGCCCTTACTCTCTACAGACGGCTTTGCCCAAATACCGTACAGAACCTGAGATTATCGAAGCAGGAACGTTCATGACTGAACAAGGCTTTGAGCGAAAGGAGACGATCATAGTTCACCCACCGACGCTGGCTGACCTTACTGGATACGGTGGGCCTGTCCAAGCTATGCATTTCGACCACAAGACTGGCAAGAGCTGGATGGGCGAGCTTACTACAATGGACAAACTCCATAAACTCCAACAGGAGCTTGACCGTGCACCTGACGCACAGGCTTTCAAGATGGACGGACTCGACAAGGCCCTTCCTCAGCTCCCTTCGAACTCTGCTCGTAGGAGTTCCACTTCTGTGCCAAACCGTAAGCCAGTCGGTAGCCACTCCTCTCCAGTGCACAGCTCGGACGCTGGACGTATACGCAACGCTGCGTGAGCAAACGACGATTCTAATATCTAATATGTTGTAAAAATATTGTAAACCTGCTTTCCTCAGTAGCGAGCATGGAGTTAAAGGCGCTTGGACGGAGATCATTTTCACGGTGGAATTGTTTGTTGCAGCATCTGATTGGTGACATTTAGAGCAAGCACGGCATCCAGCATAGTCTTCATCAAAATGCATCTTCGAGGTCCATAACTTCATCGCCTGTAGAATTTGCGCACCCTCGTGATACTCAGTGAGCACTAACACACGATCAAACCCCTCCCAACATTACATCTTGCACCTGCCTTCCTCAAACAGACCGGCTTAGTCGCAAGTGCGTCACCCACACTTTCCCTCAGGAAGTTGCAACACGTTATTGAGGTTTGACCTACTCATGTTCGTGTTGATGATCTATGGTTCACTCACTGTTATGCTGTCAGTAGGATACAAGACCGTGCTGAACGGAGTACAACGACCTTTCCTTTCACGGCGCTTTGAGAACTATGTCTGACACTGCTTCAGGCCAGGAGTACCGACGAATAGGACCGAACGGCAAGAATGTCCCTCGAATACTGCAACGAATGCAGAAGATCATGCATGCAACTTGCAGGCTTGATAGTCATGCCACGGCCAGGCATTCCTTACGAAGCTTAACGTATCGAATACCCGTTCAGCAACTCAGCCCTCGGCAGCAGCTGGAGATCTCGACAAGAACAACCTCGGAACGCCATACTTTAGAGCTCTTGTTCAGCTTAGTGTCTCTGCTCAAGCAGCAAAGTGAGGCTCAGCTGCACACGAAATGGATGCCCAGCTAGTGCCTAACACCACGCAGGTAAAATGACGCTATGACCGTAAAGTTCGAAACGCAACACCAGATATACGAGGCCTTGCGATTTGCATCGTGCCTGATACATGTGCCGGTAAACATGTTCTCTCAAGCACAGACCGAAGGCGAATACCAGGGTTCCCGCCGCCTGTCAGCGGCCCTAACGTGGGGTTGCCATGTGGACGAAGAGGCCCTGCACGCCTCGCTGTCCTAGAACAAGGATCTCCATATACTATAGAGACCTCCTCATTCATAGAGAATGATCATCCCATCATTTCATAAGCCAACTCAGTGTGACAGCCTTCACCCATGTCAAGGCAGTTCTGGGCTTACTTGTATGGTTATGCGAAAACGCCAAGTTTGCGACGTCTTTCAGCCTGACAATGACAAGACTTATCAAAGACGGGCGACCGACCGGTGGTATTTGAGCGGTCGCACCGATGCACTTTGCGGACACACGGGGTTAGGTACCGAGACAACGGCTTCAGGTCATCGAACGCGGATCCTGGGATCCTGGAGATGCGGCGCTCCAAGTCGCATGTTCGAGAGCTGAAATATCCCACTGTGCGCGAGTTAAGTGCCGGCTATTCGATGTGCAGATAAGCCTGTGGCGGGAGGCAGATTCGACGAAGCCTGAGCTAACCTCTAAGCCCAGAGTTGCCAAGCTGGTGTTCAGCCCGTAGGACGCGCTATAGTCTCTGCAATTGGAGAAGGACCAGGGGCCAAGACGAGGTCAAGAGTTGGAGGCATTTTCGAGACCCAAGCCGTGAATGTTCGGGGTGTCCGAGCGATTGCGCCATCACATAATGTTCTTTTACGAGCTGCGAGTATTGGAGATTGAACGGAAGAACGAGAGACAATATATGGACAGCGTACAGCTACAGGGTACCGGTCCTGGAGTTTGGTGCTGGCCGCTGGCCCTGGAGTTGCCCCGCAAGGCGGGTTTTTCAGACTAGCGGGCAGGTTTCTGGAACCAGGCCCTGCAACACCACGCTACTATCTTGATCATCCTTACCTAAAGCGTACCGCCTATGCACATGGCGAGCCGTGACGCTCACACTTCAATGACGGAACTGGAGCCATTCAAGCAAATCCACAACCATTTAGTCTGGACGAAGCAATCATGACCAGCAGATCGCAGTGGCCCTGGAGCATGCGATGCACAAACGACCTTGGCGCTACACTAAATGGCGGGCAACGGCGTGCAGGACAGGGAAGGCTCTAGGCTGACGCTAGGGTGGTCCAAATCTCACTGTCCATAGCGGTTTGTCGGAGACTCATGCGACCATCCACCTTCACCACCAAGGCTGAGCTCGCGCTAGCGCTACTGAGTATTTCATCAAGCTGCCCTGCTCTTCTTCCGTCTGCTGCCCACGTTCACGTTACACCAACCGCGAACAGCTTCACGAGAGCACGGCTTACCCCCACTTGTGGTACATGGAATTCCTTGTGCAGTACTTCTGTCTTCTACTTAAAGGTCTTTTGTGAATTTCGCAGACAACCAATCTCGAAATTTCTTAATAATGGCCTCCACCGGCATCGATTACCTTCCCAATGGCCCTGGCGATAAAAACCCGCAGGGTGTTCGTGTCGACGAGGAGAAGACCTTCGAGCCCAGGCGCAGCGATTCGGTCGGCTCTGTTAGAGTAGTTCACGATAATACACACCGAAAGCTCAAGAGTCGACACATCCAGCTTATTGGTATTGGTGGTACTATTGGAACTGCCCTCTATGTCCAGATCGGCCGAGGTTTGATGAATGGAGGCCCTGCGTCGCTGTTCCTTGCATTCACATTGTGTAAGTTGCAGGCAAACAAGTATTGACACGGAAGGCCATTACTAACAACGAATGATAGGGTGCACTGTGATCCTTGCGGTCACCGTCAGTGAGACTCCCCATGTTCGATTTTCCCTAAGCAACACTTCCCTAAGCAACAATGCCAGAGCGTCCACCATTCGCCAAAAGCACCACATTCCACACACCCAATGCGTACACTGAACTAATCTCAACACAGGTATCGCGGAAATGGTCACGTACTTGCCCATCTCTTCACCGTTCATTCGATTTGCAGGTCGCTTCGTTGACGATGCTTTCGGTGTTGCAGCTGGCTGGAACTTTTTCGTCTTCGAGGCTGCTCTCGTACCGTTCGAGATTGTGGCCTGCAACGTCATCATTCACTTCTGGAGTGATGTCGTGCCTGTCGGCGCAATCATCGCGATTGTGATCGTCCTCTACGGGTACGTTGTGGCGGTCAAAGACATTACCGGAAGACTGGACTAACGGTGCGGCAGCGTGATCAACTTGATGGCTGTGAAGTGGTATGGAGAGACTGAATTCTGGGCAGCTGTTGGCAAAGTCCTTCTGATCGTCGGTCTTCTCATCTTCACATTCATCTCTATGCTTGGCGGCAACCCAGAGAAGGATCGCTATGGCTTCAGGTACTGGAAGAACCCCGGGTCCTTCGCCCCATTGTACTACGGCGGAGACTTGGGACGTTTCCTTGGCTTCTTGCAGTGCTTGATCCAGGCTTCGTTCACTATCGCTGGACCTGACTACGTCTCCATGGCAGCTGGAGAGACTGAGAACCCTCGCAAGGTTATGCCCCGCGCCTACAACGCCGTCTTCTACCGTCTCACGGCTTTCTTCGTTCTAGGATCCCTGGCTGTTGGTATCAATGTGCCCTACAATGACCCCGAGTTGAAAGCTGCTTTCGCCGACGGCAAGCCAGGAGCCGCCGCGTCCCCTTACGTTGTGGCCATGAACAGGCTCAGGATTGAGGTCCTTCCTCATATCGTCAACGCTGGTGTCCTTGCTTCCGCTTTCTCTGCCGGCAACTCCTACGTCTACTGTGCTTCTCGCTCTCTCTTCGGTCTCGCACTCGAGGGCAAGGCGCCCAAGGTCTTGACAAAGTGCACCAAGCAGGGTGTCCCATACCTCTGCGTTGCCGTCGTCCTTGCCATCTCCTTGCTGTCCTTCTTGCAGCTTGGTGAGAACTCCGCGATCGTCCTCAGCTGGTTCGTCAGCTTGGTCACCGCCTCCCAACTCATTAACTTCTCAGTCATATGCTACACGTTCTTATGTTTCTACAAAGCCTGCAAAGTACAAGGTCTGGACCGCAAGACTTTGCCATACGTTGGCATCCTGCAGCCATACGCAGCGTACTATGCTCTTACCTGCACATTCATCATGACATTTGTCGGTGGCTATACAGTATTCCTGCCCGGCAATTGGGATGTTCCCAACTTCTTGTTTTCGTAAGCTTACCTATTCACATTCGACCGGCCCTTCGCTGACCACACCCCTAGCTACATGATGGTGTTCCTCTTTCCCATCATCTTCCTCGGATGGAAGTTTTTCAAGAAGACCAAGACCGTCAAGCCGCACGAAACTGATCTCATCACGGACCTGGCTGAGATTGAGGAGTACACGCGCAACTTCGTGCCTACGCCCGAGACCAACTGGTTCAACAAGATGTTGGACAGGGTTTTCGGTTAGACTGCGTCCGAGTCTGGAAGATGGAGACAGAGAGGGCTCGGGCTGCTTTCTGCTCTTTGGTGTACAATGTTACAATTGAGATCACTCTAGCCGTGAGGCATGGTCGAGTGTATCTATTCTGTCTTTAGAGATGATACCCATACATAAAATGGAATGACTATACAGCGGGCTACCAGGTTTCAGCAGATTCCACTACCTATTATTCCTAACAAAGCACTGTCGAGATATCTTTGCCGAGACTCCAAAACCCATAAGAACTCAAAACAAGAACGTGGGGATGTCATCAACATCTGTACTCCTCTTCTGCTCCTTCACATCACCCCGTTTTGCTCTCTCGGCCTTCCTCTTTGCAATCCTGTCCGCGACATCTTTACTTATGCCACCACTGTCTTTGGCGGCACCCCAGTCATCCAGCAGATCTATGGATCGCCGCGGCTTGACGGCTTGAGCAGTGATTGATTGCGAGGTCTGAGGAGATGGGTGATTGGACGATGTTGACTGTGAGCGTGGTCTACCGCGAGAAGAAGCCGTTGGCGGTGCTCGTGTGTCGAAAGCCGGTGGTGTGTACTCGTCAAGCATAGCAAACGGTGTCATTCGCGGAGGTCGAGTGCGTGATCTTGCTGATGCTTTTTTTGCTGGAAAAGTGGGTTTGACGAAAGGCTCTATTGCAGGCTTGGACGTCGGGAACTGAGTGGGCCGCTGCCTTGTTGCCGGCAATGGCTTCGCTGCAGTCGCGGTTGCAGGGGATGGGCTTCTAGGCTTTGGCGGTCGAATTGCATCGAGATCGTCACTATCGATCTCTTGCGACATACTGGTGGTTGGCAAAGGCTTCGATGTCATCAACCGGACGTTGCTTGGCCTTGACTGGTACGAAGCGCTGTCGTCCTCGCTCGAGTCGCCCTGAGAGGCGAACACATCTCGAATTGCCTTCTTCTGTCTGTTCTCTTGGACCCTCACCCGCTCTTTCAGCTCGCCATCCACAGAGTGTTTTGCGCCTCCCACTACAGGCCTTGCAACTTCAGCCTCTCTCTTTCTCGCTTCAATGCTTGCTTTCAATCGGTCGTATTCTGCGATGTGCAAGTGCCGCGTGAAGAGCTTTGCTGTTTCGAGAAATTCATCTTCGACCATCATCCATTCATCATCTCGGAGGTCGAACTTTGACACGCCTTTGCGCATAGGTTCGTCCTGCGGAGCTACATACTCTGCTGGGGGCGGCGGGGAAGATGAAAGTGCACGCTCTCTTGGCTCAGCAGTTCTGGAATCTGTTGTGGTACGTGGTGTTGCTGTTCCTGCCTCAGACAGCGAGTCGTCTGAGTCGGATGCAATCTTTGCCTTGCCTTTGCCTTTGCCCTTGCTACTGCTGGCGAAGACAGTACCGTCAAAGAAGTCGTCGTCGATGTCATCTGGAATCGTGGTCGTCTTCGTCGTCGTTTTGCCTACAGATGGCTTTGTCGTCTGCGTGCGACTTCCCCCGCCACCACTGCTCTTCCAGGGCAGCTGTCGCGGCATCGTGCTGGCCCACGACAAAGACTCACTGCAATCCACGGACTTGATGACTGCTTTGCGCCAAGCATGTTCAGTACCAGCGGTGAAAGCCACGCATCACTGTCCTGTCAATGAAGTCGCGTAAGTGCTTTCCGGACGCGTCGCGCACGGGAGCGACTTGCCCCACTTCTGCCTAGGCTCTTTCTCGCAACCACGTCACGTCAACTGAACACTGCTGCACGCCCTTCCGGCGCATCTCAAAGACCGATCCCCTTTCGATTGTATTCCATGCATCTCTAAGGACTTCGAAGGGGCCTTCACACGATGGAGGTGCCTTCCCCAGGTCCTCACTGTCCCTGCAGCCAGTTAAGAGGACACATAACAACACCGACAACCATCACCACGTTCAACTGCTTCTACCACAACGGACAAGACCATTGGAATCTCAACTGCCCTGATTGATCTTCGGATGACCATTGAGCGAGTGCACCTGCTTTGACTGCTCAGCTGCCTCCAGCACCACCACCATGTCCATGTTCAGAAGACCCGGAGACTCATCGTCGTCTTCAGAGGCCTCGTATGATCAGACGGAAGATGACGAACAACCATTGTCGCAGCAATCTGGTCCGGTCACTCGCGTCAAGACTTTAGATACAGATACGCCTGAACAGCCCACCAACCCACAACGACCATCTTTGGACACCAGAGGAGTCTCCAATCAGGATCTCCAGGCTTTATCGTTTCATGCGATGCTCGAACAGAACGCAATCACGACAGCGGCAGCACGTTTGCGCGTAGAACCTACCAACGCAGAGGCACAGCGACAAGGTCGAGAAGCGTATCAAGCCATGACTCGCCAACTCCCGAATGGAATGGACAGGAGATATGCCAGCGAGGAGTTTGGAGACCTCCGTAAGCAGATGCAAGAGCGTCTTCACCAGACTGTAACCACGCATTTGCAAGCAATTGAAGAGGGACCTGCAGATACTCAGTCATTGGTCAAGCTCCATAGGAAGGGGCTTGCTGTACCAGCTACTCAACCACCGGTCTCGGACATCAATGTACTATCGGAGTTGCCGACACTCGCACCATGGCTACCTGATCTCCAAAACGATCGCTACACGCGAGATTTCTCCGAGCTTGGGATTGTAGGCAAAGGTGGTTATGGCAAAGTTTACAAGGTCAAGCACAAACTTGATGGCCATTTCTATGCAGTCAAACGAATCTTGGTGCCATCTGCCAAGGTAGCGAGGTTTCAACAGCATGGACCCGACGAGTTGAACAACATACTGGAAGAGGTACGATCGTTGGCGACTTTCGATCATGCAAACATTGTCAGGTATCACAATGCCTGGCTCGAACTCACGATAGAACCTGCCGAAATGCCATCATTCCCCACGAGGACATACCTACCAGACAATCGACTGCTCGGAGATCGAGCGAATCTCAGTTCTAGCCCTTCAGATCTTGGGTACCTCCAGTCGAGGTTTGACGACATTCACTTTGGAGGACCGTCCGCCGGCTCCGACGCAGGTATTGTTTTTGAAGCAAGCAACGCCGACGACGCCGACGACTCCAGAGGCAGTACTCATCACACCTCTCTGCGAGAGCAGCTCAGTGTCAAGCGGAAGAATCGGCGCAGCAGTCAAGCCAGCCAAGCTACCATCGCTACACTCGCCTCTACAGGGTCTCGCATGAGCGCCGTAGAGGACGTGTCAGAACATTCTGACGACGAGGAAGTCGAGATGATTCAACGGCGACATGGGCCCTCATCTCAGGATATGACTACCGATTTTTCGGAAAGTATGATATCACACAGCGATATGCCAGATCGAGCGTTGGTCAGCACTCGCACTTCCGGCCCGGTTCTGACGCTGAACGTCCAAATGTCTCTTTACGAGTCCAACTTGGCAGCGTTCTTGTCACCAGAGCGGACGTCTTTTGCCAGCAAACCAGAGCTTTCGCACTGCTTCCACCCTTGTGTGTCGCTAGAGCTTCTGAGCAACATTCTTTCCGGCGTTGAATATCTACACAGCCAGGGGGTTGTGCACCGCGATCTCAAGCCAGCAAACATCTTTCTCGCGCTTACCACTGGCCGCCGATCGCCGTACGGTTCAGTGGACCTTTCGAGTTGCAAGCCGTGCCCTGATCGAGATTGTGTGCATGTTGTGCCCCGCATCGGTGACTTTGGACTTGTGGCTGCACTTGACGAAAGCTGTGTGGTTAATACAACGAGACCTGTGGGCACAGAGTTCTACCGTCCGGAGAAGAGCTCGCGCAACAGCGACAAGCTCGACGTCTTCGCGCTCGGTGTTATCGCCGTGGAGATGCTGTACAAGTTTGTGACAAGGATGGAGCGCAGCGACGCGCTTTCCCGGCTGAAGAAGGGCGAATTTCCTGATGGATTCGCGGAGAAGGTGGGACCACACGGAGACAAGATCCAGCAGCTCGTTGGAGCCATGGTGCTTACGGACGAGGAGATACGCATGGGCTGTGAAGACGCAAGGACCGAGATTACGGGCCTTGTGACGGCTTTGAAGACAGAGGATTAGGATAGGATGCGAAGGTGCACACCAAAGATACCCATAAAACATAGACTATTGCAGCACTCAATAAAACGCACTGTACAGAACAACACCAACCACACTCCGCACTCATCACCAGAAGCTTCTCTAATCGCAGCAACCCCGACACCAAAGCCTATCACGGAGCCAAGATGTTCACCTGCATCAACCTATTCCCCACACAGATCTCACTCCCCTTGACCGTCCCATCGCTCCTCCAGCAGCTGTCAAACACCAACCCGCCGGTGCGCGCTACATCGTTGCAGTTCGCGCCCTGCGCGCTCCTCTCGCTCTTGCTCGCCGCCACCTGCGCGTTCCCAATCCGGCACATTTGAACGCCGAACTGGTCATTGCCGACGACGCACCGTGTGCCAGCGGCGCCTTTGCGCGCTAGGTCCGAGAGGCACGATGCTGCGTCGTTGGCCTGGGGGTATTAGCATGATGTATCTCGAGCATTGGGGTTTTGTGGAGAGAAAGGGAGAGGACGACGTACGTTGGCGCGGCCCCAGTTCTGGTCGCAGTTGATGCGCTTCCCAAGGGTGTTGGACGCTACGGCGGCGTTCTTGGCTGCTACTGCTTCCTCGGGGGATAAATGGTCGCCGGTGGGATCGGCGATGATGTCCTCGATCCATTGGGCGAAGGTGAACTCGGTTGAGGTGGGTGCTGAGGGAGCCGCTGCTACAGAGGTAGACAGGGCGAGGAGGGCGGGGAGAAGAAAGGATGGGTAGAGCATGATGATTGCTGGGTGTCTGGTGAGTTGGGCCGAGGATGTGTGCTGAGACTACTGTTGTGAACTCAGGAGCAGAGAAGACGTGTAACTTATATGGGCCTCTCAAATTTTCAAGTGTCTGTCAGCAGATATTGCTTTGCACGCCTGAAGTGGAGAGTCCATATTGGGATCACGAGAGGTCCTCAAGAGTCTCGATCATGATTCGCAGTGTGCTGCTCCAGAACGGGCTGGTATGGTCTTCTCTTCCTGGCCAGATACTAGACGATGTCTTCTGTTGCTTGCCTGAAGCCAAACATGTCTGTGTGCAGCTGCACCGCCGGAATCTTACTTTGGCTGACTTCCATTGTCGGAGTGTTTTGCATAATAGTGCTCACGGAAAGAGCGACCTCCCATTTCTGGCGAGCGCTCTGTTCAAGCGTGGTGGGGAAGGAGCATGGACTGATCCACTGTTGATTCCAGAAGGGTAGCATCACGCGAGTATGTTGGTCTGTGTAAGGTGCGCCTGTGTATGGGTCGGGCCGGTAAGCGAACGTTGAGAAAGCATCAGATCTTGAAACGGGGCTATAGTTGTGTGTGAGGCTGCATAGCCAGAATAATCTTTTATTCTCGTCGTCTTATGGGGGACGATATCTGCGATATTTTCGAGATTCAAGGCAGCCAGCCCGTCTAGGTTCCACAATGTATGGATGCTTGACTGTTTGGCTCAGCTTCTTCGAAGCGTCAGCGGCGGTCTTCGGTGGTGAGACCGCTGTAGAGGCGATACTGGCAGCTCGCTCTGGGCTTCCCAAGGTCACAGCTGCTCCATTGCGCCCGCTAATGTGTCTTCTCTTTAGTTGGTTGGCTCCATCTCTTCAACCGGTCTCGATGCCAGCCAGCGCGCCAATGACCTCTTCTGCCACGCCGCCCTTCTCAACGACCATCTTCGTCACCTGACTAACCAACCCCCTCTTCATGCCTCCTCTTGGTGGTGTCCACACACCACTTGTTGCCAGCATCTCCCTCATAGTCAAGGCCTGAGCACTGCTATCCGGGGCGGTGCCACCTGTTGCGCTGTTCATGCTGTTCGGTACGGCAGGCGGTGTCAAATGACTCGGCGGATCAATCGTCCGTATCGAGACAATCTTGGCGCCAGTGCTCGACGAAGACGTCGTTGTACATGCAACAGCCAGTACTGCGTCTGCTACTGCGAGCTCCTCTTTGGCGGGATCGAAGATGATGTTCGGTCCTACGGCGATGGCGAGGATAATGACCGGTGGCTTGTCGCGCGCAGAGGGTTTGGATGCTGACTTGGGGTACAGCGGCGAGGCGGCGTCCCAGTCGTCGTCGAAGAGCGGGTCTTCGTCTTTTTCGGATTTGAGGGCGGGGAGGTGGGTTGTGAGGAGGGCGAGGTGGGTTGTCATGGAGAGGAGACCGAGAGGATAGGAGAGGGGAGGCGAGAGGAGGAGGATCTGTGGTAACGTCAGCTGTAGATATTGCGAGGGTAGCAGAGAGTCATACGTCAATGTATAGCTTCCAGTGGAACCGCCTGTTGATGTATAACCGGTCCTTCAGCTCTCCACTGGCGAGAAGACTCTCGGCAAGCATGGAGGCCAGGAAGACAGGCAGCGCGTCGTCGTCCCTGAAGCCGGGCACGTCGACGCCCACTTCGACCCAGCCGTTCTGGCCCTGGCCCTTGCCGTCGCTGTGCTCGTCCCCGTTGCTCATGTCGACATGATCCTGCTCGCCCAGCACCGGGCGCTGCGGCGTCTTCTCGACCTCGGCCTTGACGCCAACGAGCGCTTCCGTGCCGTCTTCGAGGGCTATGCGGGCGCTGCCGTTTGCGCTGGGGAGCACGTCGTACTCGGCGCGCATGGAGCGAAAGTCGCGCGGGCCTTTGGTGACATCGAGGCGGAGGGGCGGCGTCTGGCTGAGGGTGGAGCGCAGGAACGACAGCTCGGCGGGCGAGAGGTTGACGAGGGCGGCCTGGGGCGGCATCTTGGACAGTCGTTGCTTGCTGCTTGCCGGGTCGGTGGTGCTGGCGTCGGTGGTATCTGAGCTCGAACTTTTGGGTGGGGCTGGCGAATCAGCGGCGATGACGGAATGAGCCAACGCGACCTCGGGGCTGCGCTGTCGCTTTGACTGACCTTGACCGCCTGTGACGCGCCGGCGACGACTGCGACTGCCATCGCCCACTACCACCGTCGCCTGCACCGCATTGGACCTCTACTATTCGCCGAGAAAGGAAACTGCCCACCATGTCGCTGTAATCCGAGCAGTCACGTTCACGCCCACGTCGCACGAGACCGCCCCCGCCGCCTCCGCTGCCGGTCGCCTGCGTACATGCCGTCCCCGTCGTCCTCCAAGCGCAGCAGCGCCCACCTGGGCATCGACAAGCTCGACTACAACAGCCCGCGCCGTCCATTGCTAGGCGGATCCGACGCGTCCTCGTCGCACGACCCGAGCAACGACAACAGCTACGCCGGCAGCTTCTTCGAGCAGGTCGCCGAGGGCGTCATGGAGCGCGACCGCGAGCGCCTGCAGCGCCTGGCCGTCCGCTGGCTGAGCTTCGCCTGGGCCATTGTCAACTGCCTGTGCGCCGGCAGCATCACCGCCTACTCGCTGTACGGGCACCTGTTCCAGAGCCGCCTGCACTACACCCAGTTCCAGGTCAACATCGTCAGTATCGTCGCCGAGCTGGGCATGTATCTGCCCGTCCCGCTGTTCGGCTACCTGTGCGATCGCCTGGGGCCTGGCGCCCCGTCAGCGCTGTCGGGCGGCTTCTTCGGCTTTGGCTACCTGATCGCTGCCTTTGCGTACAAGAGCGGGCCTCCCCCGTCTGCTGGCGGCCATGGCTGGCCGTTTGGCGTCATGGTGCTGGCCTTCTTCGCCGTGGGCATGGGCACGAGCTGCATGTACCTGTCCGCTGTGACGACGTGCGCGAAGAACTTTGGCCGCGGAAATGCAAAGGGGATCGCTCTGGCGGTGCCCATCGCCGCCTTTGGCCTGAGCGGCATGTGGCAGAGCCAGATCGGCGCCCACCTGCTGTACGAGAAGAGGCCCGACGGCAGCAGGGGCGATGTTGACGTCTTTCGCTTCTTCCTGTTCCTCGGCATCCTGCTGCTCGCCGTGGGCTTCGTTGGCACCTTCACCCTGCGCATCATCGACGAGGAGGAACTGATCGACGACGCTGTCGAGGAACTCGAGCGCTCCGGCCTGCTCACCCAGGATGAGTTCTTCACCGCCGCCGCCCAAAATCACGGCTACGGCACCGTCTCCTCGCACGACCTCTCAGACTCCACCTTCGACTTCCTCCAGTCCGAAGCCGCAGCCCTGAAGGCGCGCCATGAAGAGGAAGCCCGCAAGAAGACCTGGCTGCTCAACGAAGAGACCCGCCGCTACGTCATGGATCCCACAATGTGGTGGCTCGCAGCGGGCTTCTTCCTCGTCACCGGTCCAGGCGAGGCATTCATCAACAACCTCGGTACCATCATCAACACACTGACCCCTCCACACGTCGACGTGACGACCACACCCGCAACACACGTCTCCATCGTTGCCATCACCTCGACACTGGCACGTCTCATCACAGGTACACTAAGCGACATCCTCGCCCCCGTGGCCCCAGTGCGCTCGCACCTCCAAGGCCCCGACAGCATCGCAAACTCGCTCGCCTCTCTCCCGCCGCAGGAAACCCGCCGCTTCACCGTCTCCCGTATCACCTTCTTGCTATCCTTCGCTTTCCTCCTCTCCCTTGGCCAACTCGCCCTCGCATCCGGCTTTGTGCAAAACCACCCCGAGCGCTTCGCTCTCGTATCCAGTCTGATCGGCGCCGGCTACGGCGCCGTCTTCAGCCTGACCCCCATCGTTGTAAGCGTGGTGTGGGGCGTGGAGAACTTCGGTACCAATTGGGGAATTCTCGCCATGACGCCGGCCGCTGGTGCGACGCTCTGGGGCGCCATTTACGCGTGGGTGTATCAGCGTGGTGCGGATAGTATGCGCGTCGGCGAGAAGGACGTCGATGATGTACTGTGCTACGGGAAGAGCTGCTATGCGCCGACGTTCTGGGCTATGGCTGTTTGCGTGTGGGTTGCTATGGGGCTCTGGGTGTATGCGTGGAGGGGACCTGGGGGGTGGAAGAGGAGAGGTGTTGCTGTTTGAGATGTGGTTTCCTATTTTGTTTGCATTCTTGCATGATTTACTTTGTTCAGCGAGTATTTGTTTACAGTCAGCATGTTGGGTTGCATTGCTCGCCTTTGTGTACATATCCGTCTAGGCGCAGCTGCTGGCGTTGGTGGCTATACATCACAGTTATTCGAATTCGAATACGGTTGCGGTGCCCCTCTCTCCCTAGAGCGACAGTTACTTTGAGTGCTTCGATCCCAGCGAGAATGACAGAATAGAGAGACCGTACGTGTTGGTTTACCTGCCTTTATGGAGAGCCTATCGCCAATCCACCTCTCGTGTGGACAATCAAGAACACGAAGTAACAACCCACGAGGTAGTACAGCCGCCAGCACAATCGACCCGCAGCGCTGTACGTTACTGAGGAAAGCATCACAACCGTCCACTCCTCCAGGACCGTCACGACACCAAGCAAGCGATTCGAACCAGTCGCAACCCTAGCATTCTATCTGCGTCTGTCAAAACATCACCATCGTCCCCTGAAGCTGATCGATACAGCTGAGATAGTCAGAGGTCTTATCACTGTAGCGCTTACTCGTATCGACCCGTCAAGCCCTGCTCCGTGATTCCGGGCCCTGGAAACAGCACGTGGCATCTCCGGCGGCGTACAGCGAGACCGAGGCGTCGACGGGTGCGGAGAGCTCAACGGGGTCTTGGGCGCAGACAAGATCGCGCTGATCAGTCGTTCGAGAAGACGGGTGGTGCTTGAGCATCGTTGCACCGCTGGTTATAGCGGAGAAGGTATGGTGCAGGCACAACCACTGTGCGGTATAAGGGAATCGCAAAAGATTAATGTAAAGCCATCCTACAATTACTTTCAACCTGAATGCTGTTTGGGTGCAGTCTAGCCCTGCCACTTGGTCCTCCTCTGACGGAATTGGCTGACCATGCCAATAGGCAGCCAGCCAGGATCGACGATATTGAATCCACCAAACCTTGCGATCATGTCTGGCCCATACATCTGCGCGACCCACTTCCAGTACGCGTCCATGCTGTACCAGCTCGACAAAATGCCACGCAGGTTGCTCTGTCTGAGATCCTGCAGCGCCTGTTGGACCTGAGTGCTCGGCTCAACGGGCTGTTCCGACGGACGCTTCAGCAGCTCGAGATACACGTTGCGTAAGTTCGCTTTGCCCATGCTGGCAAATGCCTCACGGTACTGCGTGAACTCTTCGAGGCTGAAGAATACGTTTGCGTCTTTGGGCCGGAAATCTGGCTTCTCGGTGGACCAGCGCATGGGCGCCAGATCGCCCTTGTCGAAGCGGCGCTTTGCGTCGGCGTAGTCGTCCTTTTCTTTCGATTCGTACTCGTCTACCAAGTCGTAGGGGTTTGCTTGGACGGATTCGCGGATCTGCAGAAGGTCGACGAAGGAGGACTTGAGATCGAGACCGCCGAGCTCGACAGGGAAATATAAGAAACCGTCAGGTAGATCAGATACGCCGAAGCGGTCGTGGATCATCTGCTTGAGGTGCTGCACGACGTTTCCGCCATCAAAAACGCTCTCCTGGATGTGGCGGTGGGTGGCGAGCATTGTGTCGATGTGTTCGCGGCCGAAACAGTTCGCGGCTTTGCCGAAGTTGGCACTGAAGAAGGTAGCAGCGTAGGAGTTCCAGGCTAAGGAATGTCAGTGAATGACGATTAATCAGCAACACAGGCTCTTGAGTCGCAAATGGGATGAGCTGGATGATGCAATTTCTCCAAATACTGGGAGGCAGCCAACGACTACATGTGAGTCTCTCGCAGCCTAATCGTACCTCCAGTGGCTACAAGAACCCCTGCAGTCTGCAATGTAAGAGAGATTGATCTTACCTTGGATCCAGTCGATTACACTCTTCGACTTGCCTTGCAGTTGTTTTCGTAGCTCGGATATATGGGAGTCGACCATCTTTCTGTCGATATCGAAGCGGCCGTTAGAGGGGTTCAGGTAGAGGAAGCCCCAGCGAATGTCGCCCTGAGGCAAGCTATCATCAATCTCCAACTCGCCTTCTTGGCCAACTCGTATACTGCCTGATTTGACGTCGTTGATCTAGAACAAGAGTTAGTACAATCACTTCAAGAACAACAAGTTCAACCTGGCGAGTTGCAAAGGAAGCCAATTGCAAGAGTGGGCTCTCGACAATTGCGGGAGGTAGTCAGAGGCTATCAGCACGCTATCTGCAACGAGATAGTAGCTTTGGTGGCCACAGAAGGTGTGTGCGATGGTCGACTTTTCTGCGATATGAGAGGTTGGCATACCTGCGTTCCAGTGACGTTCGCGAATTCTCGGACGCTTGCCCAAGCCATAGCGCAAGTCTCATAGTCCTTGTTCCAGAACCAGACGTCATCATAGAGGCGGTGGAGTAGTGCACCGTTGCAGTTTTGGTTGACGGCGAAGTCCAGGCAGAAGAGGACGACTTCGCCAAAGACATCGCTCAAAGCGTGTGAGCCTGGCATTCCTCGACGTCTCAAACGTGGCTGACATGCCTCGTCGTCCTCCGCGAATTTCAAAGGCGCTTCTAGGAATGTCTTGAAAAAGCTGCGCCATTTGGTAGAGACGCCCAAGAGATCGAGCACCGTCAACGTGGTATCATGAGGTAACAATGGGTTCCACGACTCGAAAGCAGTCCGGAAGCAAGCTATCTCGCCGTTGAGGCGAGTGTTGAGGACAATCTCAGTGGCCAGGATGTGGAGGAGTCCCTGCTTCGCTTCCATCGGATTCTTGTTCGCCTGCTGGTCTTCATCTGACTCCGAATCTGACTCCGAATTTGAACTCTCGACATCGCGAAGAAATCGGCCAGCGTCCATGTCGTCGTCGTCGGATTCTTCCGCTTCTTCGCATTCTCGAATGACACGGCTTGCTCCTCCCACTGTCATTGGTGCTGAACGTCTGGCAGCCATCGGCGCCATCTGCATCATCATAGGCCTTTGCACAGATGCCGGGTACGCGGACGCCGTTTGTTGCACTCTCTTCCGGGTTCTCTCTTCCACAAAGTCTGCGTAGTCGGCCTCCTCTTCGCCCTCATTTTGTTGTACTTGTTGCGCCACATGGTCCAGAAGCTGATTTGCGAAGTAGCGCGAGCGTTGAATCTTGCTGCGCTTGGTGTCGAGATTATCACGGGTCTTCTGGCCCTGGTCTCCGAGAAAGTAGCCTCGACGCAGTCGGTCAGATTTCGGCACTTCCGGACGGTTGTTCTTCCAAGCCTTCGAATTGTTTCGCACAGCAAGGAAAGCGGCCTTGAAGAAGACCGACCACTTCACGCCGATATAGTGCAGGAAGATCGCCTGAAGAACATCTTCGTGCATGCGGACGTGAAACTGGCCACCAAGCGAGCGTTGTTGCTCTAGAAGAACATAGTCTCCCCATTCCCATCGGTCTAATGCTTCCATACGCATGTTGAGGACATCTGCGATCTCTGCCAAGATGACATCGTTACTGAGAAAGTCACTGAGTACCTCCCGCTTGTCACTTGAAAGGAGGTCCGAGCCCTGAAGAGACTCGATCACCCAACGCATGGTATGAGGGGTGAACTGCGAGCTGCTGGCCAGGCTGGCCTCGAATTCCGCGACTTTCCTACGCAGCTCCATTATAGCAGATGCCACAGCCTTCTTTCCAGTAATGAACAGACGCTCAAGGTACGCCTTCAAAGCTAGTAGGTCGACTGCGGCAGGTTCGAAGACAGACTTCTCCCACTCCCTTCTGGCTTCGAGCCTTTTTGCGCTGGGGAGCTTCTCGAAGCTTTCGCCCATCTCGACATCCCCGTCGGCACGCGCGGTCTCCTCTTTCTTCTCAGAGGCGAGCCACTCGGTGACTAACTTTGCGTAAAGGTCGGCGTATTGATATTTTGTAGCCTGCACTGTGACGTATCGCCGCATCTTGTTCTCCCATTCTTCCAGTATATCAGGAGAGACCGAGGGGTCAAAACGTGCTTGATCTAGGAAGCGGTCTAGGTTCTTCAAGTCGGTCTCGAGCTGACCGTTGCGCGTTCCACCGCTTATGACACGTCCCGGGAGACCGCCTCCACCCGCATGTGCAGCCGTCTTCACTCCGAGACACAGTTTCGTGGAGTCAGTCACGGCAATCAGACGCTTCAGAGGGTCTTTCTCAGCCTCCGCCGCTGACAGTAGAGCCTCATGCTGTTTGTTGAAGGCCGTGCGTTGTTTTGAGAGCTCCTCGAGCTTCGTACTAGTGATGGTCTGCAACGTCCCCGAGAACACGCTACCAGACGACATGGTGACTTGACGTGAGTCAGGAAAAGGGAAGCAATCAAAATGAATGCGGACGGCTCCGATCTTAAGTCTTGCTGTCTGATGGCTACAACGTGGTCTGTTTGGAGGATGTTCGGGATGTGGCTTGAGAGGGAAGACGAAGTAATCGGCTTTTGTGCCCTGTTAAGAGATCGCGCTAGATGCGGAGAAAGCGCGCTCAGCCTCGTTTACAAAACAGGCAGCAATGCCTAAGCTTGGCAAGTGGGGGAAGTCTCAGTTTGTTCAATTGCATACTGCGTTCAAAGATGACTCCTTCATCCTCGCGAGGAAGATTGAGCAACGTAAGACTAGTCGTAACCAGTAGAGAGTCATCTCACGCCCAGTTGAGAGTTTTCACGGCCTTTTGAAGTAATCCAGGCAGTAACATCGGACGCCTAATCGACTGGATGACGTAGCATGGCTCCATGCTGTGCAAAACTCAAACATACCGGTTCCGGTGAAGTGCACAACGATCGAGTTCTGGTGTGTGTGGCATTGGTCACCACATGTCGTCTCTCCACAGGAATGACCGCGAGAGCAGCGTATTTTTCGTAGGTCTGCCCAACAGCTGCAGCTCCACAATTTCGTCCAGTTCAACACGAGAGTGTGAGGGCTTTCGTAGGTCTTCTTCTAACACACGATGCGTGCTGCGTGAGGCACTCGGCCATGCTGTGCGTCGATGCTTTCATTCCGAGTTCCGCTCCTTCTCTTTGGTTTACATCACACAGCAGCTCTGTGACATGCATCGTGGTCTCCTAGGACCCGACAGCCTCAACATGAATGTGCGTAGGGCTCCGAGAAGTGTGTAGCTTGGTCGATGGGTGTACAGGGTCGAGAGCTTGCAGGGAGACTTTAGGAGGTGTGCAATCGATACGCTTTAGTCCGTCATGTGACCAGCACAGCGCGACTTCCGTTTCGAGCTGTCTCTCTGCTGCGTATCTTGAACCAACCTGCAGGTCGATCTAAAGATCAATACCAAGACTTTCCTGTATCTTCTGGCATGACACCGGAACCATAACCCTGCTGCGCCTGTCAACATGACCTGTGCACCCTCGCGCGCAGACAGGCACGCAGTGCAGGCTCACTTTGAAGGCCTCGTTACGGTCACGCCCCTGCGAGACCAGTCGAGCCTAAACTGAGAAATGAACCCCAGAACTTCAATCGGTTACTTGCATACTAGCAGGTATCATGGTCTGCGTTAGCATTGGTGGAAAATTAAGCGTTCGCCTGTCCACGAACCGCGATACCTGCGCAAACGCCAACCTGCACGGTTTCCGACAAAATCTTCCGCACCGCCAAGCTACCCCAAGCTGCCCCAAGCTTTGCCCAAGGATTCTTGGGGTGCTTGAGGTTAGTGCGCGGGGACCCCGCATATACCGATGCGTTGTGGAGATGAACAGCGGCTGACGAGAATGGATCACACTCGCGGCGGAGAAATTCATACACTGTCAGTATGGAGCCAAGAACAGCCAAGTCGTGGTAACTCAATCACCGATAGCAGAAAACAACTATAAATCGGTTTGGAAAGTATCTGCATTCGAGATTGTCCGTGATCATTTGGCGCCATGAGATCCATCTCTGTTCTCCTTGCCCTTGCGGCTTCTCTAACCTCGGTCTTTGCGTCAGCTCTTAGCGAAGGAGATGTTCCAACTGGCGCTTCAGTGCTGATCCCTCACTCGGACTCCCTGCTACCCAGGAAACCTCGAGAGAAAGACAACTGGGGCAACGCCGTTGCACATGATCGCAAGAAGATCACTATTCGTGCCTCTAAGAACGACACAGATGACATCAGTGACGACTTCCTCTGGGCACTCAAGAAAGCCAACAACGGAGGTCTTGTACATCTCAAGAAGAACCACAAGTATGTCATTGGCAAGAAGCTCGACCTCAGCTTCTTGAAAGACATCTACGTCAACATCGACGGAGAGCTGAAGTACACCAACGACATCAAGTACTGGCAGGCCAACAACTTCTACTATCCCTTCCAGAAGAGCATCACCTTCACAGTCTGGGGCGGAAAGTGAGTCTTGCAACGTTCTCAAGAGCACTTATAAGCTGATGTATACCAGAGATGTCAAGATCTACTCCGATTCTGGGACTGGCGTTATCAACGGTAACGGCCAGGCCTGGTGGGATGGCTTCTCAGGCGCCGAAATCCTAGATCCAAACAACAAATTCTACCGCCCCATTCTATTCCTCACCGACAATGCAACCAATGTGGAAGTTTCGGGCCTGCATCTCAAAGACTCTCCCTGCTGGACCACCTTCCTTGTGCGCACAAAGAACGTCATCTTCGACAACATCTACATCGACGCCGTCAGCACCAACGCCTCATCGCTCCCCAAGAACACTGATGGTTTCGACTCGCTTAACGTCGACGGGCTGACAGTGACAAACACCCGCGTCAACGTGGGCGATGACTGCTTCTCCCCCAAGCCCAACACGACCAACATCTTTGTCAAGAACCTGTGGTGCAACGGCACACACGGCGTATCCATGGGCTCAATCGGCCAATACCCCGGCGTCAAGGACTACATTAGCAACGCCTGGCTCGAGAACATCACGCTGCTGAACGGGCAAAACGGCGCACGCCTCAAGGCCTGGGCCGGCCCGGACGCCGGGTACGGCTACATCGACAACATCACGTACAAAGATGTGATCATCGAGAACACCGATGCGCCTGTGGTGTTGGACCAATGCTATTTCAACATCAACGAGACGACGTGTGCGAAGTACCCGAGCAAGGTCAACATTACGAATGTCAATTTCATTAATATATCTGGAAGCTCAAGTGGCAAGAACGGCAAGGTCGTTGCTGATCTGACGTGCTCGCCTGGTGCGACGTGTGATGGGATTCATCTGGAGAACATCAATATCACAAGTCCTGCGGGGTCACCGTCGCAGATTGTATGTGAGAACATCAAGGGCGATATCGGCGTCGATTGCATCCCAGCAAGCGAGGCAGACGATTAGACAGGGACTGGATTGAAAGAATGGAAGTGTGTATCAAGTTCATTACTACCAAACGCTAATCGAGCAAAACTCATCATTATAACTTTTCACAACCGTGCCTCCACATTCGCATTCACGCTTCCCGACTGTGCCTCGCTCTGCTCAGTCTTAGGCTGCAGCGCATTCTCAAAAATGCTCATGAACTTCTGCACATCGGCGAAGGTGTTGTACAGCGGCGCAGGCGCCACACGGATGATGCCCGGCTTCCTCTTGTCGCAGATAACGCTGTTCTTTTCGAGCGCCGCAGCTACATCCTCCATCAGATCTTCCTGCAGAAGAACGCTGAGTTGCGCACCACGGAAGCGCGGGTCAGACGGCGAGATAATCTTGAAGGGGAAGTCGCCGTCCTTAATGTTGCGTGTAGCAATGGCGGAGAGCAGGTGTTCAGCATACGCGGTAAGGAGTAGGGACTTTGATCGCAGATCCGCCATCTTGGTCTTGTTGAAGACGCTCAGACTTCCAGACAGGCATGTCAAATCAACGATGGAGGGGTTTGAGCATTGAAAGCCTTGCGCACCGGGTGTAGGCTTGAAGTTGTTGTCCATGAGGAAGCGCGAGGACTTATCGTGGCCGTACCAGCCCTTGAGGCCAACGTTGTGATCATTGTTGCCGTGCTTCGAGTGAACGAAGGCGCCTGCGACTGAGCCGGCTCCGGTGTTCATGTACTTGTAGGTGCACCAGCATGCGAAGTCGACATTCCACTCGTGCAGCTTCAGTTCGACGTTCCCAGCAGCGTGCGCAAGATCCCAGCCAATGGTCAGACCGTGCTTATGTGCGTGTGCTGTGATGGTGGAGATGTCGAGGAGCTGCCCGGAGTAGTATTGGATACCGGGGAGTAAGACCAAGGCAATCTCGTCGGCGTTGTCGGTAATGAGCTTGCAAATATGCTCGGTGGTCATGAGGTAGCCCTCATCTGGCTCGACAGTCAACATAGACTTCTTGGGATCCAGGCCGTGCCACTCGATTTGCGATTCGATAGCGTACCAGTCGCTGGGGAAAGGTCGCCACTCGCACATGATCTTGTGCTTCTTTTCTGTGGGCTTGTAAAATGCAGCCATCATCAGGTGCAGATTGATTGTCAATGTGTTCATCGCGACGATCTCCGAGGGAGATGCACCGACTATGTCGGCCATCTGCTCTGAACATTGTGCTGCAAGGTCCTGGTATGCGGGCAATGGCGAGTCCTCGAAGTTTGTGAAGTGGCCACCGACAGCGATAGATCCCCATGTCTTCAGGTAAGCGTTCAAGTGCTCGCCAACAGCCTTAGGCTGAAGGCCAAGCGAATTGCCGCAAAAGTAAATACCCTCGTCATCGGCGCTGTTGGCTTTCGCGGCGGTCTTCGCATCATCCTTGAGCTGCTTCCGCGCAAGCTGGGCCTTGGTAGGGACAATGAACTCGTCGCGGAAAGTCTTCAGGATCTGATTGCTATTGTCGAGAGACTGCGCGAATTCCAGCGTGTTGGCATTGGCTGGGAATTCCGGCTTCTGGCCCTGTCGCAGCTGGTTGATCGCGGAGGTGGCGTCCATCGTGATTCAGCACTTGAAGTCGATGTGAGATATGCAGCGCTGCAGAGGAATGCAAGATGTGGATGAGAAGATAGTGGGGTGACACGTTGCTAGTATATATACACTACGTTGTGCGAAAATCGTGGATGTGTTCGTTCCGTCTGGAGTTGCTTCCGACGGTCCAACGCCACTAGGTGAGTTGGGCGCCCGACATTAGCCAACAACACGCGGACGTCACCTTCCGCTTTCGGAAGGAGTACAAATGGCTTCCGACAAAGATCCGATCCGTTCTCTACTTCACCGTGCCGCGATCATGAGATTCATGGGTCGTAATATTGAAGTGGATCCCTGTTTTTGAGTGTGAAAGCGGTGTCAGGGATCCTTAAGAAGTGATGTCTCCCTCGCAACCCCAATTAAGTCTTCACTTCTACACCAAAAATCCACCATGAGCCCTCATAAGGTTGAATCTCTTCCGTCCGCGGCTGCCCTGCCATTGTATGGCATTTCGAAGAACGGTTTCTTGCCTGCAAGCCCGCCGCTGACCCGTCTACCGAACGGATACTATCAGCCATGGGAGTCCATCATCGAAGTGATACCAGCCCTGATCGAGACACGACAAATCCGCCAACGTGTCGACGAGCTCCCCATTCTTGACACAAAACACCTCAAGACCGAGGCGGAATGGCAGCGGGCATACTCAATGCTAGCCGTCATCACACAGGGCTACGTCTGGCAAGGCCCCGAGCCGTCAGAAGTAAGTCCCGTACCACCCTTCCCTGGGGTTACCCTTTGCTAACGCAACCCAGCGCTTACCCCCCTCCATCTCCGTGCCCTTCCTTGCAGTCGCTTCACGCCTTGAAGTCCACCCCATCGCAACCTACGCAGCGCTGAACCTGTGGAACTGGCGGCCCCTCTCGAAAGGCGCCAACCTGACGCTACCAGACAACCTGGTCGCGTTGCACACTGCCACGGGATCCGACGACGAGTCGTGGTTCCTGATTATCTCCAACGCCATGGAAGCGCGGGCCGGGCCGCTACTGCACATCCTGCTCGCAGCCATGGAAGCTGTGTCTGTGCACGATGTGCCCGCCATCGTCTCGGGACTGCGGTACTTCACCACCGCTATGGCGGACATCGGTGCGCTGCTCGAGCGTATGGATGAGCGCTGCGAGCCGAAGAAGTTCTACTACACTATCCGCCCGCTGCTGGCGGGAAGCATGAACATGGAGGCCGCTGGGCTGCCCAGGGGCGTGTTTTACGACGAGGGGAATGGGAAGGGAGAGTGGAGGAAGTACCGCGGCGGCAGCAATGGGCAGAGCTCGCTGTTACAGTTCTTCGACGCTGCGCTGAGCGTCTCGCATACGCGGTGTGGCGATTTCCATGCTGAGATGCGCGGGTACATGCCGGGCCCGCATAAGCGGTTTCTGGACGATATTGAAGCCATTGCGAATATTCGCAGCTACGTCGATGCGCACCAAGACGACACCGAGCTGCTCGGGGCGTACAATGAGGCTGTTGCTGCGTTGAGTCGCTTCCGCGATATCCACATCGCTCTCGTCACGAGGTTCATCATCATTCCCGCGCGTCAGGGAAGACCGAGTCAATTCCCGGAGCGCAATGACATCGCGTCCATGAGCACGAAGATGGCGGCGGAAAAGGGACTGACGCAGGAATTAGTTGGTACGGGCGGGACGAAACTCATTCCGTTCCTGCGGACGTCGAGGGACGAGACGAAAGAAGCCGCTGTCTCATGAGCGAGTCTCGTGTGTGGTACGAAGACAAGCACCCACTGTGGGACCCCGTTGTCGTGGCTTGTGTAAAGCCCCGCGGATCGAGCGGATCGCGGCGCCATTTTTTATTTTATGGGCGTTCAGAGCATTGCATAGGAAAAGGCGTTTGGTTGGACGAAGTCTTCGACAACGAGAAGGCGGCTGCGAGGCATGGACTGGCTGATGTTGGGAGGCTGCCAGTGGCCATGCGTGACTGTCTCGCAGCCTGTTAAAGTCATCCGTAGGCTACAATTACATGGGCTACAGCTGAATTTCTCTACTGCTCAGAAGTCCAGCTCATAGGAAGCTCGCACCGCTTTGCTGGTCGTACATAGGGAATAATGGTATATCCGCAATAGATGCACCATCAAAGGTGTGGGTACCCGGTTGTAAGAAGCCTTGCAAGCCCTGATCGTTCTCATTCATCCATGGCATCGAGAAGAAATCGGCGTCGTAAATTGTCCAGTCAGATGGCGCGGGAGCAACGGCATTTTCTTGCTCCGCAACTGACGAGGCGAAGGACTGAACCGTCGAGTGTCGGCGACGGTGGATGATGTCTTGTCGAGGCGTGGAAGCAGTCGCAGGCAGTAAACCAAACAATTGTGACGAAGCTTGCTTTTGCTGCAATCGTAATTGCTCTTCGCGCTGTCTGACGTGGGCGGTGGTTGTCTTGAGTAGAGACTGCACAGTGAGAGAGTATTGTCGAGCGTGCGGATCGACTTTGCCAAAGTAGTCAAGACACCGAATCGAGGCTTGACAGTCATCCTTGAAAGTCATGCCTGAGTGGCCGAGCACGCCGACCGCCAAAACAAGGGATGTAGTAAAGAGCCACGACCTTTCTATGTCAGCTATGAGTGCCACATTATAGGATGGGGAAAGTTGGCTCACACTATCAGCGGCATCCTCCGAGGCATCTCGCCGGTATGTATGACAGTTTGCAGCGTGTCTACAAACGACGATGCGGCGTCAAGCGCTGCATCAGCATACTTCCGCTTTTCCTCGTGCTCAACTTGAGTACCGCCGCCTTTCAACGAAGCGCCCATGTACTCGTACAGCTCGTAGATCAAAAATGGCCTTGTCAATAACATGATACCATAGTAATAAGAGCATAGTGTAGAACAAGCACCGATAGCTGCCTCTGACGACTTGCTTGAGTTTGGTCGTCCAGTAGCTTCGTGCAGGGGCTGGAGCCAATTCGACGCCCATGTCTTGAGCTGGCGGGACACGTAGTTTGCGATACGAAGCGATATCCTCTTACGCGAGTAGACTTCCACCACCACGCGTTCGATGATCATAAATATCTGCACGCTTGCGTCGAGGATCTGTACGTCCATATGACCACCAATTTCTTCAACACCATACTTGACGGTGCAGTCGACGTCCGAGGTGGATGGTGGTCGACCTAGCAGATTACTGATGAGCTGATCCACCACACGGACGCTCTTCCATATGCGATCCCTAACGATCTTGATGGGCTCTCCAAAAGAGGCGTTTACTTCTGTCCGATGCAGACCAATTGCATATGCAGTGCGAGCGGCCAAAGCTGCACGGGGTCAGTCAAATCCAAGAACCTCGGAGGGAATCGATCGATATTGCGAGCGCCTCGCAATATCGATCGACCGTCTAATGGCTACAAGTATATACCACTGGTTGTTTCTCAAACCTGATAGTATGGATCTGAATGCACTTACAGAAGTATAGGTACGCGCCATTCGGCTGAAAAGCTCTTAGCATATAAACAGCAACAAGCGCAAATCCCTGCACCGTCGAGACATTCATGCTATTAACCAGATGTTTCAGGAGCGTATCCCTCGCATACGTGAACCACGCTTCGGCCTTCCCTTCATCTGTCTCCTGCGCACCGATCGCAAGCACGAGATAAAACACCGCGGCCGCCGACTCATGCGGATGTGCAATAGCGCCCGAAGCCCACGAGCTGATCTCGCCCAACAACTCGTCGTGCTCGAATAGGTCGACCAACCCGCTGACTGCGACCGTGTACTGCTGCACGAGCGGCCGCACTTCTTGCAGAGATACAGATAGCGAGTCTTGCTGGGAGGCTGATCCGGGCCTGGCAACTTCGATGATGGAGTCTCGGGAGGACTGGGCGGGCAGTGCGCCGGCGTCAACGGCTGAGGCGATGAGGTGTCTAACTGTCTGTAGGAAAGACAGCGGCGCGCAGTCGCCGACGAAGATCACTTTTCCTTGCGCGTCGCGCAGGATGCGGCCTTCAAGGGGTACAGCTGTGTCTTCTGGGTGTTCATCTCGGCTGACGGTGGGTGAGAGAGATGTTCCGATGGCTGCGACGCCGGCATCGTGGCTCCTGTTACGGGGCGTTGAGTGTGCAGTTTGCTGCTCGTTGCTTTTGCCGAGTCAGCTATACAACGCACTCCAAGAGTCAAGACCGGGGAGGTGTTCAAGGGCTGACTGCGGGCAACCTGCAGCCTCATGTGTCTTTCGTTGGCTACAAGTTTTCGAAGACTCACCCATGCGAAGACGTCGGACCATTCGGAGTGTGCCCGGCAGATCTGGGTGCGCCGCGGACCTTGGGGGCTGTGAATTTGCACGTCTCTGCCCGGCTTTTCCGTACACAATACGTACAAGGGAGCGCTCCATCACATTTGACTTTTCGCTTCTTGCAAAGATCGCACGCTGCGACGACTCGATCTACTCTGCGGCGCTTCTCTGGAGGCTCTGTATGACCTTCCGAAGTCATTAGATTCGTAGGTGCGCTACTGTGCTCTTGCTATTCTTGTTGATGACTTCGCACTTTGAAGTCAACGGAACGTGCAGTCCGCGGTGCAATGTGGAGGTATTCAAAGATCTTTCTTTGATGCTACATATGTTACAGGTGCTGCGGGTATTTCATCAGTTCACACCGATCAATCGCCATGCTCACTGTGAGATCGATCGTACCTTCGTATTGTGTAACGTAAGGGCAACCCCAGACGCGGATGGTTGTCGGAAGTGATTGTCGGAGGGATCAGACGGAAGTGCAGATGCAATGACGTGAGGACGCTTAGCGTAGGTCCAGGCTCGCCGGCGCTCTCCGAAGGCTTCTTGCCGAGGGCTAGGGATGGTAGTTTTCACTCGAACTTTCGCCGCGATCGATGCAGATTCGCAAACTTTCCGCATCCGGTAATTTGAGCAAAACCATGTCGTTCGGCTGAGTTAGGTGCACTACCCGCCGCGATCAATGCAAATTACAAAGATACCGTATATGGCAAATTTTGTATGTACATCGCGGTTCCTCGATCCGCTATCAACCGCTGATGCATGACCCGGGGTCCACGTGGTCATCGAAAGCCCTCTAAAGGCATGAAATTCACCTCCTGCTTTGGGGGCCCTGCAGTGAAGTGGTCCCTGATCCCATTCCAGTACTCTTCTGCTACGAAGCCCTCTGGTAAGACGACATCGAACTCATTAACGACGCGCCTGACTACGCTCCGCAACTCCATGTAGGCCAGCGTCTTGCCTACGCAGCTGTACGGTCCTATTAGAAATGGAAAGAATGCCGATCTGTTAAGGATGAGTTCTGGCTTGCTCGTCCATCGCTCGGGTATGAATTCATCGGGTCCAACGAAATTGCGAGGATCGCGAGTCAGTGGGAAAGGTGGTATCTGCACAATCATATCACCTGGGATGAAGTGGCCGTTGATGTTGAGTCCTTCGGAAGGGGTGACGCGTGGCGTAGCAAAGAAGATGGACGGCCAAAGGCGCATTGACTCGTTGATGACGGCGTCGAGAAGGGGTAGAGGCGTAGAGCAATGGTACTGAGAGAGGTTTGCGCGGTGTTCTTGGCGAATTGCTCGCATGTAATGGGGATATAACGCGAGGTGTATGAACACGAACGTTAATGCCGAGGATGTGGTTTCGCTGCCTGCGCTGATGATGAGACGCGAATCGCCGTAAAGCAGAGCATGACCCGCATCGTCGTCCGACGTATTTTTAATCAACTCTCCCATCAAATCAATAGGGGCATCTTTGATCTGCACAATGTCAGTATACTCGAGTAGGGGAATTGTGCACATTTGACTCACGGCCATGCGAGCTTTCACTTGGCTGGCGCTCCAGTCTGTCCAGTCCTTCATCGGACCTGCAAGAGATGTAAGAACTGCAAGAGCATTCATCAACCATGGCATGTGGTACATGATGCCCATCGCACTTATGCTTTGCGTCAATGTGTTTAAAATATGTTCTGCGGCCGCACTAGATTTGCCAGCGGTGAAGCCAGGTGGCTTTCCGAAAGCAAGTGCGCACATAACGTCGTAGCTGAAGTAGGTCATTGTCTCGAGGAGCGGAACTGGCTTGCCCGCAGCCTTCCTCAAACGATCGAGGAGTTGATCGCAAATCTCTTCGATCTGCGGTGTAGCATGGGGCAATGACTTCTTGTAAGCGTTGTCCCAGACGTTTCTCCTCTGACGATGCCACACCCTGTCACGATTGAGATTCAGAGACTTGTCCAGTATGTCGTAGAATGGGCCCTTCGTTGTCTTGGACTGGGAGCCTAGGAGTGCCTGCAACGCTCCGGGATCAAAGATTGTCAACTCGCGCGGCCCAGTTCGGACGTAGTCCCCGTACTGTTTCTGCATTTCTTGCTGTATTCGGTAATAATGCCATCGCGTTTTGACCACGCTGTTGACAGTGTACCATTTCGACAGCCTCGCCCCTAGCGGCCCTGGATAGTTTCGAAGAGGGTGAAAGAAAACACGATAAAGTCCGATGTAAATCCAGAGGGAGGACCAGAACGTCAGGAATAGCGTCGTCGCTGGGAGGAATCCAGCAAGGTATGTGAGGCCCAGATACCCTATGCTGCTCACAGCCAGGATTGGTAATGTCAAATGATCGACCTCGACTCGTCGAAGGACAGTCTCGTGGATAAGGATAGCTGTCAAAGGCAGGACTATCAACAGCGTATTGGATATGGGTGCCATAACTCTATCCGTGCTGATGTGGCTGACTCTAGCTTTAAGTAAGACGTGGTGAGTTGCCGGTTCTTCTTGCAGAAGTGATGACTTGTAATCCGCCGATACACGTTGTGATGGAAGGGGACGCCAGCACGTTCTTCTGGAAACGAAGAAGCGAGCGAAGGAGTGAGAGAAAAGTTGAACTCGTAACGAGAGAACGGTAGAACGAAAAAGCGAGAGGATGACGGGATGATCATCGGGGAACGTAAGCAAGGTCTTACCTGGCTGCAAGCCTAGACCTATCATGTCATGCTTGCATCTCTGTATCCATACTGCAGACACTAGGTTCGACTCTGGTGTCGCGAAATTACTGTGTCGCCTCGCCGTTGGCTGACAGGACGGCCTACGGTCCAGGCTGCGTCGAAGCGTGCATTAGCTCCGGAACGATGCTTTGGTCCCTGCGTGGCGGGTGAATGTCACATCGCTGTTGCGTGCTGCGAAGTAATTGAGATAAAAGCTGAAACCACGCCGATGCCCGAGTCCCAGGTTTCCATTTACAAGATGGAAGGTCGACGGCAGATATCGTCGTGGGTAAAGATTAAACTCACCCACCCAGTGATTAGTGTACAGATCACCACCCATACGCGTCATATGCGATCATGAAGGGTCATCGTTGAGTGGGAATAGTAAGCTAATTGTCACACAACGTTTGGTGAGATTGGGCAAGGTGGAGTAGACAAGGAATGGTCAAGCTCCAGGGAAGGTGTGAACGACGTTAGTGTCTTGGCATATGCAATGCGACTTCTCAACTTCTACAATCTCCTAGTACTCAATCAATACACATACAACGCAACATGGTCGACACAACAGAAGCAGAGACTGCGCCGGCCGTAGTCGTCAAAGCAGAAGACTCTAATGAAGACACACCCCCAGCCTCTAAGCCTGTCCCGGAAGATACAGACGCAAAACCCATCCCAGAAGTCACAGATGCAAAGCTCGTCACCGAAGTCACAACCTCCTCCGCACCCACCGACGCAAAATCCGCCCTTGCCGCACGCATGGCACGCTTCAAATCGCTCCAAGCAGCCAAAGAATCCGGGCGCAAAGCAACCGAGCGCGAAGTGCGCGACGCCGAAGACCGCTCGGAGCGGCTGGCCAAGCTCTCCAAGCTAGCAGACGCGCACACCAAAGCATCCTACAAGCTGTTGAAAACCGACGACCCGGACTTCGAGCGCAAGCGCAACTGGGACTACACGGTCGAGGAAAGCGAGTCGTGGGACAAGCGGCTGGCGAAGAAGGCGCGCGCGCGCGACAGCAATGCGTTTGCGGATTACCGCGGCGAGGCGAATAAGGTGTATAAGCGCCAGATTGGGCAGATGAGCAAGGTGGATTTGGCGGCGTATGCGGAGGAGAAGGCGACCAAGTTGCAGCGCCAGGTGCAGGCTGGGCTATTGCAGCTTGTGGAGACAGATGCGGGGGAGATTTACACGGTGGATTCGCTGGGCAGGGTCAATACGGCGGTCGAGGAGGAGTACTCGCATGATCATAAGCCGAGCAAGGAGGCGATTGATCGGCTGGTGGGCGATATTGAGAAGGGCGAGAAGGCGAGGTTGGAGGCGAGGAGGAAGAGGGGGATTAGGGACGAGCAGGATCAGGGGGATATTACCTACATCAACCAGAAGAACAAGCAGTTCAACGACAAGCTGGGGAGGTTCTATAACAGGTATACGACGGAAATTAGGGAGAGCTTCGAGCGGGGAACAGCGATATAGGAGCTTGAGGGGATGGAGGATAGGAAGAAGGAGATACCCAGGCATTGTGCGATTGATGGCGTTATGGGGGTTGGGAAACACCACTTGGTTCAACGGCTGCATGCAAGGAGTTCTGTATTTGAAAATGCATCTGGCATCGTCGATCTATATGCTCGCTCAAAAGATACTGCTCAACACCCTATGCACATCCTGCCCGGGCTCAGGCTTCTTCTCGCTCTTGCTCGTCGCCGCATGCTGCTTAAACTCCAGCTTCCTCTTGCCCTTCTTCTTCCCCTCCGCCGGTGCACTCTCCTGCTTCTCGCCCGTTTCGTCCCCCCTCTTTTTCCTTGTCGCCTGAATCCCGCTCTCCATCTTGCCCCTCTCCACGTTCTCCAGGAACTGCTTGTTCTCCTTCTTACTCTGCGTAATCTCAAACCTTAACCTCGCCGCACGCTCCGCATTCTCATTCTGAATCTGCTCAACCAGATGCGCCCATTTGACACCACTCAGATACTTGATGTTCCAGACCTCATCGTGCCAGCGCCCGCGCTTCTTGCCGCCCATGGTCTGCGCATTCAGGTTCTCTGCCACAAACTTCGCGTCTCGCTTGTGCATGAACTCGACCCAGCCGTCCAGGAACAGCTTGCGCCGTGTGCCGCCGCCCCGGAGGCGCTGCTGCCGCGATGTTGTATCCTCGGGCGTCAGGAAAATGCGGCCGACGGCGCCGTAGGGCGTGAGCAGCGAGCGCATGACGGTGGGCTTCATGAAGGGCGGCACGCGGGAGATGTATATGACGCCGGATTTGTCTTTCTTGGGCGCTTTGAGGTCGATTGGTTTCCCGGATATTTTGTCGGCGGCGAGTTTCAGGTCTTGTGGGAGGCCTGCAGCGATTTCTTCCAGGCGCTTCAGCTCGGCGTTCTTGCTGGATATTGGGTCATGGTCGTGGTCTTCGGGTTCGGCGTCGTCTTCGGAGTTGTAGTCTTCTTCTTCGTCGTCTGAGTGTGCGGTTTTCTGGCGTTTTGCGGAGGGCAGTGTGCGGGCTCTGCTTTCCTCCTCGGATTCGTAGCCGCGCTCTTCGTCCTCACTTTCGTCGGCTTCGAGCCATTCGTTGCGCTTGCGTGTGGACATGGTGTATTCCCGGTCGCCCTTCTTAAGTCCAGAACGTATTCGTGGGTTCTGAGGGAGTTTGATCTGGTATGCGCGACTTCCGTGGTATGATGTAATTGTTCTGCCAGAAAGAACAAAAAATAATTGTTCAGATGCGCGCAACCTTGGATGATCGTGAATTTCAGCGGGGCCGCACTAGCGCGCCAAGATGACATGGGTGCAATAATGCCTGCCCGCCTTCTCTCCCGCCTCCAGAACAGCATCTTTCTTCCACACCGCGCGCTTCTCACCAAACACCCATCCACGCACGCCTGGAGGCACTCGGAGTTACTTTCGACCTCGGCAACCAAAATTCGACACACATTCCCACACATAGCCGCACACGTTTAAGATGGGTGGCGATCTCAACCTCAAGAAGTCATGGCATCCCCATCTGCGCAAGAATCAGGAGCGCGTATGGAAGGAAGAGAAGTCTGCGCTCGAGGAGCGCAAGCAGATCGAGAAGCTGCGTAAGGAACGCGAAGAGGAGCGTGCACTCGAAGAACTTCAAAAACTCCAAGAATCCGCCGGCGGCCGGACTGTTCAGAGACGTGTCGACTGGATGTACTCGGGTCCCGGTGGTGATGGCGCAGGCGTCACAGAAGAGCGCGAGGGCTACCTGCTCGGCAAGCGCAGAATCGACCAACTCCTTGTATCCAATGATACCAAAGACCTCCAGAAAGGCGCTTCCGTCGGCATCGATGCGCTTGGCAACGCAAACGCAAATTCCGCTCGCGACACACAGAAGAAAGTCCTCGAGGATCCCCTCCTGATCATACAGAAGCAGAAGATGGAGATGCAGTTGAAGGCTATGAAAGATGCACAGAAGCAAGCCAAGTACGAGGAGAAGCACTCCAAAGAGAGGAGACACCGCGAACGCCGTCGATCACGCTCACCTGAGCGTGGAAGTAGTCGGAGTACTCGAGAGCACCGCAGTCGTCGTGATAGATCCCGGTCGGGCGATCGCTCTTACAGACATCGAGATGATAGACACCGAGAGGAAAGACCTCGAGAGGATAGATCCCGAGATGATAGATCCCGAGATGATAGATCTCGAGATAATAGACGCCGAGAGGATAGACACCGAGAGGATCGTCACCGCCGCCGGTCGCCGCCTCGTGGAGATAGTCAGAAGGACACAAGCAGAGAGGAGCGCTTGGCAGCAATGCAGGCTGACGCAGTCGCAACGGAGAAGCAGCGCACAGACCGTGTCCGGGAGCAAGAAGGCCGCGACGCGGAGGAGGAGAGGCGCATCCAGGATAACTTGAATACTTCCAAGCGTCTCAATGCTGGCATGGGCGACATGGGCTTGGGCGACGCCCTCTCCAGGGGCCGTAGAAGGACAGAAGTGGAAGCAGAGTAAGCAGTAGTCATTGTCTTGGTTTTTAGAGCAGCATGATACCCAATGAATTTCTTCCACAGCTCACTCAAGTCCTCCACCCTTCCCTAGAAGATTTCACAATTGTGAAGCTATGACCGATAAATGTCGCTAAATCATAGTTCGAAGACAACAGCAGATATATTGTAGCAAATAGTGAACCGATCCGCGGTTGGATGATGCTTGGATAGGCACTGACTGCCTACCTTTTCTGTGGAGTCTAGGACTTATACCGGACCGTTTCTGCGGCACCTGTAGTAGCGACGGTGCTCTGGACTTCAGATCCCGTCAGTGCCTGTCGCTGAACTTGTAGAATCCGAAGACGCAAGTGGATTTCGTCATACACGAAGTCTTCGAAGTTTCGGAGAAATCGATCTCCTCCATGTACATGCCCGAGCCATGCTGTGAGAAGCTTTGGGTCATGCTTGCTGACCTTGTCCAATTTTGTGAGCTGAGCTTGTTGGAGAAGACATCAACCTGTTCTAACGTAAGAACACGGAGGCATTCATCGTGGTGGTCTTCACTGTAGACGTGCAGCTTATCTCGAATGTCAATTGTCTTCTTCCATTGTTCACTGCCCTGCGCGTTTCTCATAGCCCATGCGTTTATCGCAAAGCTCTCTTTTCGACATCAGGGCTTTTTTCGTCGTGGGTACGTCCTTAAAATGTCACTGGTACGAGGAAGGGAAGAGGCTCAGCCGATCCGATGATATAGTAGTCACCGATAGTCTGCAAGGTTGCGACTTAATTCTGGGGTAATCCGCTGCCAGGATGCGAGGTCTGCAGAACGGCCCCATAAGCAAAGCACGGCTGGCGTTGTCGTGTCATCGAAGATGTGTCGGAGCACTCACAAGGAAAGGCGGACGATGAAGGATAAAGGTTGTCAAGGAGGATGACGCAAGAAAAGTTCACGGAGTTAGTGAACCAAAAGTGATGCTTACGTCCGCCCCCGCCTTCAGCTTCATTCCCAGCCTCGAGACAGCTCCTACCCCACATCAACTGACATCCTCCACAATGTCTGTCGCCGCGTTAGAAGAGTACAAGGCAAAGTATGCCATTCACGAGGCCTGTCGTGAAGGTCAAAGTACGCTCACAATCACATCCTCATGCCCTTCCAGCACACTGACAGCCTCCAGCATCAAAGGTCGAATCCCTCCTCGCCGCGAACCCCAAGCTCGCCTCCCTCCGCGACCCCGACGAGCGCCTTCCCCTCCACTGGGCAGTATCCTACAATCACCTCCCCATCGTCCAAGCCCTCGTGCAAACCAAGAACTTCGACGTCGACGCCACAGACGGCTCCGGCTGGACCGCCCTACACATGGCATGCTCGCGGAGAGACGCAGAGCAAATAGTCGACCTTCTCCTCTCCAAGGACGCCGACCCGAACCTAAAGACATCTACAGGCCAAACGCCTCTCCACTTCTGCGCTTCCAAGAACAACCTCGACATAGCGCGCACCCTCATGGCGCAGAAACCGCCCGCCAGCGCGCGCACAAAAGACAAGAGAGGCCAACTGCCCCTGCACCGCGCGGCCGCAGCAGGCAACGTGCCGATGATGAAGGCGCTGCTGGACACGGGGAAGAGTCCTTTGAACGCGACGGATGTCGATGGGCAGACGGCGCTGCACCATGCGGTTAGTGAGGGCCATGGGGATGCGGCGATGTTGCTCTTGCAGCGGGGCGCGGAGTGGGATCGGAAGGATGGGTGGGAGAAGGTGGCGCTTGATTATGCGCCGGATGCGAAGACGAGGTCATTCATTCTGCAGAGCGCGGAGAGGGAGGGGATTGATTTGGAGGGGTAGGCGGTGGGATGGGACATGGCGCGAAAAAGGGAGGGAAGAGGAGATATACCCAGCATCATCGGCGTTCAGCATAGTACATACTCATAGTTCATTCAGGTCTTGATCAACAAGTCGAGTTCATCACGCCAGCGATATTGCCAGCTCACGCCTTCCCCATCGTACTAGCAAGCTCGCGATACATCTTCCTCACCTCGCCAAGATCCTCCTCCAGCTCCTCGACGCGCTCCGTCTTCTCGCCCAGCATCTCAAGCGTCGTCTCATACCGCTCCCGCACCTCAGCGAGCCCCTTCTCCAACTCCTCCAGCCTGCGCTTCTGCTCGCGGTTCTCCTCGATCTCGCGCATCAAACTCACAACCTCCTCGCGCGCCTCGTCGCGCTGCGCACTCAGCCGCTGCATCTCCTCTTTATGCGTCGCTTTCTCGCTCTCCAGCCGTCGCACCGCCGCACTCATGCGCTCGACAAGCTGCACGCTGGGCCCTGCACCAACCGTTGAAACGGAAATCATGTCGTTGATGGTGCGATGCGGGCTGCTCATGCCGTCAAACGGCTCGTCGTAGTCGACAGTGTGGATACTCGGTGTATACGTTGCGCCTGCGCCGTTCAGACTCGACATACCAGATGGAATGCTGTCCTGCCTCGCCGGCGTGCCGAGCTCGGGGGTCCGCACACTCGGAGAGGATCTCTGGCGCGACATCCCGACGGACGGGCGACGTGCGTCTTCCAGCATCCGATCGATGGGCGATAGAGTTGTCTCCACGCGGCTCGCTCGCGACGGCCCGCGGCGGTCGTATATGCCCAGCGGATCAGGGGAGCGCTGGCGGTTCGAGATGGAAGGAGAGTCGGTGCGGAGGTGAGTGGAGAGGGTGAGTGGGTTGTGTTGCTGGGTCTCGAGCTGCCATTGGCGCTTTTCTTCTTCGAGGCGCGATTGCGTCTCGGCTTCCCAGACTTTCTTAGAGCGCTCGAGGTCCGCTTTGGCTTCTGAGGCGGCGGTTTCGGTGGCTGCGAGCCGCGTCTGCAGTTTCTGGGCAAGGGAGCGTTGCTCAGTTAGATCCTGTTCGAGTGTCTGGGCGCGCTCGTTGATGGTGTCTAGTTCGTCCTCAAGCCGGCGGGCTTTAGAGTTGACGTCTCTGGCTTTGCGCCTAATGTCGGACTCTCGCTTTGCTATTTCGTCGCGGTCCTTCTCGAGTGCCGTCACTCGCGATGTCAAGGTGGACTCAATACCTTGCCAATTTTCCGAAGCAAGCGAGTACTGCGTTTGCAGTGTTTCAATCTGCCTCAGCAGCTTCGCCTGAGAGTCGCCTGTCGCAGACGAAGTGGCCTCTTCAGAGCGGCTGCGAAGCAACTCAAGCTTCGACTCAAGGTTCTGACATCCATGTTAGTGCGTGTCCTGGTGCAAAGCTACAACAACTTACAGCAATCTCACCGCGAAGCTCCAATTCGGTGACATTGGCCTTCTCCTGCTTGCTCTTTGCCTGCTCCTGAGCAGCCTGTATCTCTTTCTTGGCGCGATCCTCGGCGAGTTTCTTCTCAATCCGCAGATTGTCAAGGTCTTCCTGCAGCGAAGCAGTGACCCTCTTCTCGGCCTCCAGTGCCCCGGCTTTGACTCTTTTCTCGGCATCCTCTGCCCGTGCTAGCGCGTCTGTTAACTGCTTGCGCAATTCTGTTATCGTGAGATTGGCCTCTTCTCGTTCTGCCCTGATGGTGCTGATATCTTTTTCGATCTTATCTACGATCTTGAGCTTCTCCTGCGCAGCCTTCTCATTGGCTTCTGCCCGCTTCGCTCGCTCTGACTGCTCTGTGATGCTCTTTTCAGCTTTCGTCAACCGTTGTTTTAGAGTCGTAAGCTCCTTGTTCTGTTCTTGCCCTTTTGCGCGCAATTGCTTGATTGTCGTCATGTGCTTCATCTCGGTCTTGGACAGCTTCTGCCCTTCTTCCATGAGCGCCGCGATCTGCGCATCTTTTTCTGCCAGCTTCTTGATCTGTGGTGTTGCATCTGACTCTGCTGACGCAGCCTTCGCAGAAGCAGCCAGCTGTTGTGAGAGGTAGGTGAGCTTGGACTGTAAAGCATCGATGCGCTCAAGATGCGAATTGAGCTCATCTCTGTGGCCACGGACCGTCTCTTCGTGTGCTTGCTGTAAGCTCGACAGCTCAGCCGCGAGTTCGTCCGGATCTTGCGTGGAAGGTGTCAAGGGCTCCGTTGGCGCAGAAAGGTCGATGGACGGTCGCGAGGGGTCGCTGTCGATCGATTGACGCGGCGACGAGGTCAGCGGGGTGACGATAGATGGTATGGACATGGTCATGGCGGGCATGCGCGTGGCAGCTGGCTGTTCGGAGACGAGAGGTGTGGTCGGTGGTGATGCTACTGGAGACGAGACCACAGGCGCTGCAGCCTCAATTGATGCCTCAGTTGTGTCGCCCTTCTTCGCTTCCTCCGTCTTGGTATTCTCCTCTTCCACAGCGGGCTTAGACACCTCTGCAGGCTCTGAAGCCTTCGAGTCGATGCTGGATCTTCCCGCGTCTGCGACCCCCGTGATGCCTGGACTCCGCAAGGCCGGGCTTTCAGGTCGCGAACCCAAGTCTGATGACGTCCTCGAGTTCTCTGTGCCCTTCGTCACAGCCTTTGCGAGACGTTCCTGCAACCTCGAGTTTGGCCTGCTTCTCGACGAATTGCGCGAAAGCCCGGCTTGCTCGACCGCCAGCTTCTTGTCCACAGGTGTCTTGTCGCTGCCATCCGGCTTTGCAGCGCCATCCGCCGGCTTTACAGTGCCATCCTCAGCTAAAATAGTGTCGAGCCGCGACTCGAGACCAGACAAGGCGTTGTTCCACCAGCCTTTACTCATCTTGGGGATTTGGCGTTTCTAGAGGTGGTGCTCGCCCCGCGGGTAGGCAGCTCTATCAGCGTTCACCGTGGGCTCGTCCTTCGTCTGGATCTATGCATTGCTCGTATGCGCCAAAGGCCAGCGTGGAGCGTGTGTACGTGGTACGCCGAGTAGCGCGTTGCGGGGACTTCGGAGGTGAGACGGGGATCGTGGATCTGGAGCCAATTATAGATGGGTTCCTGGATCTGCAGGTGAGCAGGCTGTCCTGTGAAAGCCTGTCGGGGAATTGACAGTAATGGCAGCCCGGATGCGCAGTAGGTATGTATGAGCAGAGTCGTCGTGGCCTCAGAAGCCGCGCAATGCTGAGATGCATGGCGCGCTGCCAGATGATGCGCCTAGGCAAACCCTGGTCGCCAGCCTTGCATACTCTGCCGTCATTGGATCGGTCGCCCCTGCAGAGCGACCTTGAAGATGCACCACCTTACATCATATCGCTGTGACATCTCACGATAGCAGTTTCCTGCGTTGCATACATTAGCCGCGGAATCAACGCTTCAAGCAAATAATGTCAACAGATCGTCAGGCACTGCCGCGGACATCGACGCGTGTGCTCGATCTGGTTTAGTCTTCCTGCTGATAGTGCATCACCGCCATCGGTGACGACGTGATTGTTCGCTTTTTGTTTCTTCCTTTCCTCGCAAAGTGCTTCACACATTTCCCTTCCAATTACCAAGTTCCCAGCATTACATGAAAGCTTTCAAGATGCCTCTCGCAGTGAGTTGACCCCTACCCATTCAAGTCAAACCACTTCACTTTCGATCATGTTGTTCCGTCACTGTTGGTCTCACTGCTCCATGGTGGCGTACCCCATAAACACACGACGCCATGAAAAGCTGATCATCCATTCTCCCGAGCAACTTTCGTCAAGAAACACAGAACCAGAAACATCGCGACAGATGTGCAAGACCACTTCATACATTCACGCACTGACACCCTCTAGGCAGTAGGACAAATCCGCTCCACAACGGACCTGACGCACAACCTGTACCAGTGCCAATCCCTTGTAAAGAAGGCCTCAGAAGCCGGCGCAGCAGCTCTCTTCCTGCCCGAAGCCGCAGACTACATCAGCACGGATCCATCCCTGAAACTCTGCAAATCCGTCGACGACTCCGAATTCGTCCAAGGCCTCCTCAAATCCGCCAGAGAGTACAAGCTGCCCATCCACGTCGGCATCCACGAACCCGCCTCAGGAGACAAGACCAAAAACACACTGATCTGGATTAACGAAGAAGGCAAGATCACCCACCGCTACCAGAAACTGCACCTCTTCGATGTCGACATCGCCGAAGGCCCGTCTTTGCAGGAATCCAAATCCGTCGAGCGCGGGTCCGAGCTGCCGCAGCCGTTCGACTCACCGTTGGGTAAGATCGGCCCGCAGATCTGCTTCGACATGCGTTTCCCTGAGCCAGGGCTGGCTTATGCGCAGCGCGGCGCGCATATCGTTGCGTATCCGAGTGCGTTTACCACCGAGACGGGGAAGGCGGGGCATTGGCATATGCTGCTAAGGGCGAGGGCGATTGAGACGCAGAGTTATGTTATTGCGGCCGCGCAGGTGGGGCAGCATGATGAGGAGGGGAAGAGGCATAGCTATGGGCATAGCATGATTATTGATCCGTGGGGCAAGGTTGTTGCGGAGCTGGGAGGGGAGGCGGATGAGAAGGGTCGGGGGTTGGATGAGGTTGAGATCGCGGTTGCGGAGATTGATACGGGGTATGTGGAGAAGACCAGGAAGGAGATCCCGCTTACGAGGCGGACGGATGTATATGCTGCTTTGAAGTAGATGTCGGCTAGTGAAGAAGGCTAGGAATGAACTGAGTCCCGGCGTCCCTTGTGCTGCTCCTCTTCTGCCCAGTTTCGACCAGACATTAACCGCGCCTTGCCTTTCAGGCTGAGTTCTGACAACGGGTGCTCTGGGTCGTTGGCCTCCTCCTCTATCCTTAGCCGCACCTCGTCGAGCGAGCACTTCGAGCACTCCGCTAACCTCTCCAGCAGAGTCGTGAACAGACTCCTTCCCATGCTGCCATCTGGTTTCTTCGGCCCCTGCGTCCTAGGCGGATTGAACTCGCCCTTGCCCTCGCCCCACCCTGGCCACTCCCAGTCATGTGTCCCATGGTCATGGTAGAAGTTTAGGAACGTCGCCTCAGCGCCGGGTTTTGTGGGTCGCAGCAAGAGGTCAGAGACGAACTCTGGTCCCAGTGTGAGAGCAGCTTCCGCGAAACAGAACTCCAATTCGTTACGCAATGAGATCTGGTTTGCGTCCATGAAGCGTCCATATGTGCGTTGGTGTATCCAGCCCGAACCGTGGTAGCGCGCCGTGAGTGTGGAGTGGTGGAGGGTGAGGTACATCGCTATTATAGGGTCGCGAGGAAGCGATTTGAGGTACGCGAGCTGGACGTCATGATCTTCTGCTCTTGTATCAGTACTCGTGTTTCTGACAAGACAGTGCCTCGAGGAAATTACCCAAAGATGCAACTCGGTATATGAGCAGCAACCCAGTGTTCAGTAACGGCACGTTGTGAGGATCCACGGCGTAATAATTCTGCCGCGAAGATAGGGCATCCATAATGTCATCCACAATGTCGTATCTCCTAACGCATTCCACCAGACATTGATAGCCGAACTTGGCGCAGCATGGGAAATCTGTTGAAGCATGTGGGAGCTCCTGGTCCATGAACGTCCTTGTAAGTGATCGCTCATAATTTCTGAGGAGGTCTCGTAACCGCGGGTGGACTTGTTGCAGCCGAAGGATGTCTCTGCCGTTTTGGAATGGGAGATGCTGGATGATCTTGAGGATGATCTCTGGTGGTATGTCGGGCGAGACCAGATTTAGCGGGAACCCGGGAGGAGCAGCTGGGGTAGCCATGCTCATGAATGTCTGTAGGATGCTCTATCAACGTAAGGAGGGTGCTTTCGCAAAGAGTAAAGACAGGAGGATATGCGGTATGGTTGCTGATGGATTGTGAGGGAGTAGCGTCTTTAACGTGATTGCTGTGTCGAGGGTAGCTACAGTCCAGTTCCAGTTCTCGATGCTTTTACAAGCTCGCAAGAGGTGCACATGTCGGCGTTGCATCTTATACCCATATCGGTGACGCGTGAAGGCTGAAGACCGTGATGGATGATCGCGACCAATCGAGTACCTTGTTGTCCGGTCGGGTTCATGATTACGGTCCGCTGTCGCAATGGTATTCACAGATTACAGGGACATCCATGGCGGTCAATGAATGCGTTTGTTGCGCGTGGAAAGTTGAGCCTCGAGCAAGTGTGGTAGGTCTTCTGCGAGGACAGCAAACGCGTTGCGAATGGAGCATGCTTTGAGTCTGGGGATATCACAGATCATCGCTGACACAACCGAGGCATTGCTCTGCAGGGTCCCGCGGGGCTAGTGCAGGTGGGATGTCAAGAGCGATTACGCCATGCGGCCATGACTCGGCGAAGAGAGGCTAGAGAAGTGGCTGGTGGAGATGAGCATTGAGGAAGGAGGTCGCGGAGGTTGAAGTTGCGCAAGTGTGTTGTTCCTGAGATCTGCTGTAGAGGCTACCCAACCTATCATTGGCGATCATCACGACCCCGCTTTGTTGTAAGCAAGGGTCCACAACGAGCACGAGAGGTCAGTAGAGACCGCGCGCTGGCGGACGGCAGCAGAGCGATCCAACTGAGGATATATATTTAAAGTTTTCGCGATCACGTTACCTGTTATGGGTCTTCGTCAGAAGGTTCACCGTTATCCACGTACACCTCTCAGTGCACACCTTGGCAGGAGCCCAGTTCGAGTCTTGTGGTGTTCGCTTCACTCCCTTAGGTAACTAGGGATGCTGGACGAACCTAAGCAATGAATGCAATCGACGAGTGAAGAAATTCAGCAGTCAGGTATTCACCATGAGACGGCGGCGCTGGAATACTCCCGTTTGGGTTGAAGGGCGTGTGTTGGGCTGGTGGCTCAACTGACATTTTGCCTTTTGCTCATCTTTTTGCTCCTCGCTTAGCTTTGCCGCTGTCCCCACGCTAGCATCTTCTCCTCAGTCTACACGACCACGCCTTCTTTTTGCCTAATAATGTCTATTGTCGCTATACCCTGTGATGAACGCTTTTGTTTTCTAGTCTTACACTGTGACGAGATGCAGTCCCTTCCAAATGTTGCTGCCTGCTCCTGTCTCGTATCGACTGCGCGTTAGTATCGCGTCTGCTTCGAGATGGTTAGCAAGGAGCGAATGCCTGCCGCCTAAGGGATGTGTATAGAAGTCCAGATAAGCCAGCATACCGTTGCGCGTAACAGAGCAGCTGCAACGCTGGGCACACCGCTATGAAGGTCATCATCGTTGGCGGAGGTATTGCAGGGCTGTCTGTCTATTTACATCTATGCAAACATGTCCCGTCTTCGTCTGAGCATGACATCACCATATATGAATTACCTCGTCCTCACTTATCGGCATCAAGCTCTTCCTTACAGGGCCGTCTGAACTACTCAGTCAATCTCGACGCGTTGTTCGAATCGACTACAATGGTAGGAGATGGACTCGGCATCGCCCCAAACGACATGAGGGTCTTGCGCAACTTGGGCCTCAATCTGTATGATCGTATTGTTGCCCAGGAATTTCCAGCGGAGATGTTCATCTTCAGACGTGCGAATGGCTGGACGCTAGGCATGCAAAGCACGAGCAACAAGCCCGTAAGATTAGAGGGCGAAGCCGAAGGGGTGTGTATCGCAAGCTCGAGGCATGGGCTTTGGCATACTGGCTTACGATGAGGCAGTACGTTGTTGGAAAGTATGGAGATAGTGTGATCAAGCACGGAAAGGTCGTGAAGGTGTATCGCAACGAGAGTAGGGCTCCGCGACCCTTGCAAGTGAACCGCTTCAATGAGCAGGGCATTCAAAAGGTTTTCTCCGCGAATTTGGTAATTGGTGCAGACGGTGTCAACAGTTTGGTGCGCAGGGATCTCTTCGGTGATTATGAGAGGTATCGACCGACCTGCAGGTGAGCACAAGGTTCAGAATCTATGGAACGCAAGTCATTGATCCTAGGGTAGCGGACAGTCTGGCGTTCAAGGCTTTGAAAGCACAACTATACCTTCTGTCATTGTCGACAACAAGGCCACGGTCTTCGAGTTCGGTGACAATGGCTTCTTCGGCTACTCATCTGGAGGGCCTACATCTGGGAGACGGCTGATGTGGTGGTCGACCTTCGAACCTTTGTCACTGCCTGATACCGAAGATAGTTGAGCGGCAGAGCACTGGGAAGAATCCGTCGTCCAGGATACGATCGGGAATGCAGACGTCAAGTCTATGTAGCCAGTATAGATCATCCCAGAGCTTCCGCACTAGGGAGAGAGATATCGTTCTGTTCGAGGTGCAGCGCATGCCCTAGGTCCAGCGATTGGTCAGGGCGCTAGTCCGGCGTTGGAAAATGCTCGGACTTTTGCATTGCTGCCGGGGGAAGTTTTCGACGTCGAACGATATGGTTGCTCGCAGCCGAAATGGGCTATCAACCAGGCCATCGAGTTGTACTTCAAGATCCGCTCACCCAGAGTTCAGAGAATTATTGAACGTGGGCAGAAACTTGTAGAGAGCAAAGGCAGTGTGGGCATCGTCAAAGAGTACGTTATGTACCTGTTACTGTGGTTACTAATCAAGTTCCCTTCCCTTAGTGAGTCCAAATCCTTTAGTCCTGATTCAGTGCGAACTGATTTCGGATATGCAAAGCCAGGGTTGGTAACAATGACCGCGAGCAGTACTGCTGGTCGGCAAAACAGCAAATTCAAGAAGCACTAAAGACCTCGCAATACTTCTTCGAACCAAATCCCGGTGTGAGTGAGGTTTCGCCACTCCTCGCCTCAACAGACACTCGGTCCCAGTATCATTAGCTCGTTCCCTCACGGTGGGAAAGTCGACAAAAATGATTACGAGTCGTTTGAATTTCACTCCGGAAATGACAAATAGGCACCAAGTCGGCTGTTCACCTTTGTTATCTACCCCATTTGTATTTGCGACTAAAGACGTGCTATTCAACTTCAGCACGATGCCATGCCCTCAACATCAGCACCAGACCTCGCCCCAGTCGCGCTCTGAAGGAGTAGCACCTACGTCGCCTCTGTTATCGTCACCTGAGAAGTAACTACCAACATCGATCCAACATACCATTTGACGGCGCGAAGAAAAAGTAGCAGTTTCTCGTAAGAGTCAAGAGGGTGGAGCGCGGCATTCCACAACTATTTGACATGTAGGCAGAGGGACCTACTGAGCGTGCAAGCATTGCGCTGGCGATAGCACAGACCGAACGCACACAGCTTGTGCAAGAGCTTGTTCAGATCACGTCCGTCCTCTAGTAGAGATTGATCGCGTGGTGGGGTACTTATGGAATAGTCTCACTGTTGGGCACCAACAGACTCGGAAGCAGAAGTATGACACGTTGGACTTACTCTTGTCCTCCAAAAATGATCCAGCGTGGGTCGCCTGGGCGTTACTACAGAGCTTCGATGTCATCTTCGTAGTTGATTAGCTTGGGGTCCTTATCTGAAAACCTGCTCTTTCTTCTTGTCTTTTACAAGGCGGTGACTTTCCAAGTCGTTGCAGCACAAGCGACTTGTGGACCACAATGAGTACACGATAACTAGGTGACAATCCGGTCAAAGTGAACGTTAGAGCAGCATCAATGAAACCATCTGTTCGCATTCCCATTACATGAGGTCATCATCGCTGGCGATGGGCGAACTAGAAAGGCTGTTTGCGAATGTTGGTGACGTCATCACATACCCTCTCTAACATGTCTGGGAAATGTGGCGGAGAACGGCTACTTCGCCTTGGGTAGGAGATAGTCGAGTGAGTTGTTCATGAAGCGGCAAGAGGAACGCGAGGTGCGCCAACCTGGAAGTCTTTCGCGCGCTTTGGGAAGGTGGGGCACGCATGCGAGTGTTGATCCATGAAATGCTGACACCTCATCCACATCCCACCAAGCCAGATCCTCTCAAAGCTTATCTGCTGCCGTGTGCCTTGACCGATGTGGCAGTATGTACATGTGGAGTGCCTCTGTGATCCTCCTGTCAGATTTTGACGCCGGTCCTATGTCCTATTCGAGGCTCGCAATGGCGCAACACCGCACCATCGACCGCTCCCTTGATCCTGTTGGATCGTGACTCATCAACGATTGCCACGGAACTGTTGACATAAGTGTAGCCGAGTCCTAGCATGTTGTGTACCAAACACCCATCATTCCTAAACAAGCATGCCACTCGAACTCCACCCGCTTCGTCCAGCGGACTCGCTATCCTGGATTCGAACACGTGCGCTTGCATATTACGGGCCCACCCATGACTTACTACACCGTGGCCCAGTCAGCGAAACATCTATGCAAGGCGTAGCAGAGGATCGCAAACGCGAGATAGGCAAAACCAACGTTTGGCACTGGAAGATCATTGACACAGACCTGACCCCAACCAAGGACGATCCAGAGGACAACGGCGGCCGAACCATTGCCGTCGCAGTTTGGAGCATGAAGAACGTCAATAATGGAAGTGCGTCCAGGGAACAAGAAGGTCGCGGCTCAGGTACGACGACAGAGGAAATACTCACAGAGCATGCCTCTGTTCCGGCGGAGACAGAGTCCCCATCCAACAACTCGCTGGGCCCACGCTACCCGTCTTTTCTCCCGCCTGAACTACGCCTTGAGGCCCTTGCCTCCCTGTTCGACCCGCTTGATGCTTCGCGCGATGAGATCATGGGCACCGAGAACCCGTTCTTCATGTTGAACAGCTTGGCCACGCATCCTGACCATCAGGGCCGTGGGGCTGGAAAGCTGCTGCTGGACTGGGGAGTCGAGAAGGCTGACGATGAGCAACTCGTGACGTACTTGGATGCTACCCAAGTTGCGAAGCCAATCTATGAAAAGAGAGGGTTTGAAGTGAGAAGAGTCGTAGAATGGGATAGGACGGCATGGGGTGGAGAGGGCATAGATGCTCACTACTCTATGGTCAGGCATCCTCGAACTGGACGTATACAGTAAGCTCGAGATATATTCAAGGTTTGACCGACGAATTGAGGCTCTGGTATGTCACGAGCCCTTCAATGACCGATTCAATGTCCGTTCCATGGCCGCGCACCCCGCTTCTGGTTAAAGTTGGGGTGCTAATAGCTCAACTAAAAATCTAAAGACAAGCCTCGCCATCGCCCATCCTCGCCTTTTGGAAGAGGCCCCAAAACTCTCACCGGGCTGCGACCCTATGAACCCGTAGAACGTTGTTTGATCCGAGTACTTGTTCTTCCACCGGATATGCAGCAGCATGCCTTAAGGTCAGGTTTGCGACAGCAAGAGCGTTAGTTCCAGCCGCGCCTTGTGGTGAGTCAATATCCATAGGCTCGTCTGTAATCTCCTTCTCAGGAGGTACCTCCTCGATGTGGAAGACTAGGTCTACCTCTTCATGCGTGTCACCCTCCACTCCATCGTTGCGTAACACCCGTGCGCCGCTCACGTACTTGTTACCGAGCTCTTTCTTATGCTGCATGAGAAGGAATCCTATTGTTGCCCCAATGGGCGACCCTGGGTCAAGTAAGCAACTACTTCCAGGCCGTTGTTTTACGTGAACGCGACTTACCAAGCAAAGCTTGACCTTCAGTCGAATCAGAAGCAAAGTATTGGCCTGGCCAGGGTTCATATGCATTCCTGCCGCGATTTCTCAGGACCCGAGCAATGATTTCGACGGTGGCCGCGTTGTGTATACCGTAAACAATGTAAGTCCTCAGGTTATCGACGCGTGTTCCGGCGACAGTGTTCAAAGATCGCCAGTATAGCCAATAGAGGTCTGAGAGTTGTCGGAGTCTCGGAAGCTCATCGTCAGTGGGGTCCCATCCCATCATGCGCTTCCAAGCGATATCTGGGCCTACCAAGGCAATTCCCACGATCGCTGTGACTCATGTCAGCTTATGTAACAGAAAATTAGAGATACTCACCCCCAGCTCGAACATCCATCGCAAAGAAGTGCGCTGCGTTCGTCGGCTAGATAACATGGTTAGTCGCCTGGAGTATATCAGCACCTTTGAGTTCGATACGTACATGGTAAAACTTCCCCTCTACCGTATACGACTGATCTAGGGCCGGTCGAGGTTTGCCATCAGGATATCTCGCATTCTCGTTTTGGTGCTGGAGCATGAAGCATTGCAAACCGTTGCCGTACTTGTTGGACTTTGGGTTGACCTTCAACGCCTGGAATGTGGTTTTCATGCCCCAGTACGTGCCCATCTCGCAGATAGCAGGGTCAAATTTGCCCTCGAACCAGTACCAGGCAGCCATGTCGTTGAAGTTGACCCATTTGCTCGCAGCAGACGGAGGTTTTCGAGTATCAAATGCTTGCCAGCCGGCCGCCATGTCGGGGACCGACATGGCGCACATCAGTGACTTGCCTTTGTCGACGTGCTTGAACCATAAGATATCGTTCGCAGATTCACCAAGGCTTTGAGTGGTGACAACTCCATCAGTGTTGCCATGCCCCTCCCCGATCACACTGCGAAGCGAGAGAGACGACAGACTCAAAAAAGTAGGCGCGTCGGCAAGTGATAACGCAGCGGCACTCGTGATGAGGGGCAGGGCTGTCTTATCTCGAGTTTGAGGAGCATTGGCGTAGATCTCAGGCGGAAGATATCTGCTGAGAGCAGCAATGGCGAAGGTCGTGAGGACCGCGCCTGGCAGTATGTGTCGCATCGCAGGTTACTCACGCTCGGGTTAGTAGATGACAGGGGATAGAGTTTTATGTTGAAATAGTGGGGCGAGTGATAGGTCGGACTGGAAGCCTAGCTAAAAGTGAAAGAAGTTCGGTCAGACGAGACACTCCTGGTTTTCCAGTCGAAGTGAAGGCACAGAACCGCCAGATGCGTACGGCAACCCGCCCCACTTGTCTTCTCCCAGTCCCTGATCGTTTCACGCCCTCATCATCCAACCTTCACCGAGTTTCTCTTCTAATCATCCCGTTTACTTGTGTCTTCTAGGGCAGCATTGTTCATTGAGATACTCTTGCATAGATCTAAGAGTGAGTAGCTTGCCTAATGCAAGGAAGACAATCAAAGACTACCTGCAGGTATCTTGTACTTGAAGGAGCTCTGCTGGCTACAAGGAATATCAGTCAACTCCCTCTGGGGGGTGTTGAGACAGTCTCCATACTTTCACTATTCCATACATGCTGTGACTTGTACCATCAAACCATGATCTAATAGACTCTAGGAATGTTGTCTGGTCCCCGAACATATTCTTCCACCGAGAATCCAGGCCCTCCTCTCATAGGAAGGTACCAATGCCCTATCCTAGCGAGCAGGTCGGGTGACTATTGGGGTTTGGGGGTATCTTGGAGTATGCTCTCTATCGCACACACCCGCAACGTCAAAGATGAAATCTGCTTCGTTGAGCCCCTGCCCGCGCGTTGCGTCATTTCGAACGATTCGTACCCCTCGTGCATACTTGTTGCAAGTTCGGTTTTATGCTGCCTCAGCATGTAGCCAATAGTTGTCCCAAAAGGGGAGCGTGCAGGTAGTCAGCAGACGTAGTAACGATTAACGCAGCGAGTGAAAGTACCTAAGAGAGCAAGACCCTCATCGAAGTCAGTCGTAAAGTATCCTCCGGGCCAGAGCTCGAGCTACTCTCTTACCTCGTCCCCGGATTGCGCGCCCGATAATCCCATCGGTCTCGTCTCTTGTACGTAGTACACGATGTCTGAGTTGACGTTCCGAACAATTGTACGAGACAATTAACTCTGCTGGACCCAGTAGATCCAGTACAAGTCTGAAAGCTTGCGAAACTCGGGTAGCTCCTCTGGATATGGTTCTTTGTGAAGGTCTCCTTGTACCAATATTCCAGGCTTGATAGGCTAATACCAAGGATCACTATGATTCAATCACCTTAGGATACGTGATATTCATAGCCAACCTAGCTTACCTCCTGCCCAAAGATCCACGTGGAAGATGTGCGCAGCGCCAGCCGCCTTCGTAGTTTGGTCAGCTGTGTGAGCATGTCGAGGAAGCATAGCTTACATCAAGTCCTCTTCCTTGTACCGCATACATCCGAGCTTGAAGATCCACCTCACTTTATGAACCTTCGAGCTCCATATTGTAGTGTGCTACACTGAAACGTCGCAAATCACCCCGTCTTTTACAGACTTGATGCCCATGCCCAGTTGCATGAAATGTAGGTTCCATATCTCACTCGTTCTCCATGGAACAACTTTGTATGTCTTTCTCCGTCCAGTCTTGCCAGCTCCACTCTGTCATGTCGAGCATGCCGCGGGTCCATTTGCTTTGTGCCGAAGGAGGGTCGCGAGTGTCGAACATCTGCCAGCCCGTACCAACGTCTGAGCCGCGCATCACACAGTTGAGGAAATCGCCCTTACTCTTACATTTATCTCACAGCTGACCGTCAGCGGGTTTAGCAAGTTGTACCGGGTCTATCTTATATTGCCTCATCGCTGTCGTTATCTTCACCGCCCCCGCCGTGAGATGCTGTATCGAAAGCTGTCGGTATGGTCGTTGGTAGGTTTCGGTTGTCTTGAACGCGAGAGATTTTTGCGAGTGCCTCCGGGAAGATGTGCCTTCTAGAACCACGAGGGCCGCGGCAACGCAACGGCCAAAAGCAGTGCAACCCTGATCGCAAATGAGCTTCCAAGGCCTGGGACCGAGTCTGTGAGCTCAAGTAGAACCGTCCGTCGTGTTCACAGATAAAGTGTGAATCTCGAAAATAGCGAGGGTTTCACTAGCCCAAAGTTGCCTGTGAAGGAAGACACAGTCCCGCACTCTTTCACTACCCCAAAATCGAGTCTTAGACCTAGACTCTCGGACATTGAGGGCTAATATCCTTTGTTGAGATTATTCATAACTACGGGGCATTAGTTGCGTCTGTATCGCCTCACGCATCGAGTAATCTGGTTCCCGCCTGAGGCACGGGCTCTCGTGTCGCAAAATAAGTTGGACGTAGGTCTCAGGGCCCAGAAAAGAGGGACGCAGTCAGTGACTACCCAGGTATAGTCTTGCTGATGATGGATTATCTGTTAGCTACGGCAGATCCATTGTTATGTTCGGCTTTCGCTACAACGCGAGAGTCAGGCTCAACTGCTCCCTGTATTACATAAACAGCAAAAGGGTGTTTCTTTAGGTATAGAGGAACTGGCCACCCCTGGAGGCTCTCAAACCATTCAAAGGTTCGGAAGCCTTGGCGTATCAACGCGTATGCCCAGCCCAAGCCATCAATCATCGGACTAGCCTAGGATCGTCGCATGCCTGTGGATATCTTTGAGTGCCTCCAGGTGTCAACATCACAACCCCACAAAGCAATGCCGACGCTAGTGCCAAATTTCCGCAAATGTTGCGCCAACAGGGGTTGTATGGAAGATTGCTGTGGATACTAGAGACTCGTACCCTTGCTTGAGGCTAAACATGATTCAAAGACTGCCTACAAGGCCTATTCGAATGATGACCGTCAAACCATCAGAGACGCTGTCGGCTACAGCAAATCCCAGAAGGCCTCAATGCTATCAGAAATGACGCCTAGAGACCTTCCTCACTCTGCTCCGTTCTCGACGGGCTTGTCGTCTCCCTCGTCCTTAGGTACATCCCGAATATGGAAGAACATGTGCATCTCGGTTTTTCGATTGGGCTTCTGAGACCACTCATCGGTGACGACATTCACTTCGTATATCTCCTTGTTACCGAGCTCGGCCTTGTGCTGCGAGAGCATGATTGCAATTGTGCCTCCGATGGGTGACCCTGGAGGTAGTCAGTATGAGGATCAGTTCCAAAGAAGATACTCGCTCTTACCGATCAAAGCTTGGAACTCCACCGGATCCTCCTTCTTGTCGAACAAGGTGCCAGGCCAGACAGACAGCTTAGGGACAAGCTTGTTACGCAGAGCTCGCGGGACAATCTGCGATGTCTCATCGTTGATGACGTTATGGGCCACGTACCATTGCAAGTTTTTGACGTTAAGATTGCCCTCAACCCACTTGCCCCACATCAAGTCTGATCCATACTGAAGCTCTGGGAGATCTTCCGGGGAAGCGGTGCCGTCAATGGACTTCCAGTGTGTCTTGACCGCGTTGCGAGGGCTAGAGATGTCGAGAGCGGCAATGAGGCCGTCGTGCTGGTTGACAACGAAGGAGTAGTATCCGCCGGTGGACTATAGTGAAGGTCAGTATTTAAGTTGCGCCGAACTATTGCGTTGATATGTACCTTGTAAGTCTTGGGCCCGACCTGGTAGGTTTGCTTGATGATGTCCAGCATGCCACCGTAAGGACCGGCGTCGGGGTCTTCTCGAAATTCGTCGTAATGTCCTAGCGACCAGCCCTGATTGTGACCATCTTCCTCTAAGCACTCGGTGCTGAGCCCAATGGCCTCGAAGGCATCCTTGAGATGCAGGTCTTCGGCATTGCAGTTGTCCTCGTCGAAGTAGTTCTGGTGCCAGTTCCAGATCTCTCGCTCAGCTGCGAGCATCGTCAGCAGGCACCAAGAACATGGAGGCCTCAAAACTTACCGTACATGTTGCCCTTCCAGACGCTCTGGGCAGATGGCGGCGTACGTGTGTCCTCGACCAGTCGACCAGCAGCCTCATCGTCGGCAGCGAACAGGCACTGGTAGTGATCTCCCTTCTTCTGATGCTTGTCCCACAAGCCGTCAGAAGCGAGCTTGTTGGGGTCAAAATAGCCCGCAGTGTGGACGATGCCGTCAGAGGTGGAGACGTTGGCAGGCAAGACGCGCGCAGCTGCAGTGGCTGCAACGCCGGCAAGAGCAAAGAGGCGATTGAGTTGCATGTTTGCAGAGGCGGCTATGATGGACGAGCGTGAATGCAGTCGAGGTCTGTATTCGAGGTGGGGCTGCGCTCGAGGCGGCGCTAGTGCGGTGAAGAGAAGTGAAGGTGCAAACGGAAGGCGCGCGAAGAAGGAGACTGCACAAACGGTATGTCAAGGCATCGCTTCACTCCTGAACCACGCTTTCGCGTATAAGAAGCACCGCTGAGCCATCCGAAGCCCTCTAAAGCCCATCATCTGAACAAGAACGAGTGATGTTCCAAATACTTCTCTTGGCAGTATAGTTTCCATGAAGGACCTTCGATAGCATCTACTCTTTATAGTAGTCCTTCGTTCTCTCCTGGCTGACCTTTAGAACCTGCCTAGCAAGATCACCAGTACCGTCCCTTGGCGACAGCTTTATCTTGAAGTCCCTTGGGATCGCGACCAGGGCGCTCTTGATCAGGTTGTAGTCAACGTAGTCCGTGTTCGGCGGGTCGGTCTCGCTGGCCTCGATTCTGTACAGGCTGAGCAAACGGAACAGAGCCGCGTAGATGAGCTTGCTAGCAATAGTGGCTCCTGGACATGACCGTGAGCCGGCACCGAACGACAGATGTGGTGTGTTTGATACGGTTTTTTCGGTTCGCAACGATGGCAGCGTTTGAGGTCCTTCGAGCCAGCGCCCAGGATTGAACGTACCGGCATCGGGCCCCCAGTAGTCGGTATCTATTCATGTCAGATGGTTACATTCTAGCGAAAGATGTGAGACGAACCATGGTTACCAGCTTGCGCGTTAATCAGCACCATCGTGTTCTTTGGGATGACAGCGTCGCCCCAGCGCACATCGCTCATTGTCTTTCTGGGCAGACTCATGTTGCTCACAGTGTAATACCGCCCGGCTTCCATGACCACTGCGTTGAGATATGGCACGTCTTCCTTTTCGAAGTTGTCTGACCATGCAGTAGCAATGTCGGGGTAAAGCTTTCTGATGTCCTCATACGCCCGATCCTGGTACTTGATCCCTTCTGGCGTAGAGAGCGACCCTATGCAAGACACCAGCGTCCCAGGTATCGTCTCAAAGCCACCAGACACCAGGGAAAGGCAAATAGAGCTCACTTCGACGCCAGTGAGACGGGTTTCTTCGTCTTTCAGTATCGCTGCGCTGATGCACGGTTTCTCGGTTCCCTTCTCTATCATCGCGCGCACCTTGTCAAGTAGCTCATTCAAGTACTTGTCCCGCCTCTCACGGAGCTCTTTGGAGCGCGCATTCTTCTCGTTGTTGGGCAGGTACCGCAGAATGGGGATATAGTCTTGATAGTTCTCAGAAGCCGAGCGAAGGAGAGAGATTGCTGAGCCCACGTATAGAATCTCGCGTAGCAAATTGTCGTACACTTCGTCCATTCTGATTCCGTAGCAGAGGGTGAGCGTCGTGTTGAGCGCATAGCGCTGGATGTACGGTCGAAAGCTGACTTCCACAGCCCCGTTCTTGGTATCTCGGAACAAATCACGTACGATACAGTATGATTCCAGATCGAACATCTCGCGATAGTTCTTCATCATTGCCTTGCTCAAAGTCGTCGACGCCGCTTTCCTTTTGTTTCGGCAACTTTCATCCCATGGTGAGCTGCCAATGGTGAAGCCCTGAGTCGATGAGATGAGCCCATGAAATGTGTACAGCTTAGGTCGATCGATAAGTCCTTGTGAATTCTTGATAAGAATGTTTTTGCAATCCTCGAATGAGTTGACTACGACTGCGCGAGTATTGCCTAGTCGTATCTGGAACACCGAGTGGCCGTACTGTCGCCACCATTTCTCACACGTAGAGGCGTGGTCATCTCCCAGTTGAGTCAAATGCCCAGTAACAGGAAGTGCCCCAGGAATCTCGGGTATACCACGAATGTAGGGAATGTCGGTCCGCGAGAGCAACTGCGTACAGGGATGCTTAGCTGGTGAGTCGCCATAATCTATTTCGCGCCCACCTTATAAATCGTCCACAGCACTGTTGTTGCTAACAACAAGAGCGTCCCCGAGCCGATGGGGGTTTCCTGAGCGGAGTACCAGAAACCTAAGACGCTAATCATCGTGTATTGGCAGCCAAGGCAATCGATCAGACGTGCCAGAGGTATGACGAAGGCTCGAATCAGTCGGTGGACAGGGACTGTTATATAGAGTTCGGAATGTCACCGCAAGCCTGAGTGATGCTATCGTGCATGTACGTGAGGGGTCTTGCTGATCCGGGTGTTATCTCCGGGCGGAGCTTGTGCTTATCACTCAATGCATCCCACTTTTGCGCATCTGAGCACGGTGACTTGGTGCACGATGGGAAGAGGTATCGCAGACCACAGCAGAACCCTTGATCCTTTAGCTGTCCTGTTCATTGCGATGTCGTAGTCTCTGCAAGACCCTGGCGGTGTAGCCATTCAAAACAATCTCTCGAAGCAGTAGAGAACCGAGCCAGGAACTTTTCAGCGCAATGGAAGTGCTACATGTCCAAGATGCGAGCATGCTTGATCTCTGCGCCCTCAATATGCTCTCGAATCCTGCCATATTCTGCGAATCCAGCTGTCTCAGCAAAAGCATGGTGCTGTTCAACGCTCGTCCAGGGAGTCAGTAGCATCCATACCTCCTCGTCACCGTCATTGTCAACAAGCCAACCACCTCCTATTGTGCCCTCAGTCACAAAGGCTTGAAGGTGGCGTTTTTCGTTCTCATATGTTTCCTGGAACTGCGCCCTCTGTCCGTTCTTCACGTAATGTCTGACGAGGGCGTATACTGAAGCCTTCGCCTGGTTTTGTGCAGAGGCTGGCAATGGCAGGGCTGCGTGAGATGCATCAATGTGCAATAGCCACTCCACGCTGAGCAGTTCCTTGAGATTTTCAAGCAGCGCTTGATTCTCGGCGCTTGGGATGAAGTCGTTCGTGTGTTGGTCGAGAGAGTCCCATTCTCCGATTATATAGATGCAGCTCGGATCCTCTACCTGTTGGAGGTAATAGAAGGTTCGGCCGGTGTACTCCTGCATGACGGTTCTGGCATGCGCGAGCTTCGAGCGGACATCTGCATCGCTGATCATCACACCCTGCGATAGATGGAGGAGAGCGATTTCGGTGACGGTCATCGCGATCGTTCTTCGGTGGACGGCGTGGTTCGTGCAGGTGCTGTTATGCGAACCGTCCGGCTGAGCTGTGTTAGCACATTGTCATTGAGGTGAGATCATATATATAGCATTGAGTGTACACTCGACAGCATCAGCAAGTCCCAGGCCACCAATGTAAGGCAGGCGTGCTTGCGCGTGTTGAGGAAGGCATCGTGAGTGCCGATTGCTCTCCCGAGCCAACCGCCTTGCGCTAAGCTTATGGTACTATCGGTAGCGTTCGCACCTTCGGTCTCGCGCTCATCGCGCCTTCCTCGACCACGAGACGGTCGACACCTCAACAGACCTCAGGTTCAGACGGACAGATACGGCGAATGTGTCCTCGGAACTGCTTCCCAGAGTTCAGTTGAAGACCGCCGAATCTCGATGCTCAGTGCGTGCGACCACTGCTGCGCCGGAGCACTTCCTTGTGCTTAGCATCGTGCTGGTATGATGTACAGCGAGGTTGCATTGTAAGCTCAAACGCAATCGCAACGTCGCTGCCTCCTCTTCTCACGAGTCGCTTTGACTGTGTCTCCCATCTCAGGTCCTGCGCCCGGCTTGTGTTTTATCGCGTGCCCAAGCGCCCATCCTGAGCATCCCGTTTCAAGCTGGTTGGACATTGCAACAGCCCTCGCCGCGGCTCTGCCGTGCATTTACCCTTCCGCCATGACCGTAACGGCTATCAAAGCCGCACTCGGCATAATCTCACTTCAACATGGTCGTGCAAAGGCAACCCTGTCTTGCGGAAGCTTGGCTGCAAGCAAGCAATGCAAGGACAGTTCAAGATCTCGAGGTCTCTCGATATGAAGGACCCTTCAGCACCTGGCAGCTGGAAATCGCAACTGTGCCGCGTCTCCCGTACAGACTGCATGGCAAGCCGCGGCACAGCACACTGTTCGCCGCAAGCGATGCAGAACAGGGCTTCTTTCAATGTTCGAGGCCCTGAGAATCAAGCCATGCGGGGTGCAGGCATCAGCTCTGGGCATGTTCCTTCGGACTTCCGTGGACCTTCCAAGCCTCCCGTAGCGAACAACAACGCCAGACCAGTGACAGCGCTCTGTTACAAGATGCGCACACGACTCGGCCCAGGTCAAGGGTACCACTAACATTGTCGCACAGCGCGGTGCTCACCGGTAGTGCTGAAGGGGGGCCAGCGAGGCCGTTGCGCCATACCCAGACTACACCAAGCGGCGCCACAATGCTCCCATCTCGTATCCAACAGTACCAGTACAGGAACAGGGTCCTACAGCTCCTACAGATGCAGGATGTAGACATCCGCGCCTCGATTGCACTCCTACCAGCAGGATCCATTGTTGTGTTGCCCGCGGGCGGAAACGGCCCACTTCAGTGATTCAGAACCCCTGATGATCTCCTGAAAAGCACGTGCTTGGTTACCATTTCACGCCGCAGTGCGCCTGGAGCTGCGCCTGTCATCACCCTGAATAATAGCGCAAGACACGAGGCTGACCCAGCGTCCGTTTTTAGTGGGGGCTAAACCTCCCCTGGTAAGGCTCAGCGGTCCCTGGATGCCCTGTCAAACTTCTTTCCCGAGATGTGGAGTGCTCTTTTGGAGGCGCCGCCAACACTTCCACTCTCGGGCAGAATGTGCGTCCCGTTGTTTGAAGGCACGTCGCTTGGGTGGCTGAGCGCTGGGCAATCAGCGGAGTCGAGTGGTCTTTGCAGCGAAGCAATTTTCCCGGCCCTCCTATATGTGTGCACGCGACACCCACGCGCGGCCTTGCTCAGAAGGCGCCCCGTATTATTGAGGCAGTGATGTCTCGTTGCGAAGAGATCGCTGTTGGTGGCCTCAGACCTTGATTTCCGCGAGCGTTCCTTTTCTTCTCCACCCTCTGCTGGGCACCTTTGCGCACTCACGTTTTACGACTTTACGGCCGCCCTCTGTCTCCATGCGATGCAGGTCAACCTCCTTGCGCCTTTTCAGGCCATCCTGAGGACCAAAAACCAGTTTGCGTTGTTCTTCGTCAGCTATTTCACAGCGAAATTGTTGCATCTAGGGAGTCACGCCGGGTCCTTGCCAATTCTTCTCTATATTCTTTACTTTCCAACATTTCTACTTGTGGATGTTCTGTTGCTTGTGCTCAGCAAACTTCTCATTTATAGACAAAATGCCGGTAACGTTCGAAGGTCGATCGGGATCGCCCTCGCGTAAGTTGACCTACCTTGGATTTGACGCAAGAGATACTGAACATAGTCAACAGCCTCTTCACAGCAGGTTGCTCCGCCGCTCAAATATCCTTCTTTGTTGAGACAGGCGGCGAGATCCAATGGATGGCAGCAAGCAGAGTCCTTGGCGGCAGCGGAGGCCTGGGTCTGCTGTTATCCGGTTTACCTTCCTTGGTCGTTGGGTTCACCATCCTATACGGCGTGTCGTGGATCATAGCATCTAGATTCTACGATGCTGTCGAACACGTGCTGAACACCATTGGCAAAGCCTTCCGTCGAAGCTACCAACTCACGAAGAAAACGCCAAAGGTCACTGAGGCTGAAGAGCTGCTGATCCCGCTCGAGAATCAGCCGCAGTCCCCCAGCGCTCGCGAGCAGCATGCACCTCGCCACGAATCAGCATTGGACACACCAAAAGCTATCGCCGTCTCATTTACGACCTTAACTTTCAGCATTGTCACTCTGTTTCTACAGATTGTTCGGCCAGGAACACCTCCTTACGCCCATATGTCTGGCTCGCTTCCAATCACCCTCATAGAAGCAGCCTTGTTTCAGCCCATTAACTCTGAGTTCTGCTTGGCTCATCCAGTCGACCGTGTGTTGTTTCCCTGGGACCGGTTCACAGGCTATTTCGGTCAACCTCAATCTTTGGATTGGATTCCTCGGTCGCCGAGTTGTGAAAGATCGAATGGACCCGGCCCGCCACCGTGGGTGACAACACCCAATTGCGACGGTCCTAACAGCTGTGCCCCGTGGCCACCAGGACAGGGTCCCGGCAGTCCTGATTGGCATGGTCCACCGCTGCCTCACGGTCACCATCGCCCTCCGCCGCCATTCCGAGATCATCCCCCACACCATGAACACCCCCCACCTCCGCCTCCACCCGACACAGGGAATGGATTTGAACTCCCACCTCACTCGCCTCCACGATTCTTACATGGATTTGGTCCTGGATACGATCCGATTTGCGACCCGCTCAAGCTGTCCAATCTTGACGCTGATGTCTTGAGCGTCCTAGCAGATGGAATCAAAGCAAAGAAGCCCATCATCAAGAATGTCCTCTTGCTCACACTTGAGAGCACACGTAAGGACATGTATCCACTCAAGAAAGGGAGCCATCCTTACAAGACAATACTGTCCTCTTACGCATCCTCCAATGCGAGCGCGGAGCTCGACACAAAACTCCGAAACTTGACCAAAGTCGCCACCTTCCTGTCTGGCGAGAGCAATGGGTTTGGGGTGGACGACGACACCGTTGAAGAGGGATCATGGCGTCATGCCTTCAAAGATGGAATGGGTGGCATGAACGTGCAGGGAGCTATCACGCAGGCGGCCTACACTCTTAAGAGCTTACTGAGCAGCCACTGTGGTGTCGAGCCTTTACCAGTAGACTTTACTGAGGAGACCAAGGGCGAAATCTACCAGACCTGCCTACCACAAGTGCTCAGGAACATGAACATCCAGGCACGCGAAAAGCATACAGAGACACCACGAAGCGGTGACAGCGACCATACGGACGATCATCGAACTTGGGCGTGGAAATCAGCTTTAGTGCAATCAGTGACTGATCAGTTCGATTCGCAAGATATACTGGATGAACAGATGGGGTTCAGGAACGTCATCTCGGAACGCGTCCTATCTGACCCAACATCGGAACACTATCCACCGAAGGAGCCATGGGTCAACTACTTCGGATATCCCGAAACAGAGACTTTAGGATACTTGCGCGATATGTTTGTCAATGCACGACAGCAGCGAAGACGACTTTTCGTCTCCCACCTTACAAGCTCTCCGCATCACCCTTTCGCAACACCGAAAGATTGGGCTGGACACGAGGATTACCTATCCAAGCAACGCTGGCGTCCTGAGGATCCGCTGGATGGGTATCTGAACACAATCAAGTATCAGGATGACTGGGTGTCAGACATCTTCCAAATGCTGCATGAGGTTGGAGCGCTCAACGAGACGTTGATCATCATGACCGGTGATCATGGACTTGCTTTCAGCTCACTCGACAAATCGCAGTCAGCTGTCAACAACGGCCACATATCGAACTTTGCGATCCCGCTACTTTTCGTTCATCCAGACCTACCACGCCTGCAACTGAAGGCTTCGACAACACCACTCTCCATCATACCGACCGTTCTTGATCTGTTGCTGCAGACTGATTCTCTCGAGGACTCTGCTGCTGACGCCGCGAAGAGCGAATTGCCGAAATACCAGGGCAACTCCTTGATCCGTAGTCTCAACTACAGCGTCTTGACGGGCGATGGTGGCGTTGGAAAAGCCTTCTTCCAGCCCTTCCACTTCTCCGCGATTAACCCTGGAGGTTCTTTGCTCGCGATCAGCGACGCATCATCGAGCTACCGACTCGTCTTCCCGCTGTGCTCAAGCATACCGCTGCGTTTCACCGACATCGCAATAGACCCCACCGAGTCCGATCCAGTGATTGCATGGACGATGGATGAGCTGGTAGCAATCATCAAGGTCAAGCACGGCGTGAAGGCGACCGAGTGGGCGAAGTTGGCACAGGATCTGGGGCGGTGGTGGTTCTGGGACCAGCATGGCAAATGGGGATACTGGGGTAACGCTCGCGCCACAGGTAGAGGCGGCGCGGAAACTGCGGGTGCTGGACGTGTGAAGAAGAAACATTGGTGGGAGACGAAGAGGTAGTAGATTTCAATGACAACAAACGTACGACTTTCAATGCGCGGTGCCTAGCATTAACAGAAAAACATTCCCCTTGCTTGCTCGCCTCACACACTGTTAACCCAGGAGTATACTAGTATAACCGATTGTGTTGGAAAGATATTGGTTTAGTAAGGGTGTTTTGGTGTGGCTCACTCGTGAGGTACGGTATACATGACTAACATAGTTTTTAGAAGATTCTACCTACAAGATCTGGAGATATTAAGGCCTAGATTATGAATTTTCTCCAGTAAAACTAAGTGTCGGACTCGCCTGTGTGTCCGACTCGTCCGTGGGGTACGTTATAGCTGTAGAGATATGGGGGCTGAAGTGCCGGTACTGCAAGTCGACCAGACCGCGTCGTTTGACATCTTCGCGCTGTCACACGGAACATTCTCCTTCTCGCAATGCGGACCCAGTCACTGCCAACGCGGTGAAGTCTTCCATTCCATCTCACGTTGCCCTAAGTATCTGTCCTATTTCGAACGCCGGTCGCACGCACAGCTGCTACATTGAGGAGAAACGCTAACATCCCGCTGGACACTGACCACGGTCCTGACAGTGCCTACATGGTAGTACCATCAGGCATAGTCCAAGCCGACCCGAATACTTCACAAACAAGCACAAAGAAAACTGGAGAGAGCACGAGAAGAGAGAGTTCAAGACGAATTGCACATTCTATGTACGGGTCAGGTTCTAGATGAAGCAGCCTAGTTCTTCTTTCCCTCCTTGATACCCTTCAAGAAGCCATCGTAAGCAGGCTTCTTGGCGTAGTTGTCATCCCACAGCAGTGCGGCGCCCTCAGTAGCGAAGACACCTGGGATCCAAGAGTACTTGTCTGAGATACCCCAGATGGTCATACCAACACACCTCTTAACGGCAAGGCAAGACCTGGCGATGCGCTCGTAGGCAGCAGCCTGAACCTTGAGCTTCTCGGGGGTGGCAGGTGTGTTCATGCGAACATCGATCTCAGTGTAGACAACATCGACACCCTGGTCGGCAGTGGCCCTCAGCGCGGCCTCAAGGGTGGCCTGGTCGGGAACAGCACCGGGAGCAGTGGGTGTGCTCTCGCTGGCAAGATGGGCCTGGTATCCGGCGCCATCGATGAGGTTCTTGCCGTAAGACTGGACAAGCTTGACGATGCGCTTCGCTCCCTCTGTCTTCGCGCCATTGTACTCAAGGTTGTAGTCGTTGTAGTACAACTTGGTCTTCTTGCCGGCATACTTGCGGGCCAACTTGAACGAGATGGGAATGTACGCCTCGCCGATGGTGCGGAGGAACACACTGTCTCTGTAAGTGCCGTCCTCGTTCAAGGCCTCGTTGACAACGTCCCAGCGGGTGCAAGCGTTCTTCCAGCGACCGGCAACGTTCTTGATGTGGTTCTCCATAATAGAGATCAAGGTCTTGTTGTCAAAGCCGCCTTCGGATACCCATGTGGGAAGCTGGCTGTGCCAGACGAGGGTGTGGCAGTGGATCTCCTGGTCGTACTTCTTTGCGAAGGCAACAACAGCATCGCCACCAGCGAAAGTGAAGTTGTTGCGGCTGGGCTCGGTAGACTCCCACTTCATGGCATTCTCGGGGGTAACAGAGTTGAAGTCCTGGTCGACGATCTTGGGTTCAGCAGTCTCATTGCGAATTGTCAAAGCTGTGCCGATGAACTCGCGGCCACGCTCACGGAACGCCTTGTAAAGGCTGGTCTCCTTCGGCTTCGGGCTACTGCACGTTGTCAGTGGAGGTCTTCTGCGCGTTGATTGATGTTGCTTACGGGACAGCCAAGACCGAGCTGGCCAGGGACAGAGTTGCGACAAGGGTAGTTGAGAAATGCATATCGATCTTATTGGCGATGCAGTTGCTTGCTGTGCGACGGGAAACGTTTCAGCGAGACATACCACCATATATATACAATGATCGAGCAAGCATCATTTCGGTGGTGGGTCTCATCAACCGGGTTGGCGGACGCGTTTAGCCGGCATCATGAGATGGGCAATGGGCGGCGATGCGAAGCTGATGGAGTTGTGCCCGTCTTGGTAACCGCGGGTGGATGCTGGGCGGGACGGCTGCTTGGCGTTTAGATGTTCATTTCGGTGGCCAAATTTTCCGTCCGCCAAAACGACTCCGAGGTAATCCTTCATGGCCTACCAAAACCTCGAAAGGCCAAAGACAATCAGCTGAAGCCCAATGTCTGGACATGGAGGGGACCCTGGCCACTTCTGTGTGTTCCTGATCGCCATCATATTAATTGAGATCTGTTCCAATATGCACGTTGTCAGGCACGCAGTTCGAAGGCGGAAACCCCGTGGGGGAAATTCGAGTTTACCCCGGGCCAAGACGCCTCAAAGTCTTGGCTCTGCACATCAGGGAGGTGTTCGCAAAGCCGCGTGGCTATTTAACCTATTCAACCGGGAAGGCCTTGGGGATCAACGGTATCTTGAGGCTGGACGAACGCATCTTTCACATCTCGTGTTAGACAGCTTCTCCCCAGGCTCAATTGCAACCGGCTGAAGCAAAAAAGTCTTCGTGTCATGGAGAGCGGCAAACGAGTCGACCTTGCCGAAGGCTTCTCGAAGGCAAACTTTGATCGCGGGACGTCGTATCGGGATCACGCCTGCCACGACGGTCATTTACACATTCTCCCGGTCTCGTTGTGACGACTTCATGACCCCGTCTCTTCGAAGTACTGTAGACCTCATGCACCCAGATGTTCCTCGGAATCTGTCGTACCTCTGTCGGCCATCATAGAATTAGGTTGACGATATAGGTACTGGGTAGCGCGTGCAGAACTGATACTGAAATGAACGATGGACGAGGCTTGATTTCGATGTCCGTTTTATCTCCATGGGGAGGAGGGCATCAGATGTTTTGTCGCACGCACGTTGTTGTATGTTGGAATCGAGCAGGTGCAGCTGATTCTGCATGTTAGCATTTACAGCGCGAGATTTGAGCAGCAGGTAACGTGAATATCACCATTGGGAAGAAGAGAGTACTGACAGTGGTAGGTGTGGCAGCATGAGATCAATGTATAATCGATACTTTCCGGTTTTTGACGGCCTGCTATCTGCAGAACCTAAGGACGTGAGCAAGGAACTATTCGTCGTTTGAAAACCGGAGATGGCGGCGGTCCTAGAATTTGAATTACAACACTTGCACACGATGTCCGACATCACTTTTGTAGGCATCGTGACGCTATGAGCTTCCGTACAGCACTCTGGAGAATTGATCGTATGCAACGCATGACATGGACGGGGAGCATACCAAAGTGAAAATGCGTCGACTGCCTACCGTCAGGGCGCACATTCAACACGCTCGTCACTTTTAAAAGCCGGAACACGCTGGCTCAGATGACGTCCAGCGATCTCGTATATATAGCACTTCTGTCGGCTCCATAGTCCATCACTCAATCGATGCTACTACTCAACAATTCGATTATTCACAGCACCTGGCGATTCGAATCTTAGGTACTTGAGGTTATATCACGTTCAGGGTTTCGCAAGATGGCACTTGTGAGGTGTGAAAGCATCTCCTTGGATTTGTACGGGTCCTAGCGCATAGCCACGGTGCCCACCGTCAGTACTTGCCCAACACCTCGCCCATCTCACATGCAGACGGTGCGCGAACAAAGTACACTGTCGTGACCGCTCTTTGTCTAAACGTTGACTTGATGTGACATGCAAGACGTCATTGGTCATATGGTCCCTCACATGGCGAGTGTCAGGATGACGAAGCCGAGAATCGAGGTGACCATCAGTCCTCCGCTCCTCAAAGGATCAGCGCCACCCTCGAACTCGGGCATAGGTAGGCTGTTGTTGCTAGGTCCCGTCCCATCGGGACTCTCGCCGCGGCATTTAGCAATGACTTCTGGGAACAGCTTTGTCGAGTTAGCGTCTACAAAGATGTAGTTGCAGATCTCCGCCGTGCCATTCGCAATTGCATCCTGCTGCCACTCGTAGCAATCACCAATGTTCCAAATGTAACAGTACGTCAGGTCCTGCGGCGTTGCAACGAGCTGCACGTTGGGGTCGTCTCGGCCTGTGCTGGTATAGTTGCCAGCAGTCGATACTGTGCCAGTGGCGATATCGAGATTGAACATGGCCCGTGTGAAGATCTTGTAAGCGGTCTCTGGCTGGTATGAGGGGATGGCGTGGCCGGCCTGGTAGGTGCGAATGTAGCTGAGGTTGCCGTGTTGGCGAACTAGGCCACCAACGTAGGTATCATTGGTCTGGATCTCAGCGTATTGTGCAGCTGCGTAGCCAGCAGATCCGGTCCAGTTGATTGCCTTTGCAACGGCGTCGCCACTTGCCCACTAGAGCATGTTAGCACTGGTCGTTCATTGGGTCCTGCAACACTTACCGGACATGCGAAGTCCAAGTCACCGTGGACGAGCGATACCTTGATACCATTATCAAGCAGGAATGCGAGATCATCTACTCTCAAGTCAGCACGACCCAAGGTAGATCTAAGGGCAATGCTCACCAAGCCACGAATCACGTGGGTAGTCACCAATGTCACGATACGCTGCTGAAGCCTGAGGTGAGTTACCCGTCCAGTTGAGCGGCACTCCCAGCTCAGATTGCACCCATGGTTGGTTCAGGAACCCTTCGTGGAAGGGTGGTGGGTGAGGAGGAGGCGACTGTGTCGAGATATCATAGTAGTCTAGGCCTGAGTACTGCGTGTACGGGCTGACGATGTTGGATCGACAGAATGTTTCCGCGTCTTCGCAGTAAGCGTTGACCGTAGCATTGATGCCAAGATTTTCGGGGTCAGATATGGCTGCTATGTCGCGACACATCTGGATCTGGTGGAGGCACTCGGGGACAGCCTCAACCATCGAGTTGTATACAGTCTCATTAACCGCTTCAATGCCGTAGCCATTGTCGCGGAAGGCTTGCTGAGGGTAATACGGGTACTGGACGTAGCGGTCGATGCACCCTGAGATCATGAGGAGCGTGTCGAGGTGCAGAATGAATTGTTCACCATCGCCTCCATCCCACGTGCCGTTTTCGATCTTCTGGTTTTGCTCCTCGAACACTCGAAACATGGCCGGTCCATATCGACCGCCGTAGGATTGCGCACCAAGACTCAGACGTGTGTCATTAGGCAGCAGGTGCGGAAACTCCTGGAACCAGGCTTGAGTAAAGTGCCACGCAGCAATGGCACCGTTTACACTGCCAAAGGCTGTGTTGTTTGGGTTGCGACTTGGGTAGGTTCCGGTTAAGAACGTGGTATTCTGCTCAGGTACGGGGTTCGAAGTGTTCAGCAAGTTCACCTCGCCGGTCAAAAGGTTCCGAGTCACATTCTGCAGTGTGTCGTATGAGAAGCCAACCTGAGTCGGTTGGTCCAGGTACAGCATGTTCGCTAATATCTTTAGCCACTGAACAAACTACCAAGATGCCATTGCTTACACGCGTTGTTCCAGCTCCACTCAGAAAGACGAGTGGAGTTGCTATCAGGGTTCGCATAGCAAGGACCGTTTTCCTCCAACAAGCCATACATTGAAGACGAGCCTGGTCCGCCATTGAGCCAAATCGTTGTTGGTGCGTTCGAAGGGTCATTGCGAGCCTCGAAGAACCAAAAGAACGTATTCATGGGATACTCCTGACCCTGGCCAAGATCTGCTGTGCCAGGAGGCAGGTAGACATGGCCAGAGTACGATCGCACTCCAGGCGTGGTCTCACAGAGGTCGTTCTCCTTGTATGAGATCGTCACTCCGTCGCCAAAGCGGCTTTGCAGGACTTTCACTCCAACAGGCTCGGGTGGAAACTGCGCGACGGCGGAAACGGCCAAGCCGATCAAAATAGTAATGGACGCAGTCATGACTGAGATGGATGGGCTGCAATCATGCTGCAGCACGCTTCTTAAGCTCGCTGTCCCCGCGGCCGTGGGACGTCTGCCGAGCTCGAGAGGTTGTTAGTGCTGGGCAAACATGCTGTTCAGTGCCTTGGAAGACAGCGTTCACCAGACTGATGCGGAAGGTCGATGCTCAGCCAAGTCAAGCTGCAGGTACCAAGCATGACTTCGATAACATCGTCGCAACGGCTTTCGGGTAGCAGAGGCAGTCGGCTGCATATCATATCCCCATGACGTATGCTTGATCCCCAACGTCGGATGCATACAAACTGCAATCATCTTTGGTGTCGTGTCGTGTTGCAGCAGCCGTCTGCTTCGGACGGTGGAAGACGGAGGCGGCCATGTTGGCGCTAACGGACTTTCGGAGTTAAGACGAGAGCATCCCAAAATTTCGAGATCTCAGAAACTCGACTTCGACAGAACATTGCGCAACACCACGCCGACCTCAACCCCCAGAGATTACGCCGCAAATCGCACGCTCGCACTTAGAGATCCCACCAAGATACTCGCTGGCTTGAAGACCCGCTTTCGCCAATATGATCCGCAGGCAGGCTCGTGAGCGCCGCGACTACCTCTACCGCCGTGCCCTCACTCTGCGCGACGCCGAACTTGCAAGCAAGCGCGCAGCCCTCAAAGCCTCGCTAGCTTCAGGCAAGCCACTATCCAAAGATGTCGCAGACGACGAAGCCCTGCGCGCCGACTTCAAGTACGACGAGAGCCGCGCCGACCGCACAGTGGAGGAGGAACTGGGCCTCGACGACGAATACGCACAACTGTCTGGCGTCGTAGACCCGCGCATTCTAGTCACAACGTCGCGCGATCCGTCGTCACGACTGGGCACATTTGCGAAGGAAATGCGTCTACTGTTACCCACGAGTGTGCGCCTCAACCGCGGAAACCTAATTCTGAGCAACCTCGTCGACAGCGCGAAGAGCAGCGGGCTCAGCGATATCGTTCTGCTGCACGAGCACCGCGGTACACCGACTGCGCTGACAGTCAGCCACTTCCCGCATGGACCGACGGCGAGCTTCAGTCTGCACAACGTTGTGCTGCGCGCCGATATTCCCAACAGCGCACGTGGTACCGTGTCTGAGTCGTATCCTCACCTCATCTTCGAAGGCTTCGAGTCGAAGCTGGGCAAGCGCGTTGTCCAGGTCCTGAAGCACTTGTTCCCGCCGCGTGAGGCCACGGCCAAGATTGGCAATCGCGTTGTCACGTACGTCTTCACTGCGAAAACCGACTCATGATGCATTGCTGACAGACACAGATTCAAGAACATCGAAGACACAATCGAAGTCCGCCACCACGTCTTTGTGAAGACAGGCTATCAGTCCGTGGAGCTTGCCGAGGTTGGGCCGCGCATGAGCATGCGCCTCTTCGAGATTCGGGCTGGCACACTGGACAATAAGGAGGGCGATGTCGAGTGGCATCTCAATCAGTACACACGGACAGGGCGAAAGAAGGATTATTTGTAGATGTAACGAGAAGTTCTTGTCAAGGGAAATCAAGAGCTGGAGAAGAAGGACAGTAGGAATGATCTATTCTACTCCGCAGTGGAAGGTCTCTGATGCACTTGCTTATGCTGGATATACCCCAACGAATTCCAATGCCAATTCGACTTTTCTTCCCAAACGCCTCAACACCTAACACCCATATGCACAGTGGTTCAGATCACACTCCGTTCTGACTCAATTTTCCAAATCAAGCCTCGACTGCTGCCTGTGCCCCCTTCAATATCCCCTTCTTCCCCTTCCCCTTGCTCTTCTCTTTCCTCTTCTGCACCTCCTCCCCCACCAAACTGCCCTCCAACCTCATCCCCTTGCCCTTACTCTTGCCATCCGTCCTGGCATCAAAATCCAGCAATCTGACCTGTACATCGCCGCTCAAATCCCCCTCCTCAGTCTGCCACACGCCCTCATCCGTGGTCCCGGCTTGAAACGTCCAGGTCTCGGGTAACTGCGTCGCGAGCACGCTGATGGGGAAGATGTTCAGATAGCTGAGGGTGATGTGCGTCTTGCTCTGGCCTGTGACGCGTGCACTGATATAGCTTCCTCTCCGGGGCCGGAAGATTAGGAATGTAGCGGTTGCCCAGAGGAACGGCGCGGCGTACTCGTCCACATGGCGCAGGAGGACCGAGTCCTGGTCGCTGGTGTTGGTGCCTGGAGGTGAGGAGGAGAGCGCTACGTCCTCGTACGCGAGCACGATGCCCCGCGCGGGCGGGAAGTAGGAGAGTAGGAGAGGTGAGAAGATGGATGCGCAGAGGGCAGGCAGCGGGGCTGCGAGCGCGGCAGGCGGGAGCGAGACGTATTGCGTTATGCGCTCAGTGTAGAGGTTTGTGTCGGGGAGCGGTGCCATGGCGAGTCGTTTGTGTGGGCGTCGGCTTTTGCGGTTGGCGCAAGTTGTAAGTTGCTGGTGCTGGTGTAGAAAAAGTTGTCGGCGTTTGGGAATCGAAGGCCGACTTGGACTTGGTTGTGGGGCTGTGGGGCCGCTGAACCAACCCAACGGACTGCACGACTTTGACATTGTAGCACGACTCTGTAAGCCGTAATTTGTGTCTGTGTTGTCTCGTCACAACCTGCTACGACTAGGCTGCCGAAGCACCCAGTAGCAGCGCACAGAGAAGAAGACATCAAGCGAATTAGTCGTAGGGCTGGCTTCACTACCACATCTCTTAAACTATCTAGGTACAGATTCAAACCGCAAGATAAAACCTAGAACTCCATCAAATGCAGAAAGTCAACGACGTGCTCGCTCAACTCTCATGTCCAAATCTTGGGTGAGCCACCTGTGGGCTGGCTTCCAAACACAGGCTCCAATCGCATCCCGCCGAAACTCCAACCATCAACAGACGCGCCTTCTTCGTAACGCTTGCTCACAATGAAGCCCAGTGCTCCGTCTAGCCCAACAACAACGTCAATATCGCCTTCGATCTCCATCCACCCCTTACCTCGGTTCTCCTCATACCGCTTCTTCCCAACACGTACACGTACAGCATCAGGGTGGAGAAGCACCGCAGCAACATCCGGCGTGATCTTGACATCTACGAATCGGCTCTGGAATGTGCTTGCGTCGAACGGTCGGCCTACACTGAAGACCAGGTCATGAGGCGGGGTGTGTATCGCGTCGTGGAACGCGACGATGAATTGCACCTTGTAGCGTCCAGGTGGAATGCCGGTCTTCACTTTGCGTATGCAGATGTTTGAGGCGGCGATGCACTGGTACACTGCGGCCTCCTGGCGGAACCCATCCATATCCAGATCAGAAGCAACGGGGTACACTTTGCGCAGGGTGCCGCTCGAGGTCATTGCAAGGCCGCCTTCGCCTGATGGAGCGGCCTCGGGAGTTGATACACTGTTGGTGTCCCCGAGCAAATTGCCAGTTTTGAAGTCAACTTGAACCAGCCGGAAGCTCTCGTCCTGAAGCCCCTGGCCGTTGATGCCCAGCCGGAACTGCGTAGCTTGGATCTCGAACTTGGGTGGCAGCGCAGATAGCTTCGCCATCATCTCTCCAAACTCGCGCGCCCGGCGCACTTGCTCGCCATCTTGCATATATTGCTCCGTCAGTGACGCCATCTCGTCTTCCTTCATCCATTGCTCGAGGCTGATGTTGGCGAGCCCGCGATCCACATCGAAACGGTAGTACTTTGTGTTGCTGTTATTGTACATGCGTCTCATCTCGTTGTCTACACGTGCAGTCGACGTGGCCATGCCAGCAAGTGCAGTCGCGAGGGAGATGTCCGTACCCAGACCAAAGGGCAGCCATGACGCCATCTTCTTGACACTTGTTAAGCTCTGGAGACCTGTACCGACAGACACTATGACACCGATTGGGTTGTCCCAGAGCGCTTTGGCTGCGTAGTCGACTTCTGCGCAGGGATTGTTGAAGCCAACTCCGCCGTCAAGATAGGTCACTTTTGGAGTGCCGAACTGCATTTCCTCGAAGAACGTCGGGGCCGCGGATGTAGCTCGCAGGGCCTCCCAGATGCGTGTCGTCCGGTCGTTGGGGTCGTACGTTGACAGAATCCTAGGAAGCCCTAGTGCGTTCTTGAGCGATGTGAGGACGAAGCCTCGGCATCCAGGCGCATTTGCCTTACGGTGAACTGATTGCCGCGGGTGCAGCTTCCAGGTGTCTGTCCTCGGCGGCAACTTTGGCTGAGGGGCGCTATCCATCGATGTCGCTTTCGCAGGCGGCAACGGTGCCCCGTTGCTCTTCGTGGCTATCGGGCTCTCAGTCACCATGTCCGCCCAGATACTGTCATTTCTTTGTTGGAAATCAGGCTCGATCTCTTCGAATAGGGCCTCGTCCCACATTAGCTCGTTTTCATCAAAGTCAAGCTCCTTCAACGAAGATTTGATGGCATTTGCCAGAACAGCACCAGAGAATCTTGTCGCTCCTGTTGGGACTTTCATCCCGAACGCTTTGAAGGATCGATCGTGTTCGAAGATTTGCTGCGCTAGTTTCAGGTAGATGTTTATACACTGCTCGCAGTTGAATCGCAGGCGAGAGAGCAAGATGGCGATGATCCCGCCTGTCGAAGTGCCACCGATGAGATCGAAGTAGTCGCAAGGTCTCAGCGGCTCGTGGTCAGCCTGTTTCCGTCGTCCGAGTCGTTTCTCTTCAAGGGCTATGTTCTGCATCAGATCGCGGAGTACCATCAGCGATGAAAGGCCTCGTACGCCTCCTCCGTCGAGAGAGAGCAGCCGCAGAGGCGCTTGGGGATTCCTTGGGTTGGACTCCATATGGTGTTGCGGGTGTTGTTCCTTGCACTACGTCTCCTCTTATTATGTCGACGTGATATTGGAGAACTGGGGAGTGAGTCAGGAGTGGCAAGTCCTTCACGTTGTGGTTGCCTACGAACGTGCGGCTGTGAGGCTGCCAGAACTGGTAATGGAATTTCAATTGCGAACCGCAAGGCGATCTGGAGGACTATATAACCGCCCAGGTACCATGTGCTGTCATCTCGTCTATGCATATCCTAACTTTGAGTGCATGTGTGGGGGCCGAGTAGGCGCCCGCTTACCACAGATGTCGTAGGAGCGGTGCCTATAAAGGCAAGTGGCTGGACCATCAGAATGTGCGGCGCAGTAGCTCGGGACTTATTCCAGTGCCCTTGCAAGATCAAGGCAAACGAATGTGGTGAATGGGGCCATCGCTTAATAAGGTGTGGTAAACGTGATGTTCAATAATTGGCGCGGTGTTGCAAGCGTGCGGCTGCGCCACGTTGTCAGCAATGCCGCCTAATCCGTGTCAGCCTTGCATGAGCTGCGAATGAGGCTCTGCGTTGACTGCATCGCATTTGTAGACACGCAGATAATAGTTCGCTGGGCTGAGACGTGATACCTTCGACAAGACATCGCTGACCGTGCAATATCGTTGCATTCCCAAATCGACGCATGAGGTCAAAAGCAATGGTATGCGCTGACAAGATGTGCGTTCTTCGAAGTTGCAGCTGTCTTTGTCGAGGCAGTCCTCTGGCTAGGTGAGCGGCAAAGGAGGAATACGCTAATGACCACCTGAGGCGGTGAGAGGTAAGAGTCGGTGATTGGACAACCTAGAGGTAGTCAGAGCATTGGCACAACATAGGGCAGTGATATACGTTCAGGTCACATTGTACAGTCTATGTGCCGAGTCTCCCGAGATGCTGTAGGTAAAAAGAAGTGTCGTGCGCTCGTCAAAGACCATTTGCTTTTCCTCCTCCTCATGTCACGCTGCCTATTTTCCCTCACGCATGGAGCGGAAGAAGTCCATGACACCTGTGAAGACGACGAGGAGGATACCACCACCGGGTCCCAACCTCAGCACCTTGGGTGTGAAGCCCTTGTACAGAGCACTGAAGCCCTCCTCGCGGAAAACTGTGCCAAGAGCAGGGAAGGCCCAGTTGTACTTGGGGACCTGGCCAGGAACCTTGGGCGAGTTCTGGATTCGCGACTTGACAACATCCATGGGAGTGTTGAGGATGGTACCGACTGTGCCACCAACGGCACCGGAGATCAGATCGTTGGTGATTTGACTCTTCTTGTTGGTTGCAGCGGGCAGCAGACCGCGGACCTGGAAGATGCAGCCAAAGTAACCAGCGTTCCAGAGGATGTGGCGCCACATGGTGGACTCAAGACCCTGGTAGAGTGTCATAGGACCTTCCTGCTTGATGATCTTGGACACGCAGTCCATCATGCCATTGTACTTGTGTGCCTGGGCCTTGTCCTGGAGACGGATCTTGACGAGCTCGAAGGGGACAACGACAAAGGCTTCGGTCGCGCCGGCGGTGGCACCGGTAAGGATAGACAAAGACTGGTTCATCTTGGGCTGGCCGAAGAGGTTGCGGTAGAAGGTTCCCCAAGAGTCGTTGGCGGCAAACTTGGTAGCCCTGTCACATGCCATTAGAGCTCAGAAGATTGCATACATGTTTGTTAAGACTGACCTCTTGGGTGCCTCCATGAGGATGGGCGCGCTGATACCACGGTACAGCCTTGAGGCGCTGGAGGACATCAGTACCTTTATTCCCGTGTCGCAGCATCTCGCCTACCCTTCGTTCTTCACAATCTTGCGGAAGCAGTCCAGCATACCGCTGTATGCATCCTCACCCACTGCCGTTCCGCTCTGAAGTTGTCTATATAACATCAGAAAGTGCCGGTACAAGTTGCGTCGTGTGTTGCTCACATCCTGGTCTTGACGACGTCCAGCGGGTACCTTGTAGCTAGTCAGCGATTGCGCTCCACACGCATGATCACCAGCAAGCACTCACATGACCAGAATCTACGCGCGCAAGCTCAATTAGCATTCAGTGCGTGACAAGAGGCTCAATCGCTTATCGCGTGCGCACTCACTTCTGACACACCAGCCACGGCACCTGCTTGTTGTCAGCCGTTGTTCAGCTTTCGTGGGCATCCGGGAAGCTCGCGAAGCATGCGCCAAGCTTCCTGGGCCCAATTGCGTGTCTCGCGCCGCTCTCCATGAAGATGTGAAATTATCTCTGGTGAGTCGGCGCATCGGAGTTTCTCCGAGGATGGAGTTGGTACTCACCAGCCGCGAACTGGTAGACGAACGGCAGAGGCTTTGCGTCGGCGGCAGACATGATGCTTGCGACGAGAGGGGGTATGAGAGGGAAAGGGAGAGAAGAAAGGTGGAAGAAGGAGCAAGGAACGGCTGGTGTGTTGGTGACCGAGCCGGAATCTGGGGAGCGTGGGATGGCCCAAATAGTCAAAGCTCTCCGGGAGCCTGTGCGACGCGAGCTTGGTGATCGATAAAGTTGGAGCAAGAGATGCACATGCACTCCTGTCGTCCGATCCGGTCTGAAGGATGGCAGTCGCAGTAATGAATCGAGGTTACTGTCGTCTTCTTTGGAGAGCCAAGGCTTGAGACGTTCCAATTGTTCGGTCGACTGCACCTTCGCACGCGGGTCGAACAAGTCGGCTGTCCAACCAGAAGACGCCGATACCGCCGGGCCATCGCCCGCGTGCAAACCACACAAACACAGCGGGTCCTCGAATCCTTGCAGCTTGGCCGCCGCCAGTCGCGTCGCGTCTCGTCGCGTCGTTCGCACTAGCGCTCGTCCACATGCTCTGATGTCAACACGGCAAAAGTCCTTCTTCGACCAGGACCCCAAGGCGAAGGTGCGCTGACCGCTACTTGCATTCATCTCTCGTTCACTCACTCACCCCGTCTGGCAGCGCTCCCGAGGCCAATGGACCCGTCCACGCAACGCGCCGCCCCACCAACATAGCGAGGCCCCTCCGGCTCGACACGTCGTGACCGGCCCGCCCATCATGCCGTCGACACAGACGCGGACGAAGCTGAGAGCCTTCCAGTTGGACGAGACGCTACCCCTTGATCCCGAGAAGGAGAATCGTCCACACACTACGTCGAAGCCCGAAGAGACACCGAAGACGTCAAAGGTGAAGGATGTCGAGGACGCCTTCGAGACTCCACGTCTGCCGCAGAGCAAGCCCTTCCCGCCGCCGTCAACGCCTGCTGCTAGATTGCCGTTATCCGACCTTGTAGGCAACACCGACGACACCTCCAGACATGCAGTGCTGGCAGCATTTTCGCCCGAGGAGCAGCTGTACTGGCGCGGCTCACAGCCTGTTGGCACACCGGTGCCACGCAAGAACAGAAAACGCGCCCACAGCTCCTCGCCGGTCGGACCGTCACAGGACGAGAAGCTGAGTGCGCGGAAAGGGGGCCTCACAACACCTCAGGCTGATCCGGCAACCGAGCTGTGGTCGCGCTACACGAGCAAGAAGACACCAACCGTCACCAAGACCAAGAACGTGGCCTTTGCACATCTGATCAATGAGTCCTCACCTCGATCTGCTGCTGCTGCCGGCAGTGTCAGCGGGCTTCGACGATGGGCAAGCTGTGGCGTCGAGTTTCCTACATCTACGAAAAAGAGACGGAGAACACACGGCGTCTTTCAGGGCGACATGGATGAGGACACCGAGGATGTGTTCGCCGCCGCTCCCAGCTCAGACAGCATGATGCAAGGTCAAGCACCGACATCGAATCTTGCCAGCATCGTCCAGCTCATGAAGCAGTCCATCTCGAATTCGCAGGATCATCCCCCATCGAGCTCGTCACCGCTCCCTGAGACCGGACACGCTGCGGCTGCCTTTCCGGAGTCCCCTTTGAAAAGACACTCTCCAAGGGTGGTCGACGGAGACGAGACATCTGACACTCTGCAGGCCGGGAACCCAGTAGCTGAAGATGAGTTTGATGATTTCCTTGCCGAGGACCACGACCTTCCACATGTGCCCAACGAGCAACAGCCAGTCGAACAACAAGCACAATCCTCTCCATCCTCCGATGATTTCGGCGACGTCGATTTTGACACAGACATGGCTGATGTAACCAACGCTGGTACTCTAGCCACGGAGCAGTCGGCGGCGTCTGAAGGGAATCCTCAAGTCCTACCTGAGCCTGCAGTCAGTGCGACAGCCACAAATCCCGCTGAGAGCGAGGACGAGTTTGGGATAGAAGACGATGAGGACGAATTTGCCGCAGATCTTGAGCAGGTGGCATCGTTGTTCGACAACCGGCCACTTGAGTCGCCTGCACCAGAGGCTCTCCCTAAGGAAGCGCCAGTTGCGAATGCTATTCCTGTAATAGATCTGGCTAATGACGACTCTGACGACTTTGGAGATGAGATAGACCCTGATGAGTTTGCTGCAGCTGAGGTAGCAGCCACACAAACGCCCGTAACGAACACTGTATGTAGACGCAATACTCATAATGAATCCGTTTAGCTAAGTCTGTAAGAGTCAGCAGGACAGTCGGGCCATCCAAAGATATCTCGTCAAACAGGTAGCTGAGGGCTCGTACCTCGACAACAGAGGTCACCAGAGACCGGAGAAGGTGCGCAACAACTGTCGTCGATGCAAATCCCACGCACTGACACATCCTAGATCCTGCTGGTCGACGGCGAGAAGACAAAGATCATGAAGAGCATTTCATTGCGACAAGCATGGTACGACACGCCTGCCACAGTGGGCGCATACGTGCATGTCATCGGAGCCTTCTCAGCAGACGGGCAATGTGTCATCGATGATCACCGCAACATGCTGATACTGCATCCTGATCATCTGATATCCGCGACTGTCGTCGCTGACTCCTACGGATGCCTTAGGCGAGCTGTGCTGCAAGACCGCATCAAGGCCACTAGTAGAGCCAATGCGCCGATGCTGTACGGTACACTCTTGCACGAGCTGTTTCAAGAAGCCTTGAAGGTCAATCAATGGGACACGGAGTTCCTGCTGTCGACGATAGACAAATTACTCCCAAGCAAGTTCGAGACCATCCTCGAGATCAATTCAACCTGCGACGAGGTCAAAGAACACATGCTCAGCAAGCTGCCCGAAATGCAGGCGTGGGCCAAGATTTTCGTTCGAGCGAAGCCTTCAGTCGATGCGCTCGTCCAGCATCGCAATGGGCCTCAGTCGATCATGAGCATCAACAAGCTTCTCGATGTTGAAGAGCATGTCTGGTCACCGATGTACGGGCTGAAAGGAAACATCGACGCTACGGTACAAGTGACCATGCAGGACGATCAGGGCGAACGCACCCTTACCGTTCCCTTCGAAGTCAAGACCGGCAAAAACGCATCCAGCAGCGCTCATTCTGTCCAGACAGCCTTGTACAATCTTCTCCTTTCCAAACGCTACGACATCGATGTCGCATATGGTATGCTTTATTATCTCGAGACATCAGCCATCATCCGCATCCCTGCCGTTCGCAACGAGATCATACACATGCTCATCCAACGCAATGAACTAGCCTGCTACGTGCGCGATCGAATCGATTTGCCACCAATGCTGAAAGAAGACTTCAAGTGTGGCAACTGCTACGCCCAAGAGTCCTGCTTTCTCTACAACAATCTGGTCGAAGACGGCGAGGGCGAGTCCCTGAACAAAAAGGCGAAACAGAAGTACGATGATCTAGTCAGAGCGCTTAAGCCCGCTGACCGTGACTTCATGAAGAAGTGGGACACGCTACTCACGAAAGAAGAGACGGACATGATGAAGTTTCGCAGAGAATTGTGGACTATGATCAGTACCGAACGTGAGAAGCTGGGACGTTGCTTCTCGAACGTAGTACTTGAGCCCGGTTCAGCACATGAAGAGAAGCTGGGTCAGAAGATCAACCGCTACAGTTACACATTCGTCAAGGAGCAACCCGATCCCGGCTTCTCGTTCACCGAGTCCCAGCTTGCTGTCGGAGAGCCGGTGGTCGTGTCGGATGAGCAAGGTCACTTTGCGTTGGCGAATGGGTATGTCACGAATGTACAAAAGCGACGCATCACTGTTGCCGTCGATAGGCGCCTGCACAACTCTCGCACAAAGCTCCCAGGCTTCGACGCTCAGAGCAACCAAACTTTTGCCGGGATTATGGAAGTTGGCAAAGATGCTGATGCGACACCTGCCAGCGAAGTCGATGCTGAACCTGTGTTGTATCGTTTGGACAAGGACGAGTTCAGCAACGGCATGGCGGCAGCGCGCAACAATCTTATCCAGATCATGGACGACAACATCTACAAAGCTCGAGACCTCCGCGCATTGATCGTTGAGGGACGAGCACCAGTGTTCAGACCGGTCACGACTATTGACCTTCCGCGATCGTCACAAATGTCAATGAACTCAGACCAGCAGGCTGCGGTGGCCAAGGTCATGTCTGCTAAGGATTATGCGCTGGTTCTAGGCATGCCAGGTACCGGCAAAACCACGACGATCGCGCACATCATCCGCACCTTGGTCGACCAAGGCAAGAGCGTTCTACTCACCTCCTATACGCACACCGCGGTCGACAACATCTTACTCAAAATGCGGGACGACAAGATCGGCATCCTCCGCCTGGGTGCGTCAGCGAAAATCCACCCTGAGGTTCGCGAGTTCGCGACGCTGGCAGCAGAGCCCAAAGACAGTGTGGAGGAGCTCGAGGAGTCATGGATGAAGCCGCCCGTGGTCGCTACTACCTGCCTCACCATCAACCACCCACTCTTCAATCGCCGTGTGTTCGACTACTGCATCGTAGATGAGGCTTCGCAAATCACCCTGCCTGTCTGTCTGGGGCCGATTCGTATGTCACAGAAATTCATTCTCGTGGGCGATCACTACCAGTTGCCTCCGCTAGTGCAGAATAAGGAAGCGCTGGAAGGCGGCCTTGATGTCTCGCTGTTCAGGCTGCTGTGCGAGGCGCATCCTCAAGCAGTCGTTAGCCTGGAGCACCAGTATCGCATGTGCGCTGAAATCATGTCTCTATCCAATGCCTTCATCTACTCCGGCCGACTGAAGTGTGGCACACCCAGCGTCGTATCCCGCAGGCTCTCGCTCCCGAAGCCCTCGGGTCTACAAGCGCGACACCGGCAAGTAAATGCAGGAATGACCACTGCCTGTCCTGGCCCAGGATCCGTCAACTGCTGGCTTTCACGCTCGCTCTCGCCCTCGCAACCTGTCGTATTCATCAACACAGACCCTATATCGCCCTCCCTCGAATTCTCCTCCGGCAGCCGCATAATCAACACGCTGGAAGCGCGCCTCATCACGCAACTCACAACCTCGCTCCTCGCCCTCGGCGTCTCCGCAAGCGAGATAGGCATCATAGCCTTCTACCGCAGCCAACTAGCGCTCCTCCGAACCAGCCTGTCGTCAACACGTACCCAAACTACATCCTCCGAGCGCCTTGCGCCGTCCGCAGCGAGCGGCGTCGAACTACACACGGCAGATAAGTTTCAGGGCAGAGATAAAGAGGTTGTGCTTGTGAGCTGTGTAAGGTCTAATGATACGCAGTCTGTGGGCGAACTGCTCAAGGACAGACGCAGAGTCAATGTAGCACTCACGCGGGCGCGGAGTAAGCTTGTCATCGTGGGAAGCGAGAAGACGCTGAGTGGCAACGAGCTGCTCAGGGATATGGTGGGCATGTGTCGTGAGAAGGGGTGGGTGCTTGATTTGACGAGCGAGATGGTGGAAGGTCATGTTTTTGAGGAGGGGGCTACGCAGACGGGTCGCACGCCCACGAAAGCTAGTCCGAGGAAGACGATCGCTAGGCAGGAGAGCCCGAGCAAGAAGAGGAAAGTTCTGGGCGATGTTACGGGGATGGAGCAGAAGAGCCCGAAGAAACAGTGTGGCGGGAGGAAGGTGCCGGGGAAGGTGTTCATGGCAGGGAGAAAGGGAGTGCTGGATGGAAGACCGGTGCTTAGGAATGTCTACGAGGAGGCACTCTGATGGCTCGCCATCGTTGTTATGTATGGTGTTGGGTATCGTCCTGGATTAGCGCGGAGTTTGGTAGTCTTGGGTATGAATGATAGCCGTCCTACGCTTCATCACTTACATTCCTTGTCTTATCACTGTAACACAGCTTTCTTGCTCTTCGCCTGTACTGGTGTATCTCTAGAAGGGCCAGTATTGCTGCTTCGCCACATGCATTCAGCCGCACGACCCTGAGTCCGTAGACGGGCGACGGAGGGAAGTTAGTGACTCACCCCGAACCACAGAACCTCGCCAGCCCCTTCCACACCTCGAAGTTCTCAGACTACGCACTTTCTTATTTCCTCCCTCCACTCGTGCAGAACACACTGCCCGTCCCGCCCCAAACGACCCCAGCTAACCCCTTGTTCCAAAATGCCGCCCCCTCAATGCCTGACCTTCGATGTCCATCCCGCCGCGTCAGTCACCAAAGCTATGCTGGAGGAAGCCGCCAAACTCTTCTCGGAAGAATATGGTGTCTGGGGTCCGCTCGCAGGCGAGAAAATGGGAGGATGGTGCAAGCCTGGTAAGTATGCTCTGCGCCGAGGCTTGGTTCGTTCCTTGTTGTCCTGCGTTTTGCGTTGATTGAGGCAAGATGTGCGGTGTTGTCATTCAATATTCAATGAGGTTTGCGTACTCCGATCTTCGAAGTGGATTGCCTTCATGTGCTCGGTGAAACGACCTGAAAGAAGGCCGGGCCGGGCAAGAGAAGGAAGGAAGTCAAGAGCTATCTGCGGACGTCTTGCATTCCCAGATGCTTTCTAGTGATTACGAGTATTTCCGAGCTTTGCACGAGCGAATCGCGAGCAGTGCGTTGACTTCACGGATATCGCTCTTGCTTTGAACATTACTAGCCTCGGGCCTGCTCACAGATAACGGTCGAGACGTGTTCTAGTACTAACGTTCCACTTGCGCAGGCGCGAGGATCAAGATGAGTGCTCAGAAGCTGCAACAGCAGAGTCTCAAACCCGGTACGAACAGTGCCTTGGTCCGCTGCCTCGATAATGGAGTCCCCGTTGGTCATGCATTTGCCACGTGTTGGGACGCTGAGGAGAAGAAAGTGTGTTGGGTGACTCAGTTGTGTGTTCGGAAGGCGTACAGAAGGAGAGGCATTGCTACTGCGGTAAGTACACTGATATTCTGCAAAACCAAACGCACTATCGCCTGTCTCTCGATCGACACCAGAGATCCATCAGACTTATATGCGATGGCACCCCCGCCGTATTGCATCTTCGTTCTCCCTCGTTATCGAGACAAAGGTTTCGTCAGAAGTGGATACGGACACCAGCTGATTAAGCATAGCTACTGAAACACCTCAAGCGTGACAACGCAGTCTTCGGCATCATGTCTTCCCACCCGGGCGCCCTCATGGCCCTACTCCGCGCCCTCGGTCCCGGGCTCGAAGCGCTCAATCTCTCCTTCATACGCACACACGCTCGGAATGTCCTCGCTGCTTGCCCTGTGGAGTACGTCAGCAGTGCAAAACTCCGCGGAGCTGTGTTCACCGATCGTGAAGGAGCTACCCAAGAAGACCGTATCCAAGATGAGGCAATGAAGCAAGAGGAGAGGACTGTATGTGTCGCAGACTCTGGGTTCTGGGTCGACCACACCGAGCCTGTGGCTGTGCTGGCTTGCGTGAGAGAGGAGCGAGAGTGGCCGCTTGGCAAGCTGCCGGAGGGGTGTGAGTGGCTTGTGTTGGTTGAGAAGGAGCAGGAGGAGGAGCAAGAAGCCGAAGTATAAAGTTGCATCTTGTCTAGAGATGCGTGGGAGCATTCATGGAATGAGGTCACCAGGGCTTGTTGAGAACGTTACGTTTCGGCTTAGAATACTAGAAAGGACAATGTAGGCGCCATCGTCATCAGCAAAAAGACAAGCCTGTGGTGTTGTATCGTTCATGTGCACACTTCACCACGCACCACGTCAACCACCACACGCAAAAAAAGTATCCTGGAGTGCTCGACTATTGTCGAACGAATGCTGATGAGGACGGGACTCGAACCCGCGCCACTTTCGTGACCAGGAAGCTCAGAGAGCAATGCTAAGGAGGGACCTTAACCTGGCGCCATAACCTGGGTGTTGTTAGATAATGAAGGGTAACATTGGAGCAGTGAATTCTTACCAACTCGGCCACCTCACCCGTCTCCAGTGTTTGTAGAACTTGATGACTAACCGTCGAAAAGCATCGTTCATATTCTTAATCAACATCCTGAGGTGTGGTGCAGCTCTGCGGGTGAAGTGTGGAGACGTGCAAAATCTCTGCGCGCCGAGGCGAGGCCGGACAGCAACATGGACATTAGTCTCTGAGGGGCCAAGTGTGCCAGACTGTACAAGTACTCGAATACTGGTGTTCGTGGATTGAATTTGGGTGCGGCTCAGAGCCGGAGCAACGATATATACCACCCTTCTCAACGATAGGAAACTCCGCCGCTAATGCAGAACGCCACCATGCCGCCCATATGTGGGGTATACGTATACTGTAGGAAAAGGCGCCCTCGTACAGGAGCGGGCGCGCAGGTAGGTGAAGTCCTGCGAGTATGGGCATTACAAGAAGAGGTAAAGATACAAATTTTAGGGCTCAGAGAAATTGTTCTGGCGCGACAATCCGCAGCCAGGGAAGAAGGGCCCATCTTGGTCCGAGCACGGCAGTGGAGAGAGAGGTAAGCCGCACAAGGCCTTCGCGCTCTGTGTTGAGGACCGACGGCTGCCTGCTCGGCTGGAGAATGAAAAGCGGCGCGGTGGGTCACCTGCGTCTGTGTTCAGCAGCTGCGTCCAAGACAGACGTAGAGGAAGGGAGTAGGGCTAGCCGTAGTTGGAGTTCTGCCTACTGCTGCTCCCACTCTGACTCCCCGTCTCTGTACCCGGCGTCTGCGGCTCAAGGCTGAGCTGCGCTCTTAGCGTCATGATCCAGTCGTGCTGGAGCAACTCGACAGCGCTGGCACGGCGGTTCGGATCGCGGTCGAAGCACTTCATCAAGAAGTCCAGGCCCTGCTCACTCAACTGATCTTTCGTCGGGAGTTGCGGCGGATCGCCCTGCGCAATGTGGTACATGATGGCCCACTCGTTGTCCATGCTGGCCCAGGGGCGGCGGCCGGTGGCCATTTCAAGGATCACGCAGCCGAGCGACCAGATGTCGACGGCGCCGTGGCGGCCCGTGCTGCCACCCTTGATGACTTCGGGGGACATGTACATGGGGGTGCCGGTCATGGAGCCTTGCTGACCGCGGCGAGTGCCGTTGTCGACGGCGAGCGTTCTGCCCTGCCGGGCGATGACTTTGGCGGCGCCGAAGTCAACGAATTTGATGACACCATTGTGGTCGAGGAGGATGTCTGGAAAGATTAGCGTAGTGTTAGGAATAGGTAGATCTACTCACTTTCGGGCTTGATGTCGCGGTGGACGACCCTTGCGTCGTGGAGGTATGCGAGACCCTCCAACATCTGCAACGCGTACACCATGATGACCGTCTCGTCCTCGATACGACCGTGCTCAAGGAGACCAGCAAGCGAGCCACCGGAGCAGTATTCCATGAAGATGTAGACCTTGTCTCTGTGCGGCTCAATACCGTAGTACGAGACAATGTTGGGATGATCCAGCACCTGCAGCACGCCCATCTCATCCTTGATCTGAGCAACGATGGTAGGAATGAGCTGAGGATCCTGGAGACGGATCTCCTTCACAGCCATGAGGTGATTAGAGTCGAGATTCATGGCGGCATAGACGGAACCGAAGGTACCACCACCCACGAACTGGCCCTGCTGCCATCGAAGAGTGACGTTGGTCGCAGACGAGGACAGGTAGGTAAGTGCGCGATCGGCCTCGTTAGAGTCTTCGAGCACCCTGCCCAGGGCCTGGCGTTCAGCTTCCTTTTCTTTCCTAAATGCGTCGATCTCTTCGAGTCTCTGCATCCACTGCGCCTGCGTCATCTCGATCGACTCCTCGTCGTCCTTGGAGTTCTTCGGGTCCAGCAGGCTCTTGCCGGCGATGGCGTTGAGACGCTGTCTCTCGGCCTGCGCAGCGATGGTAGACCTGGCGCCCATGATATCGAAGTGCGAGATCAGAACAGACATGCACCCAGCAACCTTCGCGCGGAGCTTCGTGTACTCTTCATCGCTGATTGACAGGATGTTCTGCCCACGGGTCATCATCATAGCGAACTCGAGCGCCACGACTGCCCAGCGGAAAGTCTTGCGATCCGATGCTACGCAGTCGTCACAGATGAAACTGACCCAGTCCAACGCCAGCCTAGTCAACTTGATGTTGTTCATGGCACGGCGGTTGTAGTCCATGTACAGCACGGAACGCTGACCAAACTCGGTTGCGAAAGCAAAGCAAGTCTGGATGAGGTCCTGGCAGTCAAGGCCGACAGTCTGCTTGCGCACAATCTCGACACTGTCCATGATGGTGTTCGACAACTTGTATGCGGTTTTCTTGATCTTTTGCAACTCCGAGTTAACGCGAGGTAAGTTGGCTCTCTGGTCGATGAGCGTGTTCAGGTCCATGCCGATGGCCTGCAGGAATGAGGCGTTGGCATTAGCAAGGCGCTGTTGAGAGCCGTCTGCAACGAGGCGTAACCGGCCAGGCTTCAGATCGAGATGTGGCTCGTGAATGTTGCCAGACATCTTCTTGCCGGACCAGTAGAGCGCGTCCTCTGGCCTGATGATGAGAACGTACGGATTTGTTGGGTCTTCGGGACCTTCTTCGGCGTGGTAGCAAGTGGTGAGCAGAGACTGGATGTCCTTGGGCCGGTTCTCCAACGTAGGGGACGCGATGATGTACACGCCTGTGTTGTTGCCGCCCGTAGTTTCAACAAGGAAGTGCCCATTGACGATGAGCGACTCATAGAGGTCGCTCAACTGCTCGTCGTCCAGATCGATGTGGTTGATGTTGTACTCGGTGCAGTTCTCGAACCTCTGCGTCAGGATCCTGGAGAAACGGAAAAGCTTACGTTGGCGGACACGGACAGAGTCCAGGATCTGCTTGTACCTCTTCTCCATCTCAGCACCAGTGAGCTCGTCCGGGCGGCGTTGCAGCTCGCGCTCAAAGTGGGCGCTGAGACGTGTGAGTGACTTGGACGTGAGGATACTGAACTGCTCGGCAGTCTCGACGTCGCCGCCCTGGAGTTGCCTGCCGAGCCTGTTGCAGAAATCCCATTCCTGCTCCAGAATTTCGGCCTCTTTGAACGTGTTCTTGTTGGCCATCAGCTTCCAGTTCAACATCCTGAAGTAGAACTTCAGCGCATCAAGGACGACGTTGTCGAAATTCTCTTCAATGCATGGCGGCAGGTCCCATCCGGGCTCCGGGCGGGATATGACCATGTAGCTCTCCTTGACCTGGCCAGCCATGCGCAGCAGAATCTGAAACTGGGCGATCATCTGCTCAGCCATCATGACGCCCTGCTGTGACGGGTCCTTGATCTTCTTGGCGTAGGACAGTCGGACACGGATGATCTCTTGGAGAAGACGGGAGGGGAAGTTGATCAGCGTGAGCAACTCCTCGATGTAAGGCGGCAGGTGGCGCTCGGCGAAGCCCTCGGCGTTGGTGATGAGGGTGCTCTTCGCCTTCTGGATGACCTTCTCGAGGGGAATGAGCAGGTTGGTCTCGCCCTGCAGCGACTTCAAGCCGTCCTCTTTGAGTATGCGGTCGATGAATGACGACTCGTCCGTCAGGTGGTGGTCCTGCGACGAGCGCGGTCGCGGCTTGACAAAGTCGAGCTCCTCGTTGCCGACCCACATCTTCAGGATAGCCATCTCGGTGTTGATGAGCACAGTGGTGTTGTCCCAGGCAATGACGGCGTCGCAGGCGGACCTGTAGGCCTCGGAGGCGGCGCGGGGGTAGGCGGCCTCGAGGGCCTGGCGAGTGGGGTAGGCGCTCTCGGCCTTCTCGATCTTCCTGACGACGTCCTGGACCTGCTGCTGGGGCGTCTGGCCGGCCTCGGAGGCGCCCTCAACCTCGAAGGAGATGACGCTCTCGAGCAGGCCCTTGATCTTGCCGCGGGCGTCGTCGACGATGCGGCGCTGGGCCTGCAGCGAGCGGCCGCAGACGCGTGCGCGGATGCCCATCCAGATCTCGGCCTTGAGGGTGCTGTCGCCCTGCTGCTCGGTGCTGCCGATCAGTCGCTTCTTCTCCTGCTTGACGACGTCGCCGGTCAGCACGCTGGCCAGCATCGAGTGCCACTCCAGGCGCTCGCGGTTCTCGGGGATCTTGAGCTCCTCGATGGACGGCTGCATGTCGTCGTTGCCGTAGTACAGCAGCGTCTCCTGGTCGTAGGGGTCGTTCTCGGCATACTCGGCCGTCGACGGCGACTCGTCGTCCGTCTCGCTGTCGGTGCTGTAGCCCAGGCTCGGGGTGCGCATGGCCGGGTCGAAGGCGTAGTCATCCTGCTCGTTCTCCTGGCGGATGCGCTGCACGTATGCCTTTTCCTGCGCGCGGTAGTCGGCGTTGGGGTTGCGGCGCGAGCGCGTGGCGGAGCTGTTGCGGTTGCGGTCGCGGTCGCGGTGCGAGGCGTTGCTGTTCAGCGAGAACTGCTGCGGGCGCCGGGCTGGGTTGTAGGCGTTGGACGGCGTGCGCACTGCGCCTGGCCGCGGCGTGCGTGCAGAGGTGCTGCCCCCAGCGGCGTGCGCCTGCTCGGCCGTCATGTTGGTCACGATGCGGATGCTGCGCGTGCCCTGCGGGTTTTGCGTGCTGTAGCTGTAGGGCAGAGGAGGCACCTCGTCGGCGGCGCTGCTCATCGGCTGCACGGGCGGCGCAAAGTTGTATGTGCCGACCTGATCCTCGTCGATGGCCAGCCTGCCAAGCCGAGAGTGGGCATCGCCCGCGTCGGCGTCGTGCACGTAGTCGGAGTCGGAACTCTCAGTCGAGCTCGAGCTCATGCGCTCCGGCGGCGCGGGCGCGTTGACCACGACAGGGACCTCGCTCATCGTGTGCTGGACGGGCAGCAGCGGGTTGGTGTTGCGAGCGACGTTGGAACCCACCAAGCGGCTGGCCATTCTTTGTATCTAGCGGGCCCTCCGCGGATGGCGAGCTGGACGATCACCACAGCGAATCGTAGGCAGCGATCGTCCTGTGGCGCAGCAGCCCGTTTCACAGCAATTGATGACCGGTTTCTGATGACCGGTTCTAGGATCTCGATAGCAGGATCTCGATAGGTAGAACGTAGATTGACCGGAAGGTAGACTCCAGCGCCGCAAAGCAGCTGTGCCCTTGCAATACCATCCCTAGCGCCCTGCCTGCCGTGAAGTTGCCTCTGCTGTTTGGGCCAACTGTGGCGAATTACCATCCACAGCAGCCGCATCTCCTCCGCGACCTGTCCTTGCACCGCACCGAACGCAGCCCAGGGTCTCTGATCTCCACAAGGATATCCGTTCAACCTTTGTGATGACCCCTATCTCGTTTGTTTACAGCCCGGACACCACCGACACGTATGTACACGGAGATTATGGGCAAATTTCTCCTTCAGAAGCCGTCTGATCCCAGCGAGTCGGTTAACGACCATGATGCAACCTTGCCCAAAGTCATCGACCTCGATGGTTCGCCGCTGTGTCTGGACTGCCTTCCTTGTGGGGCCGGACCAACGCTCTGTCACTGCTTGACGGTGACGTTCAGGAAGTCGGGCCTATTCGTGGGGCTTTGCGGAGCATGCTTTGTTCTTGCCTCCAGGCCTGATTGTCTGCTGGCATATTCCAGGTCACATCAAAAGGAACGATTTTTGCTGCCCAATGTGCATAGGCCTGTGTGAGTCGTGGCTTGCTGCAAGGTGATTGAAATGACCAGACACAAATATACCTATTGAGGTTTGTGGTGTGTTAAGCCATGTTCTTGGTATGTTTCTCGAATTCGAGAACATGGCAAGAACAACGAGAAAATCGTCTGCAACCCCACAACATTCAATCCCTTGTACGAGGGTCTTGTTCGACTGCTCAGTCGATACAGTATTTACTGCAACGGCAACATGCAATTGATTTCTTTTCACGATGGGTTGGTTGACACATTCAGGAGCAGTGACCTCAAGAAACAATACGTTAATTCCATGTATCTGACAACGGCAGTATCAAATTCACTCACAGCTGAGTCCAATGAAGCTGTTACTCGACAGCCTGATTAAGTATTATACTAAGTACGCTTGAACGCAGCAGAAAAAATCCTCAGTCTCCCCTCAACTCTCAAATATCCTTCCTGGCATTCTTACTCTTCTGCCTAATCTGCTTACCGAACTTATACAGCAAGAACGGAATCGGGATGAACGCGATACCCAAGAAGCCCAGCAAACTGGACGCCCAGTTGATGCCGAGGCGATTGTACATAGCGCTGGCAAAGAGCGGGAATCCGGCACCGAAGGAACTACGCATGAGATCGTTGCCGGCAAGCACGCTGGCGACGTTGTCGGGATAGGCGTCGCTGAGATAGGGCAGGACGGCGTTGAAGAGGGTGAAAGCGGCCATGCCGAAGAAGGAGGTACCGATGATCTGGAGAATATTAGCAAGGGCCAAGAATATGAGTACTGTATATGGCTTACGGGTACGATCCAGTGTACGTCCGAGCGCGATGCCCAGCCGAACCAGAACAAACAGATGGGAACGCCCCAGCATCCAACCATGGCCGGGATCAGACGCTTTTCGGGTGCGATGTTGCCGTTCTCATCGAATTGTTTCTCTTGGTAGACGTACAGCCATGTGAACAAGATACCGGCTGCGATCAAGGTACCGACCAAGATACCGAGGAAGGCGACACCCTCCAGGCCAAGGCTGAATCCGTAGAGCTCAGTGAAGACGAGCGGGAAAGACTCGAACCAGATATACAGCAGACCGTAGATGAGCGCGATGTAGAGGTTCAGGAGAAACACAATAGGCTCTTGGAAGTTGAGAGTGATGGGCTTGAGCAGCGACATCTGCACAATATCCTTAGGGCTCATCTCGGCAGACATCATCTCCGGCTCGCAAGTGAGCTTGTCGTTTCCAGTGAGCTTGCGGAGGCGCTTGGTGCGACGGTAGAGGATGTTGGGCGAGCTGGTTTCGGGCAGAAAGAAGAAGAGGAAGATGAAGCAGAACGAGGACAGCCAGAGCAGCTCCCAGATGGTCCACTTCCAGCCCTTAACGATGCCGGAACCGCCGGACTCAACGGCAAAGCCACCGATGAGAGGGCCGAGCACGGGACCGCAAACAGCTCCGATACCCCAGACAGCGAGTCCGTAGGCCTGCTTCTGAGGACGGTACATGTCGGCAATCGTGGCCCCTCCAGTGGCCAAGGCCGGAGATCCAAAGAAACCTGTCAGGAAACGGAAAGCGAGGAGCATGCCAAAATTGACCGAGTAGATAGTGGGCAGCTGGAAGCAGCAGAAAATGAAAAGTGTACTGATGTACACCCACAGGCGACCGATCTGAGGGATCTCACTGAGCGGCGACCAGATGACGGGACCAAGTCCATAACCAGCGACGTAGAGAGTAAGACCGAGCGTAGCGGGGACTTGGGCGACGCCGAAGTCGGCCATAACATCCATGAGACCGGGAGTGTAGATGGCGGAACCGATGTACACGGAGAAGGTGAGAAAACAGATTTCGAACGTGACGAAGAACCGCTTCCCGCGGCTCCAGTTGCGTGGGTTCTATCTCATGTCAGTGTCAATATCGTCGCGTGGACTGAGACAGCCATACCTGTGGGTCGTCTGACCCGTACCAGTCGATTACATGCTTGTCCTGTCCTTTTTCCTGGTCGATCTTTACACCACTTGCATGGTTATAATCGTCGCCGACTTCTGTGCGAGAGCTTTCAGAGCCTTCACGATCCCTCACGCCGCGTGCCTGCTGAAGCTCCTCAACTTCTTCCTCAGGTGGTGATGTATTGCCATGATGTGCAACATAGCCAGACTTCTCCTGGTTGACGTATTTCTTCCACAGATTGGGATCCTTCTCTTCTGGGTATTGGAAGCACTTGTTGCGCGTAACAAGGCGCACGATATGCCCGAACGGCGAGTCGCGAATGAGGTCGGCCACCATCCTGATACGCGGGAACGATTCGAATCGGTGATACTGAAAGCTCACCACACAGGTCGCACACCCGCAACTTTAACGAATCCCATCAGATACTGACATCATACTCCCCGGACATTTCCTGACCGAGCGCCAGCAGAGCAATCGCATCGGGTTCCTCAGGATCCCAGGGCTCGCCCAGCTAGGGCTGAAAATAAGACCACCAAGACCCCTAGCAAGCACTCTGGGGCTCAAAAAGCTTAGCCTGACACATCTTTACTTCAAGTGCGTGATGACTTTTTCTGGAATCAGCATCATCTGCAGTCATCGCAAAGTCGATGACGGTGCGGCTCGGCGCGATCGACGCTAGCACACAGATAGATCTGACGTCGACGAAAAGGTCGCTGTGCAGATTCGGCATCTTCGGGTAATTTTAAAAGCGAGCGAATGAGCTTGTGCGACTTGTCGATAAAGCTGCGACGGTGGTGTGTTTAAGGTTTGTTGAATCGCAGTTGTAAGGCTGGAACTTGTGTGGTTGACTCGGTGCCGGCGTGTCTGGAACGTTTGGGATGACGTCGTGCAAGCGCGACGTCAGAGCAGTGAATCCACGTGGTTATCGTACCGTTGAAGGTGTCGTGGTACGCGAATCGATAGAGCTATCAGATCGAGATATTCGCGAAAGCCATGTCGGACGCCGAAGAATGAGCGTCGAGGTTCCTTCACCGCTCGTATACCTGCCCATCTGAAGTAGCCCGTTGAAATGGAAGGAGTGTCACAGCCGGAGACAGCAACGAAGCAACCACCTGATGTCGCGACTGTCGTCGTCTTCGCTGAGCTGTAAGTGTTGAAGCATAAAGGACGAGCTGGTAAGATGCTAGGGGACGGATCGTTCAGCGCTGTCGAGCACAGAACCCATCGATTGCTAGGCCGCACGGTGTGTATGAGTGCTGTGGTGAGTGATGGAGTGAGTGCTGGAGTGAGTGCTGGAGTGAGTGCTGGAGTGAGTGCTGGAGTGAGTGCTGGAGTGAGTGCTGGAGTGAGTGCTGGAGTGAGTGCTGTAGTGAGTGCTGTAGTGAGTGTTCATTGCGAACAGAGAAATGGGCAGCTTCGCGTTCTCAATTGTTTTAGTGATCCTTGAGCGCTCTTTCACCGAGCCAGACGCCAACTGCTCCACTGAAAGCACCTTCCCCAAATTTGGCACATTGAGTCGATCACCAAAACCCGGAGGTAGTCATGATATTGGCGCCAGACGGGCAGGTAGCACCCATGTGACAATGTTCGATTGAGAGTCAATCGCATTCATCCATGCCATACTATTGTGACATCTACATCAAACACCCGCTGCTCTTGCTAGAATGCAAGTCCGAGACGCCCAGCTTAACCCTCTGACCGTTGATAGTCATGAAGCACTCAACAAGCCACTCGTACCACACCTTCCGATCGTCCGTTTGACGCCACATACTGACCTCCACCTCTGATCCCGCAGGCAGATGCATAGGAGTCTAGGTACGAATTAGTTCTGCCACATCAGAAGATAGAGATATTGACAAACCTTGAGCGCAAAGAAGATCGGGAACCACGAGATCATGTCTTTCGACTTGGCATCCATCGTCACCGGGTTTGTACTCAGCTCCACAGGGCCCTCAGACCCGCTGTACAGCACCGTCTCGAAGTAGCCACCCAGCCCGTGACACACGCCCTGCTCGCGGATGGGGAACGTCACGCGGCAATCGCGGTAGTTGTGTTCGTTTGCGCCGTCACCGCCGATGAAACCGCCTCCACCGCCGACTGCGGATCCGCCGCTGCGCAGGGCAGACTGAGCGAGAACGCTGGAAGGCAGGGGGTGCTGGAACTCCCATGCTGTGTGCACGATGGGCGCGAGCGGGGCTTCGAGGTTGAAGTTGTTCATCTTGGTGCCGTTGGTCAGTTGCTGAGAGGCGACGGTATCGTCGGGCTTGGTAGAGAGATAGTCGAACTGGGAGAGCATGACGACCCATGGGATGTCGAAAGCGTTGGGGTCGACACTTGTGCTGCGGCCGTGGATATCGGCCCACAGCTTGGGTGTCGCGAGGGGTGTGAAGTGCGCGGTGTAGCTTGACGGTATCGAGATGCCGTGGTGGGGGTTGAGAACGTGCTGAACGCCATCGAGGCACTCTGGTGATAGCTCGTTGTCAGCAAAGCTACCCAGCAGCTCACTGATCAAGATGTCCACCTTGCCAAATGTGCCGTCTGGGAGGGTCGGTCCTTTCCAGGCGCGCATGTCTGTCTTGACTACCGTCACTCTTCCGCCCCAGGTATCGACGTTGCGTCGCTGGAGGAGAACGTATGCGTTAGGGTTCTTCTCGATGGCATACACCTTGACAGGCACGCCACTGCTTGCACTAGCGTTCAGTGCCCGTGTAACGAGCGGACCACGTCCAGAGCCGACTACCGCCACGACTACAGCACCGTTGTCGGAGCTTGTAGACTTCTTCTGGCTGTGCCAATCCTTCAGAGCTTGCGCAGTGGCACGCTCGTACCACGCATACTTGATGGGGTCCTTCTCGAAGACTTCGTATGTGATCGACTCGAGGTTGTCAGACAGAGGCTGCAGCGGGCTCTGCAGGTAGTCTTGGAATCCTCCACCGAATCTCTCGATCTGGCTCTTCGGCGGCTGGTTGCGCTGGAGGTAGCGCAGGTAGCTCAGATGCGGCGTGGGGTCGTTGCTGCTGCTGCTTGCCTTGGCAGCCTTCTTCTTCAATTGCGCTGCTTCGGCGGGCGTGGGCTCTGATGACGGGTCAGCGTCCTCGGCGGTCGAGGGCGATAGATGGCCAGTCGAGTAGGACAGGATCATGTCAGGGTCGTCGATGCCTGGTAGCGGGCCAATGTCGGAGAGCAGCAGCCATGGAGAGGAGCGCAGACGGGCGAAGCGGAAGAGGAACCATTGGTGTGCTTTGGACAGCACGAAAGATCCACGGGCGTTGACGAGAAAGGATGCAGAGGGGACCGTAAGCAGGCGGACAGGCTCGGAGAACCAGCGGGCCTGGACTGCTAGAGACGGCAGCTTGCGTGGCAGCTCGAGAGCAAGCGAGAGCCTGGCGTGGTACGTGCAGACGGACCTGACGGTGTTCCAGGCTTCCCACGAGCTCCAGGCGTTTGCGGTGCTGTTCTGCTGTGCGCTGAACTCGGGCCTAGCAAATCGGCTGAGGTCACCCAGCTCTTCCTGGTCGTCGACCGTCGTCTTGGTGCCGTCCACGGGCATCAGGACGTGGAACTGGACGTATGCGCCGGTGGACATGGCCTCCTTGATCGCGCGCGCATACTGGGCGACGCCATTCTGGCCGTGCGAGAGGCGCGGGCCGGGAACGACGATGTTGACGGCGCCGCAGAACGAGGCGTAGGCGACCTCGAGGTGCAGGACCTGGCGCGAGAGGTGGGCGATGATGGGGTCGGGCGACGAGAGGTCGATCCACGAGCTCGAGTAGGTGACCAGCTGGCTGATGGTGTCGGTCGGCCCCAGCGGCGTGTCCTTGCTCTCCAGGGCGGCGATCAGCGGCAGCGGCTGCGGTGCGGCTGCGCTCTCGGCGGCGGTGTGGGCGCGCAGCAGGCTCAGCACGCGGGTGTGGAAGTGGTCGTTGGTGATGGGGCTCGAGAGCATGTCAAACTGCGCGTGTCAGGGCCAAAGATACATAGAGGCAGGGACAGCAGGGTCGGCATACACCCAGGTCCTGCGCATGCTGCACCAGCTCCGCCGACACGTCCAGCGCGCGCTTGCTCTCGTGCTGCCCGATGTAGAAGACGGGCAGCGCGTCCATGTCGTCCGCGTAGCTCATGTTGGCTGCAGTGAGCTGTCTGTTGCTGCTGTACAAGCAGAGTGTGCGTCCGGCCAAACAACGACCGCGAGCAAGGGATGGTACGACATGGTGCGCGTCGGATTTCTGGCATTTCACACGCGACTCTTTTTGGTGGGGTAGCGGGACATGGGCAGGGCGGTGAGGCGGGCGGTGTAAGTGGCCGGCGTCGTCGCCAAAAAAAGTAGCGACACCACCATCGCATTGCCATCGTTGAGCCTCGCACCTCAGTACCTCACCTCCCCGCAACATGACGGCCAAGCGCGAATCCGACGACGAGCACCGCGACGCCAAGCGCGTCAAGACCGAAGAGTCCAACGGCGTCAAGCAGGAGAGCAACCCGTACCTCAGCCACTGGAACGATGCGCCCGTCAAGAGCGAGGACGGCCTCGCGGGCTTCAAGCGCCACGCGACCACGTCCAAGCAGGCCAGCGTCGCCGAGGACGGGCCCAACAACCCCTTCACCGGCCGCCCGCTGTCGAGCAAGTACATGAGCATCCTCAAGACCCGCCGCGACCTGCCCGTCCACCAGCAGCGCAACGAGTTCCTCAAGCTGTACCAGGAGAGCCAGATCCTCGTCTTCGTCGGAGAGACGGGTTCCGGAAAGACGACCCAGATCCCGCAGTTTGTGCTCTACGACGACCTGCCGCAGCTGAGCGGCCAGATGGTCGCCTGCACCCAGCCGCGTCGAGTCGCCGCCATGTCCGTCGCCCAGCGTGTCGCCGACGAGATGGACGTGACGCTCGGCGAGGAGGTCGGCTACACGATCCGCTTCGACGACAAGACGGGGCCCAACACCATCATGAAGTACATGACCGACGGTATGCTGCTGCGCGAGGCCATGCACGACAACAACCTGTCGCGCTACAGCACCATCATCCTCGACGAGGCCCACGAGCGCACCCTCGCCACCGATATCCTGATGGGCCTACTGAAGGAGGTCGTCCTACGCCGCAAGGACCTGAAGCTGATCATCATGAGCGCCACGCTCGACGCCACAAAGTTCCAGAAGTACTTCCACAACGCCCCGCTGCTCGCCGTCCCCGGTCGCACCCACCCCGTCGAGGTCTTCTACACCCCTGCCCCCGAGCGCGACTACGTCGAGGCTGCCCTGCGCACCGTCCTGCAGATCCACGCCACCGAGCCCGAGGGCGACATTCTGCTCTTCCTGACGGGTGAGGAGGAGATTGAGGATGCCTGCAGAAAGATCAGCCTCGAGGCGCAGGACCTGTCAAGGGAAGGCGGCGCTGGGCCACTCGTCGTGTACCCGCTCTACGGAACGCTGCCTCCCGCACAGCAGCAGAAGATCTTCAGCCAAGCACCACCGCCGCTGACACCAGGCGGCCGCCCCGGGCGCAAGGTCATCGTGTCCACCAACATCGCCGAAACCTCGCTCACCATCGACGGCATCGTGTACGTCGTTGACCCCGGATTCAGCAAGCAGAAGGTCTACAACCCCCGCATCCGTGTCGAGTCACTGCTCGTCTCGCCCATCTCCAAGGCCTCGGCCCAGCAGCGCGCTGGTCGTGCCGGTCGAACACGGCCTGGAAAGTGCTTCCGTCTGTACACCGAGTCGGCCTTCAAGAAGGAGTTGATTGAGCAGACATATCCTGAGATTCTGCGCTCCAACTTGGCGAGCACCGTTCTTGAACTCAAGAAGCTTGGTGTGGACGATCTGGTGCACTTCGACCTGATGGACCCGCCTGCGCCAGAGACGCTCATGCGTGCGCTGGAGGAGCTCAACTACCTCGCCTGTCTGGACGACGAGGGCGAGCTCACAACTCTTGGCCGTCTCGCATCCGAATTCCCTCTTGACCCAGCACTGGCGGTCATGCTCATCACATCGCCCGAGTTCTACTGCTCGAACGAAATCCTCTCCCTCACCGCGCTCCTCTCCGTCCCCCAGATTTTCGTCCGCCCAGCAAGTAACCGCAAGCGCGCCGACGAAATGAAGGAGCTCTTCGCCCATCCCAAGGGCGACCACCTCACCATGTTGAATGTGTACCACGCCTTCAAGGGCGAAGAGGCGCAAGCCAACCCTAAGCAATGGTGCCACGACCACTTCCTGTCCTACCGCGCACTGCAGCAGGCCGACAACGTGCGGATGCAACTGAAGCGCATCATGGAGCGCTCAGAGCTGGAGCTGATGAGCACACCATTTGAGAACAAGAAGTACTACGAGAACATCCAGCGTGCGCTTGTTGCGGGCTTCTTCATGCAGGTCGCCAAGCGCGACGGCAATGGCAAGCAGTACACCACCGTCAAGGATGAGCAGACGGTGCTGCTGCATCCTAGCACCGTCCTGGCGGAGGATAGCGAGTGGGTCGTGTACAACGAGTTTGTGCTCACAACGAAGAACTACATTCGTACAGTGACGAGTGTAAGACCGGAGTGGTTGATGGTAAGTTTACTCTGGTCTCGCTGCTTCTTCATTTTCGCTGATTTTGGACAGGATATCTCACCCAACTACTACGACCTGTCGACGTTCAAGAAGGGCGACATCAAGACCGCGCTGCAGCGTGCATCGACGAAGTTGATGCGCAAGGAGGCTGAGAAGAGGAGATGAGCGAGTATCTATACCTGTACCAAAGCGAGCGGAGTATAACAAAATTCGTGGATCTGGGTCACCGGCGTTGAGAGAAAGATAGACTTGCATTCGAATTGGAGCTGGAGGGCTCCATCTCTCCACTAGTTTCCTCCAAAATTTGACATGACTACCTCCTGGCTCTGGCTGTTAACACAATGCCCAGCCTCGCGCTCGCTCTCCGAAAGCACCGAGCGTCATAGCTTCCCACTAGTGTCACCTCACCATCTCATCTCCATCTCACTCGAAATAACTCAATCCTCCAATCCAGAAATTTCATCAGAATGCCGCCATTCTGGACAATCGGCTGCCTGTACGGCGCTTCCAGCGTTATGCTCGGCGCCTTCGGTGCGCACGGCTTGAAGAAGCGCATCGCGGACCCGGCGCGTATTGGTATTGCACCCTTCCCAACTATCATATCCTGAATCTGAATTCTGATCTCGCTTCTGATATCGTTACTGAGTTCGATGCTAATGACGCACAGCCAACTGGGGCACAGCCGCCCAATACCAGCTCATCCACTCCGCAGTGCTGACCTTTGCGTCCGTCGCTGCGCCGCAGAACACGCTCGCCATGGGCTTGTTGACTGCGGGTATGACCATGTTTTCCGGGAGCTTGTATTTGCTTGTCTTGGATCCGCAGAGGTTTGGCAAGGTTATGGGGCCGATCACGCCGGTTGGAGGGTTGTGCCTTATTGGGGGGTGGGTGGCGCTTGCGGTGACGAAGAGGCCTGTTATGCCCAAGTTCAAGTAGACGACGCTGCGCTGATGGATGAGATGTGGAGGGTCAGGATACGGGTTGTAGGATAGGAGATGTATGAATGAGGATGGGAAGGACGCTACTCTCAACTCGCAGTCGCAAGCTCTGAGCCCAACGTGAGTATTGTCATCTACACTAACGCTATCCCAGTCAAATCTCCCAGCTCAGGAAACAACACCCTCTTCTTCCGCGACTGCAGATCAACCTCATACACGCCTCCCGCAAGGTCACTGACATACGCTTTCCTTGCCGCCTTATCGAGCGCCAGGCCAATCGCCTCGTGGAACCGCGTAGCCAGGATCTCAACCTGCCCCCTCTTCTCGCCCACATAGGCGCGGTTCAGTGAGTTGCCTCGTGGCGGATCACCACGGTCTGTCCAGTACAACACATTGTAGTGTTCGTCGAACTCGAGATCGATGGGCTCCGGCAGCTTCTCGAACAGGACCTCCTTGGTGGCCTCGACATCGGAGAGATTGGCGCGGAATATGCGCCCCTCAAACCCCTTCGATACGCCCTTCTGGCTCCAGTACACGGTGTTGCGCGCGCTGTCGACCGCGATGCCGACGCACCACTTCGTCTTGTCGTCGCCGTGCGCGGGATCGCCGGTTGAGAGGAGGACCTCCGGCACCGCGGGGAGTGTGTCGACGCAGGCCCGCATTACTTTCATGCCCTCGCGGTCGCACCAGTACACCCACTTCCTGTCCTCGTGCGCGACGAAGGTGATCTGTTTCGGCGTCCATACACCAGTGCTGCCTGCGCGGATGACGGTTTGCGGATCCGAGCCATCGAGGTTGTACCGCATGATCCTGCCGCTGTTTGTGCTGAGTGCGCTGCCCATGTGTGTCACGTACATGTGCTGTGAGGAGTGGTCGATTGCGATGCCGTCGGGCAGTGTGGAGATGTTGGAGACAACATCTTTCGTTACGGAGCCTTGTGTGGTGGTGGAGATTATGCGGCCGCCGGAGAACTTTGGTGTCGAGAGTGCGCAGTCGAGAACTAGGAGCCGCTTCGGTGTCGCTTCTGGGAGCTGCTGTACAGATGGCATATTGAGACAATCTGGGGACGATGGATGAGCGTAACGAGCACAGCACCTTGGCGACGAGTATATATCAATCAAGTCCGCGCGCTGCGATGGCGTCAGTCGGGCATCACTCGGGTCTCAATCTTCGTTCTGGAGCTAGTTCCCGGCGAAACCATCGTCAGCGCACGATAGATCGTGTCGGTGAGGCGAGTGTTGTTACGCGCGAGGCGGTTGGAGGCTCGGCCGAGCTGCTCGGTGCGCGATCTGAAGCGCTAGGAACAGAGCCGCACTACACACAACGTGCTTGCAGGCGTTCCTTGCAGTAGCAGGAAATTCGCCGATTGGCTGATGGATTGAACAGCTGATCCCCAGATGCGAAGCCTGTTTTGGAGTGGCAGGTTATGGTAAGACTGATACTCTCTGAGGTCTTTACTGCAGTCCACTGACGTCATTCACACTCATGAGTTCAGAACTCAGAACTTAGATCTGAGCAGTCGCTGAAGACACTGCGATCTGGACATGCACACGATATGTATGAAATGAATGAGATGATATTGGGTATCTATTCGATGCTCATGCCTCCTTCCTCGCCTCCGCGTATCCGTCCCACTCCTTCCTCAAGTTCAGCAAACGCACCAACTCCTCATCTCGCTGCGTAACCAGATCGTCAAACTTTCTCTCCCGGACAGCTTCCATCGTGCTATCCACCCACTTCTTCTTCAGCTCCTCATCCAGCACCGGATCCTCCTTCGCCCACCACGTCGTCACCGGCTCGAGGAGATGATCCGCCATATGCTGCGCACCCTGCTCACCGCCAGCCAAATGGAAGAGCGTATTCGGCCCCATGATCCCCCATCGTAGCCCCGGACCATACGCCATGGCATCGTCGATGTCAGACACACTGCACGTATCGTTCTGCAGCATTGACAGCATCTCGCGCATCAGCGCCGCTTGCAGGCGGTTGGCGATGTGGCCGACGACTTCCTTCTTGACATGCACTGGCTTCTTGCCCATGGCGTTGTAGAAGGTCATCGTCCTGTCGATTGTTTCCTGCGACGTCTGCTCGCCGCCAACCACCTCGACGAGCGGGATCAGATGCGGAGGGTTAAAGGGGTGCCCGACTATGACGCGCGAAGGGTTTGTGGCAGCGCTCATGCCACTTTGGATCGAGCTGCACGTCAGGCCGCTCGAGGATGTGGCAAGGATTACGTCGGGGCGGACGAGGCTCGCTATCTCTGAGAACATCTTCTGCTTCAATTCGAGCCGTTCGGGGCCGTTTTCTTGCACGAAGTCGGCATGTTGGAGGGCCTCAGCGAGATTGGCTGTGAAGATGATGCTGTCAGCGGACGCGAAAGGGCTCTTTTGCAGACCGAGGGACTTCAGCACGGGGAGGGCGTTGTTGACGAGTTTCCGCAGACTGGCTTCTGCGGCGGTGTTGATGTCGAATGCTGTGACGGTGAGGCCTTGAGCAAGGAACAGAGCTGCCCAGGATGCGCCGATTGAGCCACAACCGATGATGGAGATGTGCTGGACTGAGGGAGTTGTGGAGTGAGGCATCGTATAAGTCAAGGTTCTTGCAAGCGAAGTGAGGTTGAGAAAGCTAAGGTAAGGTGCTCTTGCTATTGAGACTCACGCAAGAGCAGACAACACATATAAAGACAGACTCCATGTTGCCCGTAGATACCCGGCCGCGACACCTACAGCTTCGCACGACATGAGCACGACCATGTCCTTGCACGTTTACGGTGATGGCTCGGAGAATACATCATAACGTCGATCCGATCATGAACAGACCGGATCGGGCCGAGTTGAAAACTTCGACCAACCCTGGAGAAAACGACAAGTGAGAACGCGAGGACAACTCCAGGATAAAGGTTACAAGCATAGGACGTGTTTTGAGTACGTCGGTGAAACTCGGCATGTATACACAATGCTATGCGGAATGAAACCGCGCTTTGTAGGGCTGCGTGGAGGCTCCACGCCTCTCCATCGGAACGGGTATGGTGGAGACATCGTACGAATGCGACATGATGCGCGTCCGAAACCTCGTGCCTCCGTTGCGTAGTTGTTGTTATCTGACCAGGGTGTGAAGAGTGAAGATCGATACTCATATAAATGCACTGCTTCCTCGGAGCTAAGGAAGTGATTACTGAAGTCCCACCAGCTCGAACATCTTCATATAGTCGACATTCCAGTACAACGATTTCTATCAAGGCCGTCACAACCCATCATGGCTTCACAAGACCGTATCCCAGACGTCTACGGTCCCGGAACCTACACCGACAAGAGCTTCATTCCCGTACCCGAGGACACTGCTCGAATCTTTCGCCAGATCGCATCGCAGACTCCAGGCTTCGCACAAGATGAGACCATTTTGTCAAAGGTCAAATTCACGGGTGAAGAATACCCTGTCATCCCCGGACCCATCAAGGCCACATCAGTAGCTGCAGCGCTGCACGCCATGTGCGGAGTGATCGGTGATGAGATCCTCACGTTAAGAGGGGCGAAGGACGACAAGCGTCAAATCACAGTCAACACTACACATGCTGCGTTATGGTTCGGTTGCGTAGCAACAGCCTACCTCGACGGTGAGGATGTTCTCAGCATGGCAGCACAGAAGAAGCTGGGCGGTGTCCTGGCCGACTGGGAACAAGGCTGGACAGATACACCCCTCAAGTACCGCACAACAGCTCTGTATCCCACCAAGAACCCTGAGGCATGGTACTCTCTGCACGGCAGCATGAACGCAAAGCCTGTGCTCGAGAGCATCGGCATCGATCCCAACGCCAATGTGACCACCAACGAAGACGCCGCGAAGCTCATCGCCGAGCACACAAAGAAATACAGCCCTGAGGAGCTCGAGATGAACAACCTGATGAATGGCTTCTGCGGATCGATCTGCTTTACGCCCGAGCAGTGGAACACTTCCACCATGGGCAAGTCGCTCGCCACCCATCCCCTGGTGAACGTCAAGCAGCAGACCCACGCCGTGCCCACACCTCCCGTCTCCTTCCCACCCCTCAACCCCCAGGATCCTCGCCCATTAGCAGGCGTTAAGGTCCTGGAGCTCACCCGCGTCATCGCCGGGCCCGAGATCGGTACCATCCTCGCAAGCTTCGGCGCAGACGTGATCCGCCTCAATGCGCCGCACCTCCCGGACATCAACATCATGCAACTTACTCTCAACGCGGGGAAGCGCACTTCAACCGTCGACCTGCGCAACGAGTCTGACAGACAGCATCTGCAATCCCTGCTTGCCGACGTGGATATCTTCGTGCAAGGTTTCCGGCTCGGCAAAATGGCCAAGTTCGGACTCGGGCTCAACGAGATGCTAGAAGCTGCTGGCAAGCGTGGCAAGGGCATTGTATATGTATCTGAGAACTGCTACGGGCCGGATGGCTACTACAAGGAGCGTCCAGGATGGCAGCAAATCGCCGATGCGGCGGCGGGGAACGCGTATGTAACGGGCAAGGCGCTGGAGGTCTCGCAGGGACTGCAGAAGGGCGAGGCTGTGCTGCCTAGCTTGCCGATTAGCGATATGAGCACCGGTGTGCTGGGTGCTGTTGGTGCGATGCTGGCGCTGAAGAGGAGGGCCGTCGAGGGGGGCAGCTGGGAGGTGCATGCCAGTCTGGCGGGGGTAAATTCGTATGCGCTCCGCGAGGATGTTGGTCTGTACCCGCTGCAGACAGTGAAGGAGTGTCAGGAGAGGTTTCAGTGGGATGAGATGAGGGGAAGCCATCATGTGCTTGATCTGCTTGTCACGGTGTGGAAGGGGTGGAAGAAGGTTCTTGGGAAGTACCTCGAGGAGCAGAGTGGGTGGTACCAGAGCTTTGAGGGGAGCGCCTTCGAGGGCAAGAGGCTCAGTGTGCTGAAGCCCGTGCCGCAGATCGAAGGCAAGGAGGGCGCGAGGTGGCTGACACCGAGTGTACCGTATGGAGCTGAGAAGCTGGAGAGCATGGCGTGGATGAAGTGAGGCTGAGACTAGCTAATTGGGAAAGAGCAAGTGAGAAGAGTATTTAGGTACTTCGCTGACCTGCGAGCAGCAACAATCTACTTCTGCAACACCTACGCTCCCACAATGACTTCGCGCTCGGAGTCACAGCCCCACCCGTCTCGCACCTCGACTATTCTTTCATTGTCTGAATGGTGTTCGCTGGAATCTTGATTGTAAGCCTATTTGCGCTTCGTCCATCCGCGCTTTCTGTGAATCTCACACTGTTCTTTCACTCTCGAGTCGCACACGAATGTTCGGCGTACATTCGCAGCCAATCAGGTCAAGGAGCGGCCATTTACGTACTAGGCATATTTAACCATTGACCGCCGCCTTCCTACTCCTGCACTCCCCATCTACAACCTTTGCGCTCATCAATACCCGCACACGATGTTCCCCCTTCATTTTCTCGCCAGCGGACTGACCGCCTTCTTCACCATGACCTCCGCAAACCCCATTCTCAGCAAGCAAGCCGCCCCATCTGTGTGCGGTACCATCGAGCTCAAGAGCGGCACTTCTCAGAAGCTCTACGCTGGGGCTTGCTACGAGCTTCAGGGTCCCGCTCGAGGAGCTCATGTTAGCAGCGCCTGCGACTGCGAGTTTTTCCCGTAAGTGAACGATTCCATTTCTATTGCGGACCGTACACTAATCAATCGCGCAGCTTCGAGACCTGCAACGCGCTCGTCGAGCCGGAGTTGGACGGTTCGATCCAGAACGCTAAGGGCTACTTCTGCCAGAAGTCGTAGAATGTCAAACAAGTGGCATGGAGAAGTTCAGATTTCCGGTGAAACATCACTCAATTTAATGTCCGGTGGATATGTATCTAGCCAGGGGTCTTCACGATAGTCAATTCCCTAACGGCCCAATTCATTCGATGATCATTCTCATGCTCGAACTCCCAACCGTGGAGGTCTCCAAGTCAGTCAAGTTCCCATGCAAAAGTGACGAAGCTGCAGCTTTTACTCAGTTCTGCTCGAAGCAGTACCAGCCCTTGAAGTTCTTGTCGGTGTCGACGTAGTTCTCAAAGCCGTTCCAGCCCACCCAACGCTCTGCCACGCCCTTGCTCGGGTCGCACGGTGACCTAGAGGTGTGAGCAAACGTCGCGCGAACTCACGTTCTGGAGGTATCCAACGATCCCATAGAGTCATCGATGTGCTCAGGAAGGTGTCAGTGACTTACTCGTAGAAGAAGCAGGTGCAGCCCTTGTCGACCTTGGCAGCGACCATCTTGCCTTCCTGGCCCTTTTTGTCGCGGAACTCGTACTTGAATCAGCGGCAGATCATCTGGTCGGCTCGATAGCCAGCCCACACTTGGCTGTAGAAATACTGGACTGTGCCGTCGTCGAACTTGTACTGGCCGCAGTCAGAGCGGGCTGCGCGATTCTCGAGACTGACAGTGTCAATGGCGGTGCTGTTGGCAGGGGCGGCAGTGGCGGCAGTGGCGAGGCCGACTGCGAACGCGAGGGCGGCGGGGAGGAACTTCATGGTGGTGGTTGACAGTTGACGTGGTAGTTGGATTATGAAGTCCGTGCTGAAGGTAGTCTCAAGGTTATGGAAGGTGGGTACAATGTGGTGGGGAAAAATTACGCTCACTCAGCGCGAAAGCTGGTGAACAGGCGATGCAATTGGTCTACGGACGAAGTGAAAGCTAGGTTTTTCTCCCACGAGCGCGAGAAACTGTCTCGTCGTGACCGGCTGGACATGAGTTGTAAGGCTATTCCCACGCAAGCTGTGCATCCTGGACACTGATAGTAGGGCACGGCTGAGAGAAATAGTCGGTGAATCGATCTATCCATTCCTACAAAGCGCCAAACTCTGTTCATCGCGTCAGCAGAAAACATGGATACTTACCTGGGCCTCACTTCACCCAGTGGAACACTGACACTTTCCGATGTCCTTGTGGTAAGTCAAGTCGTAGTCCTCATACGACGCAAGTCAGATCCACGTCCAAGATCTGCTGTCATTCTTGTCGCTGCCCTCATTGGATAGGACACAACAAATACATCCTTTGTGAAGGCTCAAGGATGTGGCCTCCTTCGTGATGCTTTTGCATTAGCCATTCTTTAGCATGATGTTGCCGACGCGGTCATTGTCGATTAGTAGATCACAGCTGGGTGCAGGGCCGCTGGGTGCAGGGCCGTCTCGTGGGGTCATGAATGCGGCGCCCTTCTGTCAAGTATGAGGCTGAATCACCTTTGTTAGCTTACCAAGTTTGGATGCGATGCGCCTCGAATTCCTCCGCAAATTGATACTTGCTCATCTATATCTGATTCGCTCTTGCTGAGGCTATCGCACTGCAGCAAAGGTTGTGCGCATGGTAGTGCAAGGACGAGTCCCACTACTTGACGCAGCCAATACTCCACGATATGGAGATACACATCAGATTGACCGCGAGATGCCTTGACGATGAGCTCAGCTTCAATTCGGACCGCCATGATGGTCGCTTTCTATTTTCCTTCTCAATGACCTTCAGACTTTACTATGAATATTGATCTCGCAGTGATGTATGTACATGGTGAGTGCCGTGTGAATTGGGCAGCGTAGTTGTCATGCATAGAAAAAAGTGTGCGGCGATGAGCAAGATGCTTGCGGCGGCGCACGATGAAGATAGCGCACTACATGAAGAGACTACTGATGATGGAGGCCGTGGTGGTGATGCGTAGATCATGACTCTACACACCCTGGCTCTTCACGGCATCAAGGGATAACCTGAGGGCCTCGAAGCAGTCCACGATGTTGGGTCACTGGAGAAACCCACAGTGAACGTGTTTGCTCCCCCATACTCTTCTCGATGTTAACGTAAACCTCGGAGGGGTCGACACTCAATGTGGTGCTGTAGTCACTGGGTGGCATCTTGGTATGTGGTGGGTACTGTGGGTGGGACATAGGAAGGGAAAGCGCGATGAGGTTCGAAGGCATCGATGCACACGGCGATACAGAGGCCAATCTTCGACATGCTCTTGTAGATGTCGGTGGATCTAGTCCCCGCTGTAGTACGGCCGCTGGTGAACCACCGTGGTGCTTATGGACGGCCTTGTAGTATCCCATAATCACCGATGACACTGCTATGTTCGACTCCAAGCCATCCGCAAAAGAATTCATTGATCTCAGAGCACACCGACACGTCTGGACTCCCCCGCTGGCCATCTTGCCAAATACCATTGGAAGCAGCCTGGAGACACACAGTGATGTTTGGTGGAAGTGAAAGCAGCTACAGAGTACTTGCCCACCGTCTGTAGCCCCACTCACCGTCACGGCCTTATAGTGCTCAACTTGCGAACTTCTCCCCACTTCCTCACAACCGCGACCGCAGTCATGAGAATCATCGCTCTTGTTGCAGTCTTCCAGCTTGCGCTGGTCAGCGCCCGAGTCGTTCAACCTTGGGTTGATGACTACAATGCATCGATCGTCTCCGCCAACTTCTCAACAGCTGGCGATGTGACTGTCGCTGCCGGACCCGTCTGCCGAATCCCGTACCCTGCTGCCGAACCTGGCGTCTGGAACAAGAACAAGTGCAGAGGTGAGAAGTTCTATGATGCCATGCACTCTACGAAAGAGCAGGCTGGCAAGCTGTTCAAGCCGGTACGCGACACCTCCGAGAGCCCTTTCACCGCCACCTCGGACCTGAAGAAGTGGGGGTGGATGGATGCGGCGATCAAGCCGGGCTACTCTGACTTCAAGAAGATCTGGGGCGTAGACAGCGTCCTGCGCGCTATTCGAGTCTCCGACAAGGCCACAAAGGACGGAGGCACTATTCAGATGTTCAGAACCACTCACGGCGACGGTGATGCCAACGGCGGAGGCTATGGCGAGACTCCTTACAACAAGCAGCCAAAGTACGCGGTCAATGGCAAGGAATATCCCGTCACCGGTAGTGAATACAACTTCGCCTTCGATCCCAGCGGAGTGCTTCTAGCTCTGGACCGCAAGTCACCCCAATTTGCCGGCAACGAGCGCAATCCCAAGGTCCAAGAAGCTGATCTGCCAGAGCTTGCGGCATTCTCCGATATCGCCTGGCTGAAGTGGAAGGAGGCCACCGGTAACTTTCCAACCACCATGCACTATTTCCTCACACTCGCGATCACGAATCCTGAAACGAGGAGTCTTCTCAACATTGTACTCACTAGGGCCGGAGAATGTGAGGTTCCTGCCTGGCCTGGTCTCGAGGTAGACGCCAGCAGTGAGGAAGGCTATGCTCTGCTCGGTATGTGTCAGACTGTCAGACTAAAGACCTCCAGACTCAGTTATGGGTTGCAGGACATCGAGTAACACTCACTGACTACTTTCAGGATCACCTAATGCCCTCGCTTTTAGCTACTTTCTCATCAACCACAAGGATACCCTTGGACATCTCAGGATCTCCAAAATCACCATCTTCAAGAACATCGCCAAGTTCCCCGACCCCTGTATGCTTCTTGAGGTGGAGCCGGCAGTCTAGAGACGCCAGATGCAAGATTGATCTGTCTAAAAGGAGATATAGATTAGCTCTTAGGAGCCAACATGATCAAGGATGGGAATGAGGGACAGATTCTGGAGGTAGCCAGATATTATGATACCGGCTCTTGTGTCTATTATTCAAGCTAATGTAACATATTTACATCTCAGCTGAGCAGGATCTGAGTTAATATGCGCCGCGGAGGTACTTGCATTCACTTACATGTCCCAGAATATCCGTGTTTTCGGCTCGTCACCTACGATTCCTCGCTCTTACACTCCACTGCGATTCAACCAGCCAGCATGAAGATCAACAATATCGCCGCGTGGGTGACTCTCATTGTCAGCAGTAGCCAGGCTTTGCGCATTTCGCATCACGCAAACACTACCCTGGAGGCCTTCGATAAGGTCAGCAAACACAATCTCCCTCCACCTGTCCCACCGCGACCAGCTCCAAGACCGCCGAAAGAGCCATACCTGGGCCTTTACGATAATGCGGACGATGACGCCTGGAACAAAGCCAAGTGTAAAGGCGCCAACTTCGTGCGTGCGATGCGCGGTTCCGATCGAGACGCCGGCCAAGTCTTCAGCCCTCCGCGCGATTCTGCTGCCTCCGAATTTGAGAACTCCAGCTTTGATTTCGCGGAGAAGTGGGGTTGGAGTTATTCGGAGACGATTCCTGCTGTCGACTTCAAGGACTGGGGTGTCAACAACGTCCTACGAGACCTTACACTCTCCGACAAGTGTGCTGGATGGGGCGGCTATTTGGACTGCTTGACCTTCGTTCACGGCCTCAACCAACTGGCAGATGGCAAAAGAGAGCACGACCCCGCGCCGTACGACGTGGACGGTAAGACGTATCGTACGTCAGGTGCTCATTACCGCATTGCTTTTGACGCATCCAAGGGCGGTCAGTATACTGAATACCTCCAGGCTTCGTGCAAACACTTACAAGTTACAGTGATCATCGCCATGGACCGAGCCTCACCTCAATCCGCCGGTAAAGATATACAGCCACCCGTACAAGGCAAAGAGCTGCCCGCAATCAGTGCATCTTCTGATATTATGTGGATGTACTGGAAGATGTACGGCGATGCTGCAAAAGGTCCCAACTACTTCTTGTCGTTGTCGATTACGAACGAAGCCACCCAAAAGATCATCTCTCGCGCCATTCGAGAGACTATCGCCGACGCGAAAGACTTCCCGGCGTGGGGTGGATATAAATTCGATACCGATACGCCTGAGGGTCAAGCACTGCTGGGTAAGTTCATTGTTTGTCATACTTTTCTGTGTTGATCCAAGCCCGGAGGCTGTCAACCACCTGTAAAATGGGAGGTTAGCTTGATGATCCAACAGCTCTGCGGACGTAGTCAGTCACTTGAACAGGCACATGTCGTTGTTTCAACTCCATGGCACCCTGGAGGCAATCAGCTAACTCAATTTTCATAGGCACACAGAATGCACAAGCTTTCAGCTACTTCCTCCTCCAGCACGAGGCGACACTCGGCAACCTATACATCTCTGAAGTTCGCGTCTTCCGTGATGACCGAACTAAGCACACAGGGGCAAACCTTCTCTTCATTGTCGAACCTGTGCCGGCCAATGGCACAGAGCCCTTCGCAGAAACACTTGGAAACATCCGAGACATGTTCGCCAAGTTGAAACAGCACGGGGGTGCGAGCGCCGCAGATGAAGTCAAGGTCGCCGCAAAGAGGCCTGAAGACCTCCCTGCTCCTAAGGCGCTCATCGTCATGCCAAGGCCTGTACCTGATCTCTTCAGCAAAGATCCCCAGCCAACGTTCCTGAACCTCTACCCAAACCCTGCGGATGGAGAATTCGAAAAGGCGAGGTGCAAGGGTGCCAACTTCGTAAAGGCGATGAAGGGCTCCGACACCGAAGCAGGTAAGATCTTCAAACCGCCTCGTGACTCCGCGGCCGGCATCTACAACGAGAACAACGTCGGTAAGTACGTCTGGATATCTTTGGATATTTTGGTGACCAGAATGCTGACTCTGACCAATTAGATGATCTGGTGGAATGGGGCTGGTCCGGTGGCGAAGCCTTCGAACCCGACATGAAGCACTGGGGGGTCGACGGCGTGCTTCGCGACATGGACTCTTCCGACAAGCTCCTCGCGCAGGGAGGCGATGTCCGCCTGGTCTCGTTCATGCACGGCCAGTCGAAGGAGGAAAACGGTCAGTGGCTCACTATAGATGACCAACGTTACGAACACGACGGAAAGGAATACCGCTACACTGGAGCTTGGTACAGGTTCGCTGTGGACGAGATCAACGGACGTAAGTATCGTTATTCATCGAGGTGTCGAATACCTTCAAGCTGACACGTTACGCAGTGATCATCGCGACAGACCGCACGTCGCCCCAAGACATTGGGGGAAAGAAGATTCCAGAAATCGTAGGAGACGACTTACCTCTCATTCGGGCATTCTCCGACTTCGCCTGGATCTACTGGGCGACTTTGGCAGAACAGCTTGGAGGTGATGTCAAGAACATCCACTACTTCATGTCGCTGTCGATCACGAACGAGTTAACGCAGGGAATTCTGTCGCGGTGCGTGCGAGAGATTCTGCCTGGGTCATGGGGCTTCCCTGACTGGCCTGGATTCGAGTTTGATACTTCCACGCCTCAAGGACAGGCAATACTAGGTCAGTGACTTGCAGTAATTGAGTTTCAGGATAGACTGACTCCCCTCAGGCACCCCCAACGCCCAGGCGTTCAGTTACTTCCTCCTGCAGCACAAGAAGGAGCTTGGCAACCTGTACATCTCGAAAGTGCGAGTTTTCCATGACGCGAACTGGATTGCTCACACTAGCCTGCTTTTTGTCGTCGAGCCGGTGCCAACAGGAACGAGTCCAGAGAAGTCAGAGAAGCCAACAGAGCAAGGAAACTCTGCGGCAGCCGGAGCACCGGTCCAAGAGCGGGGAGTTCCGGCCATTCTTCGCCTACGCCGTTGGTGGAACCGGGCAAAGTTGTAGTCGTTGACTCCGGTGACTACGTCCAGAAGTGAAGTACGAGAGAGACGGAAGGTTCAGAGAAACGCGGGATGATGAGTACAGTGATTCATTAGTACCGGAGAAAAAGTATACTCATAGCCGCCAGAGTATCAACGAATTACGAGATGATTCCACCTGGGCTCTGACTGCCTCCGTGAATTTGCAGCCGAAAAATGTAATTACACAATCTTGGCGCGCTTCTTTACTTGCTCTCGTTGCAATTGTACCAGGTCGGCCGTGGGTCTGTGAACAGCGGCTCGTTCCATCGGTCAGTCGACCCAGTATACTCCTGAGCTGGCAAGTCTCTGCCGCAGCCCTGAACGGTGCTGGACATGGTTAGTAACGTCTGATGTGCTTGAAGTGCAGCTCACCTATAGAAGCGGCATGTACAGCCTCCATAGAGCGTATAGGCAAAGGCCTTTCCATAATCGCGAATGGTCTCATTGTAGAAGAATGGCATACAGGAATCGTACGCGAATATCCCAGCAACCGCGCTGCTGTTTGGCCGTGTGCGTACATAGCCGCAGTTGTAGGGATCTGCCGAGATGGCGGGATTGTCAACAGGAGCTGACATGGTAGTGGAGACTGCTGATAGCAGGGTAACAAGAGCTGATACGGCAAGCATGATCGAGTGTTGTAAGGAGAGGTCTGTACTCGCTCGTCTGATATGATTTCGTTGAAGTCCGTGGCAGCTGTGTGCATGAGCAGTCTGGTAGAAGGGGGAACAGCTCGACTTTAGGAGTTATATATGCGTGGCTGGAAGCCTCCTGATGTCGGACATCGCGACCATGCATCATTCATCAATAGCTCTCGTCATGGTCGGTTGAATATCGAAAAGCATGCGGTGTGCAATACAGGGATCCGAACATCCACTCATTCCTCAAGGATTCTGTTCATGTTTAGCGGCGTGCGACCGAGCTGTCAAGATGCAAGAGTCCGATGGCAACGTGGTCGTTTGTATATTGCAGGCTTCTCGATGGGGTTGCCGAGCGTATCACAATCAGAATTATTACCATACGCTGCAGGAAACGTGATACTTTTCGTATGCGCAACAGGTCATGGAAAACAGAGACAGAGAGGTTCGGACAGGATATACCCAACCATGAGCCAGTCAGGACAAGGTCATTTTCGCCTCACTCATGGACAACTGGAAAGCCATCGTTGCGGCAGCGGCGTCCTGGTCACGTCGACGTCTCGAGGACAGCGTGTTTACTTTGATTGTAGGACGAGGCTGAGCGAGCGGTGAGTAACAAACTGTCTGGGCGTGTGACTGTAACTGTATAACGCCGTCGATAACGACGTAGTCTCTGGGGACAGTCGTACGGAGGTACATCACGGCCGTAAACTAGCATACCGCCTTTTCCAGAATACAGGTCATTGCAGAGAAGATGGCCAAGTGAAGAGACCATCGAACACAAGGTGTCCGCGAGTCTGAGGTGTCGTCGATGATGGATGGGTGAGGAGCGGTGATGTTCGAGCGATGGACAAAGGCGCGCTAAAGTAGCCCCACTTTGACTGCCGCAGAAGGCGCGACGCGTTCTCCATGTTTATCTCCGAGGTTTCTCTTTCGTTCAACGTCATCCCCACAACATGAACAAGGCAAGCATCGAGCAAGCTCTCACGGGGTTACTCCCCACGCTCAATGGACCATTGCCTTCCGAGTTAGTCGATGTTGCCCTGTCGTTGCTAGCACGCTCACGAAGTGCTGCCAATTCATTGAAGCCAGAAGAAGAGATCGGTCGTCCCTATGCATGCGCACAACTGGCCTGCGAGAGGTAAACCTCAATGAACCCCCGTGCTTTGGTGATCAGTTGGGCTGACAAGCCAACGCAGGCTAAAGAAGCGCCTCAATCTCCCATCGATAGCGTCTCGCCCGCCATGTCCACCACGAGTGTACAAGAAGCTCTACAACTACCTCGCCAGCGCCCTGCCCGACTCTTTGATGTCCCGCGATCCACAGACACCACACAAGGACCGCACATCCGCCCCAGCTTCTGCTAGAACAACACCGAAGACGCCCCTGAGTGGCAGGAAGACACCACGCACCGCTCAAAGGATCGACAGCAGCGCCGGAGAACCGCCAGAATGGATCATGCCCGCTATCCGTATGCTCGCCAAGAACCTTTCATACCCACCCGCTATACCTCACGTGTACACTGGCATTGAGTCAATCTTGCCACTCATGGCTCGCATGGCGGCAGCAGCAGCGGATACGCCTAGTAAGCGGTCGAGGCGAGCTGGCAACGAATCGAAAGCTCCTATGGCAGCCGTGTCAGAGCTGAAGACCGTTGCCTTGGTTATCGTCATATTCTTATACGTCTTGACGAGGATGGAAGACAAGGACATTACGCCCGAGGCATATGAAGAACGAAAGACCAAAGCCATCGACACCATGCTTGAGCTGCCCGCCGCAAAAAACATCGCCGCTGAAGACCTATCACTCGAGATAGAGGACTTGCTAAACGTCGCAATAAACGAAGGCTGGATGCGGATGGAGTGGTTCCTGAATATCGCTCCTCTCGAGAGCATCGACGAAATGGAGGGCGTCGAGATGGCGGCCAACGGCACTGTCCGATCCACAGCAGGTCCATCTTCAGGTCTCAGAGGCGGTAGCAGTGACTACATCGGTCTCGGTACTATGCTACAAGATGCCACTGACTACTTGGGCGAGCGCCAACGGCAGGATTACAAGGCCTGGAAGGCAAAGATCATGGCTCGTCTCGAAGTGATCGAGGCGGGCGCCTGAGAGGTCACTTGGCCGACGGCTGCAGCAGGGAATAAGGAATATCATTACGCGCTCCTAGCCTATGCCTTGGCTGTTGTGGGCTGCTTGAAGTACTTGCTGGGAACAAAGGGCATCTTGGTCACCACCGCCTTCCTCTTCTTCCCACGGACTACAACCTGGACCTCGGTGCCAGCCTTGTGCAGGCCATCTTTGATGTAGCCCATTGAGATGTTCTTCTTCAATGTTGGTGATGGGCAGCCGGAGGTGATGTTGCCGATCTTCTCGCCAGATTCGCTGACAATCTCTGCACCTTCGCGAGCGGGCGACCCCTCGACGATAAGACCGATGCGGCGTCGCGAGACACCGCCGCCCTCAGACTTCTTCTTCAGCTGCTGCAGAATGACAGAATCTCCATGGAACCCGCCCTTCGCACGACGATCCCTGCCGATGATCCAGGACAGCGCCGCTTCAACAGGAGTGGTGCTGTCGTCCAGATCGTGGCCGTAGAGGCACATGCCAGCCTCGAGGCGGAGAGTGTCGCGCGCACCAAGACCAGCAAAGCGCAACTCATCCTTCGCGTTATCGAGGAGGAACTGAGTGACAGCCTCAGTAGCAGCAGAGGGGATACTGATCTCGAAACCGTCCTCGCCAGTGTATCCTGCACGGCTTACCAGCACCTTGACATCTGTGCCCTTGATCGTCGCTGGGGTGCACTGTCCGAAGTACAGCGACTTGAGGGTCAAGACCGACTCGTCAGCCAGGACACGGGAGAGAATGTCTGCAGACAGAGGGCCTTGCAGAGCGATCAAGCCTTGCCCATCGAGGATGTTCCACTCGACGGCCTGATCGGGGTTCTGCTGCTTCCACGACTTCAGCTGTTCAGAAAGGTACGCCTTGTCCTTCTCGCGGCAGCCAGCGTTAGTCACTACGTAGAACCTGTCGGGCAGGCGGGCGATGACGGTGTCGTCGACGATGCCTCCAGTCCCAGGGTGCAGCAGAGTAGAGAGGGTGGACTGGTTGGGAGGCAGAGTGGAGATGGATGAGGGAGTGATGCTCTCAAGGAATGCTTCGGCACCAGGCCCTGAGAAGTGGTGCTGGACCCTAAACATTTGTTAGGAATCACACTGCGGAAAGTATTCTGCTGCAATCTTACATGTGCCCTACGTCAAACAAGCTGGCCTTCTCACGGGTCCAGTTGTGCGAATCGATAATGCTCAGGTCGCTGTACTGCACAGGCATCTCGTAGCCACCAAAGGGCACGAACTTGGCGCCATACTTGCTGTGAAGCTCATACAGGCCCGTCCTTGCTGGCTTTTCTGCAGAGGCGTCAGACGAAGCAAAGCGGACAAACTGCTGCAGCCGGCGTGTTTCGAGCTTGCGGGGAGTCGTAGATTGGCCAGCTATCGTTCGTGTGCTGTATTGGAGCCTCTGAGCATATTCGGGCGTCAATGCGCGGGTCACAGAGGCATTGACAGCCGGCTGCAGCTTTGCAACGACTCTTTTCGAGGACATTTTTGGGGGGTGTAGGAAGAATGGTCTCCAAAGCTTCCCCGACGGCCATTCAAGAGCGCGGCAATTCACGGGCAACTCATGCGAGCTGCTGCGATAGGTACAGCGCCCGGACGAGACCAGTGACGCAGCGCGCTAGGGCCCCAAGCTCTCCACCAAGGCAAGTCCTACCTCATACGGCAAAACAACCCTACTGCCCACCCAGATTGCGCGCGTTGCACACGACCGAACGGCCAACACCATGTCGAAAGGCACCAAGTACCTGCTGGTGTCGCTGCCAACGTCCATCTCGCCCAGCAGTCACGCCGAAGAAGCGCTGACAGCCCTGCGCTCGACCGTTACCAATGACGTTGGCTCCACCTACCCATTCGCGATCCCCGAGTTCAAGATTGGCACCCTCGATGCACTGGTGCAGCAGGCCGACGACCTCGCGAAGCTCGAGAATGCCTGCCACGGCGTCGTGGGCAAGGTGGGGGACAGCCTGCGGACGATCCTCGACGGCGACGAGGGCAAGGTGCAGCAGCAGAAAACGATCAACGACAAGCCGGTAGAGCAGTACCTGCGGACGTTCCAGTGGAACAAAGTCAAGTACCGCGCCGACAAGCCCATCGCCGACCTCATCGACCTGCTGCAGAAGGAGATTCAAGGCATCGACAACGACGTCAAGGCCAAGTTCAGCCAGTACAACCAGACCAAGTCCGCTCTCGCCGCCGCAGAGCGCAAGAAAACCGGCAACCTGTCTACCAAGTCGCTCGTCTCGGTCGTAAACCCCAACTCGCTGATCCGCGACTCGGAGTACCTCGACACCCACCTCATCGCCGTCCCCAACGTCACCGTCAAGGAGTTCTACAAGTCGTACGAGGAGCTCACCCCTATGGTCGTTCCCCGCTCAGCCAACCAACTGGCGAAGGATGACGAGTTCACATTGTTCGCCGTCACGGTATTCAAGAAGCACTCCACCGAGTTCGTGCACAAGTGCAGAGAGAAGCGGTGGACACCCAGAGACTACAAGTACAAGGAGGGCGGAAAGGAAGAGGAGGCGAAGGAGGCCGATCAGCTCCAGCGAGATGCACAGAAGCAGTGGGGCGAGGCTCTGAGGTTAGGGCGGACCGGATACAGCGAGAGCGCCATGATCTGGATCCACGTGCTTGCATTACGAGTTTTCGTTGAGACAGTGCTGCGGTACGGTCTGCCGCTGGACTTTGTCTGCGGTCTCATCCAGGTATGCCTTCATTATTCATTACTCCAACTACACACACTGACCATCACAGACTGGTGATGCAAAGGCAGCGAAGAAGGCGAAGACAAACCTCGACAACAACTACTCGTACCTGGGCGGCAACGCCTTCGGCCGCGATAACAAGGGACGCGTCAAGAAGGATGACACAGCTCTGACAGCTGAGATGCAGTCATCTGGGCATGTTGGTGACCAGGAGTACACTGCATACGTTTACTACGAGTTTGAGGTTGTATAGACGGGGAGTAACAAGCGCATCTGCGATGCATGTATAGACATAAGCGAACAATATCACACTTTTGAGGCGAGCAAACAGATGCCGTTTTCGCGATTCTGGGTTATTGCTGGTGATAGTGCAGGCGAGGCGTGGCGCTAAGATAAGCCAGCCCTGATTTCGAACTCTTGGCGCGCTCAAAAAAGTATCAGAGCCAGACAATTCTCAAAGCAACACGAAACAGCGCCAAACCGCCACGATGCCGTCCACACATAATGCGGAGAAACCCTGGGATACTGACGATATCGATAAGTGGGCTGTACGTACAACTCGCTACTTCCTAGTCCACTACATAGCTAATTTGTCCACAGATCGAGCCCTTCAAGCCCGAAGATAACACCGCTGGCCCCTTCACCGAAGAATCGAGCTTCTCCACGTTATTCCCCAAATACCGCGAACAGTACCTCAAAGGTTCTTGGAAGTTCATCGAGTCGGCGCTGAAGAAACATGGCATCACGGCCACACTCAACTTGGTGGAAGGCTCCATGACGGTCGCGACAACACGAAAGACATACGATCCCGCTGCGATTCTCAGTGCGCGCGACTTGATCAAGCTGCTTGCGCGTAGTGTGCCTGCGCCACAGGCAGTCAAGATCCTCGAAGACGATGTGGCTATGGACATCATCAAGATCAGGAATCTGGTGGGCAACAAGGACCGCTTCGTCAAGAGGCGGCAACGTATTCTGGGGCCCAACGGCTCGACACTGAAGGCTCTGGAGCTCCTCACAGAATGCTACCTGCTGGTGCAAGGAAACACAGTCGCGGCGATGGGCCCCTACAAAGGCTTGAAGACAATACGGCGCATCATCGAAGACACAATGCACAACGTCCATCCCATCTACGCGATCAAGGAGCTCATGATCAAGAAAGAGCTCGCGAAGGACCCCGAGCTGGTCAACGAGAGCTGGGATCGCTTCCTGCCCAACTTCAAGAAGCGCTCGCTCAGCAAGCGGAGAGTGCCCCATAAGGTCACAGACAAGACCAAGAAGACATACACACCGTTCCCGCCTGCGCAGGAGAAGAGCAAGGTCGATCTGCAGATCGAGAGCGGAGAGTACTTCCTGGGCAAGCAGGCGAAGGAGCGCAAGGTGCGCGAGGACCGCGATGCAAAGATGAAAGAGAAGATGGAGGACAAGCGGAAAGAGAGGCTTGCCGGTTTTGTCGCGCCGGAAGAAGATGGCGAGGAGAAAAAGAAGAAGCGGAAGCGCGAAGAAGGGGAGGAGAAGAAGGACAAGAAAAAGAAGAAGAGCTCGAAGGGCGAGGTAGAGGAAGAGTCGTAGTGTGCGCGCATCCCGCTTTCGACCAAAAGCATCAGCATTCATCGGTGTTCAGGATAGTTTCAAGGTCAATACCCATTGCATTACCTTTTGAAGGGTTACAGGATTTCTATGGTGTTTGGCTGCGCGAGATTGGCGCGCTAGCTTGGCTAACGCGCTCCAGACATGAATCGTCTCGGGCGGCTCTTTTCCCGGGACCCCAGCCGTTCATCACTCCTGAGGCTTATCTGGACTTCAAATCTGCTGCAAGACCCTGCATCTCAGTCATTGCTTTCGTCATGTCTTCGTTCTCAATATTTTCTGCTGTTTTGGCAGTCCTGTCTTTTCTCGATACAACATGCGCACGCTCCATTTTGGACAACCAATGCTGGCCAGAGAGGACTTTGCAGACTATCACGGTCCAGTCACATAAGACTTCCATGGCATCCAGAATCATTGAAATCCCAGACACTATTTCCACTCCCTCAAGACCTACATTCTCCTTCCATCTGCCCTGGCCCTGGACCCACCAACCAATCTGCACATCTCCCCTCCCCAGCATCCAAGCACCCCTCTGCATCTACACCAGCACAGCCTTCGCATCCGGGCGCGGCATCTCCATCATTACCACGCCCAAAGTAGCTGCTGAACTCGCAACTCTCCCTGCCTTCACCGACCCGACCATCCTAGAAAACGACGGCACCAATGAATCCACCGGCTTATGGTTCACCTCCTCCATCCCAGGCAAAGGTGTCGGCACCCTCGCACTGCACAACCTCTCCTCTGGAACCCAGATCCTGCGGTACACACCCGCCTTCCTCGCTTATCTGGAAGCCGACCTGCCGACGCTGGAGCGCGAACGCCTCTGGAGTATCGGAATCTCGCGCCTCCCGCGCTCCACCCGCGAGTCCTTTATGGAACTGATGTACATCTACGGCGACCCCCGGGTACGGGTTCAAGACATCGTGAAAGGGAACACTTTCCAGATGGAGGTAGCGGGTGTGAACCATCTTGCCATCTTCCCCGAGACTTCTCGTCTGAACCACGATTGCGCTCCGAACGCGCAATACGTCCTCGATCCCTCGACTCTGACCCACACCGTGCACGTAACTCGTCCGATCGAGGAAGGCCACGAGATAAGTATCGCATACACATCGCCTCTCGAGTACAGCGTAACGAGAAGAGCAAAGCTGAACGAGGGTTTCCATTTCGAATGCACGTGCCAGCGCTGCAGAAATTTCCAGGAAAGTGATGATGTGCTCTATAAGATCAACATGATACAAGCTGAGCTTAACGACTGGAGCGAGGCGTCAAGCGCTACGCCGGAGATGGCGATGAGGCTGGTGGAGGTGTATGAGCAGGAGGGATTGCAGGGGTTTTTGGATGTGCCGTATGGGTTTGCGGCGCTGGCGTTGAATGCTGTGGGGGACAGCAAGGAAGCGAGGGTGTGGGCGGGGAGGGCGAGGGAGGCGGTGCTCGGTAAGGATGGGAAGGGGGCGGATGCGCTGAGGATATGGACGCTGATCATTGAGGATGCGGAGGCGCACTGGAGTTACCGGCGGCGTGTATAACACCCTTTTCTCTCGTATAATCCTATCGATTTTGACGCTGTATAGTGTATGTGTATACTACTCTTTGTACTTTTGATCGTGGAATCCCGCCAGGACTTCCACTTTACCTTCCTTCCATCGCTTCTTTGTCTCCTCGGGGTTCAACTGCAGCGTCTGCTTCGCCTTGACCCACTCCTCTACCGTAACAATCTTATCGAACCTCGGTCTCACACCGGCCTTCTCCAGGACCGGACTATCCGTGATGGGCAGCAACTTTGTATCGTTATGCGGTCTTGCAAAGTACAACAGCCCCGTACGACTATACTGTCTCTGATCCTCTGGCGGCGCCACAACACGATGCACAGAGGACTTCAGCCACCCACCCGTAAGATGGCTGATTGTGTCTGCGAGATTGACAGTGATAGTGTCCGGCTGCGCAGAGACCCACGTCCAGTTCCCATCTTCACCGAGGATCTGCAGCCCTGCGACTGGCTGCCGGAACAGCAGTGTGAGCGTGCCCAGATCCGTGTGCCCGCCTGTCGCGCCGAATTTTGCTTCGGCCCATTCCGCCTCCGTGCGCGGATGGTAGATCATGTATCTACTATGGTCTTCGCTCTTGCGGTCGTACGTGTGCTGCTTGACGAGGTACTCTTCGTCTGGGAGCTGCAGCACGATGGCGAAGAGGCGCAGCAGGGGAAGAACCACGTTGGAGTGGAGTGCTCTCTGGAACTCTTCGATCTCGGAGAGATGGGCCTGGAGGAGATCGGGCTGGCCGTACTTCCCACGGAAGTCGTCTGTGAACTTGGGAAAGTTGTAAATCTCGATGTTGTCGCGTGCTTGTGCGACGAGGGATCGGCCGGGACGTCGCCAGCCATTGTAGTCGGCGTTTGCATAGTCTACTTCGTACTTTTCTTTCTCGGATGTGGGGAGTTTGAAGAAGTGCTTGGCGAGTGTGAATTGCCTGTCGACTTTCTCTTGGGAGATGCCGAAGTTCTTTACATAGAACTGAACTTCAATCAGTACGTCGTGCTGTACGCATTCGGTTGGTGTACTCACAAATCCCACATGATGCACAGCATGTTCGAGTTGCTTCGAGAGTCGTTCCTTACCACCTGGGCGATCATAGTCTTCCAAGTCGAGAGTGACAAGCTCTGACCAAGGAAGGTCTGCCTTTGTCTCGGGAGGATGTTCGTACGGCTCCAAGTTGACGAAGTCGTATGGTGAAAGGTCTTTCTGCTCCGATGCAGTGGTCGTCCGGGTTTCTGTTGTTGTGGTCGCCATTGATGTGAGTGTGAGATGATAGATGCTTCGAATCAATCAAATGTGACATGAGCTGTGGATGAGGTTTATATCACCCGCTTAGCGTGCAGCCATCTCCTCACTTGAAGCGTCGATGTCGCCATCACTGACTCTCCGCTTCACCTACCAACTCAATCTCATACGAGCTCTCAGGTGGTGATTCCATGTGCAGACGCCGTAAGACACCGTTGGATGCCGCGCATCCATCCATACACCGGGGGCAAATAACCGTGGAACGATAAGCTTGCAGCCACAGAGCACAAGCATCTTGCTTAACCTCAGCAAGCCCATTGGCTGGAGGCTGATCGAGGGCGTGATGGTGTGTGTTGTTGTCGAATGGTGGAGTGGGGTCGTTCTTACCCCACATGCGGTTCGTTACTTCCGTCTCCGCTATAAAATGGCGCGATCGATTCCTCCCATGACGAATAATTTCGTTACGGGACTTCTGCAGTATCTCTGTTCATGGCCTAGAAACCCAATGCGACTACTTTTGAGATCTCGGGATTCTAGTCAGAGTCTCTCTCTAGCATAGCCACGGGATGGAAGAGACGCTGAGGAGAGGAAGTGAAAGTGTAAACACGTGACGATCCGACCATGCCAAGCGAGTGGCTCTACAGCATACTCTCCAAATTTGTTTCTCAAGAGTTCACGCAGATGGGGGTAATACTCTCTCTAGTGCGGCTGCCCCAATGTTTCCACGTGGATCTGTTGACTCTCAGACAGTCCGGCATGGCCTGATCAGACTGGAAGCGCAAACACCGGGCCCTATTGCGCGATCGCCGGGGTCACTAAACATCCAGCATAGCGGAACAACCTCGGAGCGAGCATACTGCACTTCGAACGAAAGAGCACTCACTATCTCGACCTTGCAATATGGCGCTGATGGTGATTTCGAGGTCGAATGTCGCAATGGCCTGGTCGTGTAAGTCTTCCAAATGTCAGTACCGTATATATGTCACATCACCAATGCGTAGCTTCCGCTATTGACTTCAGTTCGCAAACACCATGGCGTCTAAACAACATACTATGATCGACGCCGAGGCCAAAGGCACTTTATCCTCTCGGAGCACCACTCCGCCAGCTATCGAAAAGGTCAAACCATGGGAGAAGGCCGGAATCGTAGGCTCACTCCGACGAGGCCACCGCGCTTTCCAGCGCTATGTCTGGGATGACCCCGACAAGCCCAAGGAGGAAAAGTGGTTTCTGTTCAAGCTGGACTGCTTTCTCTTGACATCCGCTTGTCTGGGGTACTTTAGCAAGAATCTCGATCAATCGAACATCAGCAATGCCTATGTATCAGGAGTGAGTTCAAGAGAATATCGAGAAGGTTCCAACAAGCTGACATGTGTTTAGATGAAGGAAAGCCTCAACATGCACGGCAGCGAGCTAACCTACGCAAGCAACGTATTTACGGCCGGCTACGTCGTCGGCCAGATGCCCGCTGTGATGCTCGCTACACGAATCCGACCCAGCGTCCTGATCCCTAGTCTGGAGATCTTGTGGTCGATCCTAACTTTCTGCACATCTTCCGTCACCAACGTGTCGCAGCTGTACGCCATCCGCTTCCTCGTCGGTCTCTGCGAGAGCGGTTATTTTCCCGTCATGATCTACCTCGTGTCAAGCTGGTACACGAAAGGCGAGCGCGGGAAACGCGTTGCACTGTTCTACTGCACGGCGGCGCTCGCGGGCATGTTCAGCGGGTATCTGCAAGCTGGCGCGTACTCGGGTCTTGATGGTAGGTATGGTAAGCAAGGTTGGCAGTGGCTTTTTATCGTCTGCGGTATTATTTCGCTCCCGATCGCGTTCCTGGGTTACTTCTTCATCCCGGATTTCCCAGAGACGACGCGCGCGTTCTACATCACGCCTGCTGAAGCGGACAAACAGCGTGCAAGGCTGGTTGCTGAGGGTCAGAAGCCGCTGGGTCATAATCCTTGGAACCGTAAGAAGTTTCTGAGAATTGCGAAACAGTGGCAGTTCTGGGTCTTGCCGCTGGGCTACTTCTTTGTACAATCGAGCTTTCCCATCCATCAGCCGAACTTTGCGCTCTGGTTGAAAGCTAACGGTCACTCGGTCTATCAGAGAAACGTCTGGCCGACGGGACAAGTCGCTATCGGGGTAATGGTTCAGCTTGCTGCGGGCATGATCTCTGACTCGCCTTTGCTGAGGGGGAGACGCTGGCCGGTCATCATCGTTATGCAAGCAGGGACGCTGGTTGGTGTCAGTATCTTGGCTGCCTGGAGTGTCTCGAACAGAGTGAAGTACTTTGCGTACTACATCTCGTACTTCTCGGCTGGTGTCCCAGGTCCGTACTTTGCGTGGTACTCGGACCTCATCCCGCACGATCATGAGATGCGTGGCTTTGTGATTGCTGGCAAGTCTGGATCTATGCCTTGGAGTCCGGTGGATCATGCTGACAGTATCTAGCGTCGAACATGTTCAGCTACATCAACGTGATCTGGTACACAATCGCTGTATGGAGAACAGCCGATGCGCCGAGGTTCCATGCCGGCTTCACAGCATGTGCTGTCTTCGGGGCTGCGATGATCTCTTTGACGGTGATCCTGCAATTCCTTCGAGAAGGGACGACAGGAAGAGGGCAGCAGATGGCATGACTGTGGATGATATTGAAGCGCCAGAAGCCGCGCTGCCGAGGGCAAGCCTGGCGGAGGCTGCGACTGAAACGGTGAAGGACGGGGTGACACCTCAGAAATAAAGCTGTAGGAGGTTCGCAGCATAGTCGTGTCAGAAATGAGAGGCTGATGCAAAATCACTGGCTTGAGCAATAGGGTTGAGGAACTGAGATGCAACCGCGTGCTCCTTCCTTCTTGGCAATCTGACCACATGCACCTTCCACGAATATCTCCTCACTCTATCAACACCTCCGCTCCGAGATGTGAAATGACGACTCCACATTCTTGCGAAAGTAACAATTGTCTCTGCACGAGAAGTATGCCGACCTGAGCGACACGTCCGGATACGCCCCACAAACACAGCGGAGTTAGGAGCTAAGCTCAGTCTCCGGCGGCAGTTTCATTCGACCGTCATGGATCGTGGTCCAGCAACGGCGATTCTGCTCGCGAGGCTGCCGACATTTCTTGGAACTCTGTACTCTCGGGCCCGAATTGTAGATCGAGAAATTGTATAAGACCAGGACTTCCGGTATTGTAAGAGAAGCATCACAGCAACAGACAAGCATTCAAGCAATTGACATCATCGCTTTGCCCCACTACAACTGCCGAATACAACGAACATCACGAACTTCGAGAATCAATTGAACCAACAACCTCATTCAATATGCCAGAACTCGTAGGCAAGCAAGTCGGCGAAGTAGGCTACGGCCTGATGGGTACATCTCGCACCACCTTCATCTCCAACTTGACTAACAGCTGCAGGCCTAACATGGCGCGCCAGCCCGCCTCCAAAGCAGCAGAGCTTCGAGACAATGCGCACGGCGTTGTCTCTGGGCGCGAACAACTGGAACGGCGGCGAGCTGTACGGCCCACCTGACGCCAACTCTCTGCAGCTGCTCAACGAGTACTTCACCAAGTACCCCGAGGACGCGGAGAAGGTGGTGCTGTCTATCAAGGGCGGACTGCTACCGGGGCAGATGAAGCCCGATGGCAGCGAGAAGAATGTCAAGAGGAGTATTGATGAGTGTTTGAAGTGGTTGGATGGGAAGAAGAGTTTGGATTTGTTTGAGTGTATGTCTATGAGGTTGCCTGTGAGCGTTGTTGCTGATGAGAGCAGGTGCACGAGTCGATCCCAACACGCCCATTGAGGAGACAGTTGGGTACATTGCGGAGTATGTTAAGGCTGGCAAGCTCGGCGGTATCAGTCTGTCTGAAGTCGGCGCGAACTCGATCCGCAAGGCAGCAAGCGTGCACAAGATCGCTGCCGTGGAGGTCGAGTTTTCGCTCTTCTGCACTGACATCCTCGAGAACGGTGTTGCGAAGGCTTGCGCTGAGCTCAACATCCCCATTGTTGCGTACTCACCTCTTGGACGCGGATTTCTGGTAAGATCGCGCTCATCACAGTCACAAGGCGTTCCTAACAACAAGCAGACCGGCAAGTACAAGAAGCACGATGACTTGGAACCGGACTCGATGTTGCGCCACATGCCGCGCTTCCAGCCAGATGTGTTCGACGAGAACATCAAACTGATGCACGCTGTGGAGGACATCGCGCAGAAGAAGGGCGTCACGCCTGGCCAGATTGCACTGGGCTGGGTCTTGTATCAGAGCAGCAAGAATGGCATGCCCACGCTCGTCCCCATCCCGGGCGCTACGACGTCTGAGAGGGTCAAGGAGAACATGAAGCCGGCGAGACTGGACGAGTCAGACATGAAGGAACTCGCACAGATTCTGGAGAAGTTCCCCATCACCGGCGAGAGGTACGGCAAGGAGTCAAACGCGCTTTCCTGGGCGTAGGGAGCTTGTAGATCTGATCGCACAGGCATGTTAGCTTTTGTGCATGACATTGAGGCAGCAGTGGAAGGGCTTGTGGAGAATCAGGAAGAAATAGTAGTGTATAGAGTAATCCGCATTCGGCCAAGCTAGTAGGCGAGGCCGTTGGAATTGCAGAACTCTTTGAAATCATCATTGTGAAGGGCGGGGCGGTTGTTGTAGCTTACCTGTGGTGTTACATTGTGTGTGTTGTCGTGGTGGAGGAGAGCAGAGACAAAAGTTCGCGAGTGAGTGCGGCGGACGGGAGTCCAAGCTCGAGCTGCCGGCGATCCACCCATCCCATGGCCGACGTGCCAGAGCATCTCGCACACCACGACGCGACTCTGCGCCGGCTCACCGCCATGGATTCCCCCGACTCAGGCCTGTCCGACTATGCGTACATGCGCCCTTGTCTGAATCGCCTCCTCTCGACTAACAAGTTGCAGCTCCGACGACTTCCCCGACGACGTCAAAGGCCGCCGCCTCAGCATGGAGCCCACACCAGACACGCACGAACGGCCCAGCAAGCGCCTGCGCCTGAACAACCGCGCGCCCTCGTCGCCGCCCGCCGCGCACGCAAACCCGCTGCCGCCGGACGACATGGGCGACGTCAGCGAAGACACGGACGGCAGCGTGCCCGCGTCGCCCAACCACCACCCCGGCATGTCGCAGGACGACGACTTCGGGCAGGACCAGGTGACCGTCTGCAAATGGGAAGGGTGCGACGCGGGGGATCTGGAGAACATGGACAACCTCGTCGAGCACCTGCACGAAGACCACATTGGCACGCGCCAGAAGAAGTACAGCTGCGAGTGGAGCGACTGCACGCGCAAGGGCATTCCGCATGCGAGTGGCTATGCGCTGCGAGCACACATGCGTAGCCACACGCGCGAGAAGCCGTTCTACTGCACGCTGCCGGGTGCGCTTGCCTCCCTGCAACTCGATTGGACAAGTGCTAACTACCTCAGAATGCGACCGCAGCTTCACCCGCTCCGACGCGCTGGCTAAGCACATGCGCACCGTCCATGAAACCGAAGCGCTACGCCCCTCCGACCCCGTCCCAAAGCACCACTCCTCCAACCCGTCCAACAAGTTCCAACGCATCAAGCTGGTGCTCAGCGGCGGCGTGAAAGCGTCTTCAGAAAGGGCAGTCAGCACGCCCGCCTCGCCGTCGTCTCTGCACCCGCCCACAGCATCCCACCCGACAAGTCATGTTGTCGGGGACGCAGACCACGCAAACAACAACGTGACGTACATCCAAGACCTCGCGTCCCCGGGCGCGCCGACCATGGTGCAGTTCCCACCCGATCTATCCTTCACGCCCGCCGAGTTGTCGCTGCCCGCCGACGCGCTGTTCCATTCTTTACGTCGGACACTGCAGTACGCAACCGAGGAGGGCGAGCGGCTACGGCACGAAGCCGACGCCCTTGAAAAAGAGAGGAAACAGGAGTGGGTCCGTAAAGAAGTGCTGGTGGAGAATTACATGGAGATGCAGATCACAACCGCAAAGCGTGACAGGCTGGAGCGCGGCGAGGACTTGGAAATAGAAGGCTTCGAAGCCGCGGAAGGCGACGCGGCGCCGAGTCGAAAACTGCACATCACACCAGTAGAAGGGCGAGTGCCGTGGTGGCGGGGGGAGTGGGAGAGCAAGGTCGCGAGACCCGTCAAGGCTGAGGAGCACGTTGGGTAGGACACGACGCGCTCGAATGGCGGAAACGCAGCGGCGCATTGCTCGCCCCTTTGCAAGGCGATGATGCAGGAGTATTGGCGTTCGGTGAACGGTACTGGTAGTCTTGCTGAGTAACAACAAGGCGGTGGGTAATGATATTAGAGATACCAATTCATTCAGACAAGTTCCAGAACCAGGCATGCTTTCCGGGCTATTGTGGAGGGTCTTTGTAACAGTAACTTCATCGACTCCGCATCGCTTGTGGAGTGATTTCAGAGATCTGATTTGTTCAATAATCCTCCAGTAGTGTACACGCTCGCTTCACCTCATGCCCATGCATAGCACCCATCAGTTTGTGCCAAACCCCAGTCCTTCGAAGGTCTTTTCCACTCCCCTCCACTTCCCAATCCATCATCCCTTCATCGTTTCTTAAGCTGCGAACCGTCAGCCTACCTCGCCTTCCTCTTATCCGCCTCACTGTTCTTAAAGGGAAACCCACTCGTCCTCTTGTCCGCGCCCGTCTTCCGGCTAATCCTGCCATTGCTGCTAGCAAACAGAATGCACCACAGCGCCACAGCGCCGAGGAACACGCTGCCCATGCTGCCCAGCCCGAACGAGAACACGCCCGTCTCCGTCCACAGGCCGTAGCAGTAGAACGCCGTTGTGGCATGGAAGAGTGCCGTGATGGTCAGTGTTGGGAGTGCGTAGGGCGCCTTGGGGTCGGCGTTTTCGGTGGACACGCCTGGGGAGGGTATTAGCTACGTAATTGTTGGTGGAGGGTGAAGAGACATGCCTTCGGCGAGGCTGCTGCTCAGAGGTACGGAGCCGGTGAGCAAGACAGTGAGGATTCCGAGCGTCAGGAGCGTGAAGCCTAGCGTGCGGGAGAAGTAGACTTCAAGGGTCGTGGCCTCGCGCACTTCGGGGGAGAGAAGCGCCACGATCATCGTGGGGCTGGCGATGAGGGGAGCGGCTTGCGTTGCTGTGATTGCCGTTAGTATGTAACAGGCAACATATTGTGGAGGTACTCACCCAACCAAGCGGCGGTGCCGTAGCTGTAGAAGTAGTAGACCTGTGCAAACTCGTCAGTACTACGTCCTTAAACCAGGCTCTGAGCACACGTACATCCATGTTGACTGTTTGGCAAAGATGATGGTTTTCGAAGGTCGAGATCGTTTGCGGGGGGTTGTCAAGATGTGCAATTGAACTAACGAGATGCAAAGGTGGGAGGTTGTCGTGCCTTTGAAGTGTGGAATGTGCCTGAGCTCGGGAAGCAGCTACGTCATTTGATCTGCCGCTCTTTCCGGCACTCTTCTAACCCCACCAGGCAAGCGCGTTCGGCTGGCAATGTGCGACGCGCGTGGCTGTGACCTTGGAATTACAGATGAGATATGAGGTAGATGTGACGAACACCGTGCAGTTGTGAGACGATGTCTTGTTTATTCGATACTATGATATGTGCCGCGAAAACGGCGGATCTGTCTCGTGCCCAGCCTCAGATGCACCAGCAGTGATTGTGAAAAGACCTGGGGACGTGGCTGTGCTTCTTAGTAATACATTCAGGCTGACCTGCACGACATCACCGGTTTTTCTTAATGCGTCCAGAAGCATCGAGATCCCTCAGTACCGCCCTCACAGGCCAGACAAATCCCTCTTCAACACGGTCTGTTTGGCCCTCAACGATAGTGACGAGGTACTCGGTCAAAGCCATGCCGATGTAAGCACCAATACCCGTGAAGATGTGCCACCAGCCATGCAGCTCGAAAAGGAAGCCCCATGGAAGTCCGACGTAGTGCTTGACTCTGGTGACATAGCTGCAGAGGTGAAAGTCGATACTCCAGAGAAAGTAGCCAAACAGGAAGTTTGCTAGTCGTGGTCAGTAGGGTCGTATCCACGGACGGATCTGAACTCACCAATGCCAAATGTCGCCAGCTGTCCCATACGCTTCTTATGCTCCTCGTTCTTGACTCTCTCCCGAATCAACTTGCGTGTCTTTCTGACTACCATGATGACCATGGCGGCGAACACGATCTCGTGCACGTAGATCTCGTCGGCCACAACATGGTAGGTAGAGACAGGAATCAGCACGCCAAGGATGGCAAGCGTATAGTTCCTCCGCTGAGCTGGTGTTGCCTCAAAGCAGAGCAGCTGGTGGAGCAGCGCGCCGACCGCGAGGAACATGGAGAGGTCATCGCCTGTGAGAGTCAGACATCCATCCAGGTTGAGATTCCAGAAATGTGTGTCAGGAAGCACGCCCTCTAGGAAGGCCATTGCAATCTGAATTTTGACTTACCCATCTGGCTGTGGTACTTGAGCGTAGCATGGAACCACATCGATAGCAGTCCAACACCGATAAGGCCCCAGTACGGGAAGGCTAGGGTGGACCAGAGTCCTCCATCTTTGTGCGGCTGCACCCTGCGGAGACCGTGAATACCGTAGATGACTGCGCAAGGTTAGTTGCAATCATTCGCCAGGGCAGATGTCGAAATACCATAGATCGAATTCGTGATTGTGTTGACGAATTCACCAATGTACGGGGTAATGTTGTAATCCTATTTCAGTGAGCGCAAGACCGAGCATTTTCCTTTTGTATGCATACCTCTTCACAAAAGCTACATAAGGTTAGCGAGTCAGCTTGAACGGCATCTTGTCTCGGCGCAGATGCAGGTACCGCGCTGATCGCAAACTCACTTGTGATTCGAGTTCGGCGCGCCCCAGACGCCCGTGCCAGGCGACAAAGGGTAAGGCCAACGGAATTGCATGTTGCTGATTGGTAGCAGTTGCAATTGACTTGCTGCGGAAGAGTGCAGGTAAAGCCTGAGCAGCTTGTGGTCGTTGTTTTGTCACGCTCCGGGAGCTTTGACCAAAGCTCCACGTGGCGCGCTAGGCTTGTGAATGCGGCTGTTTGCATGTGATGCATTTGAACATCTTAATCCGCGTTTCCGCAATCATTTTACTGTGCATTCGAGTACGTCTCATCAAACTTGCAGCGAGCCGTTGCTCGTGGAGAGCTGCTCGCTGGACCACCAAAGCTAGAGGGAAGCTGCTGTTCAGGGCCTCAGCATCAAATATCAAAAATCGTCAAAAACATGCGTGTTGAAAGCTGCTCACCAATCTATCGCAGATGAACGGGAAGATTCATACATAATACTGTCAATTCGTGAACGTGTGGTGTTCATCTGTGTTCGATAATTCCGCTCTGCCGGAGTTCCCAAGGGGAATTCTTGTTACAGACCAGGAATCTGCTGTTCAAGACGTATAAAATGCTTAGGTTCTCAAGCCCTGTTGCATGACCACTGATGTTGTCACTGTTGTTCAACGAGTAGTTGCTCCCCGCCTCAAACGAAACAAAAAATAGGGTCGAAGCTTGCAAAGATGCCTTCAGTTGGTAACACGAGGTACGACCTCAAGATTACATTGAGGAAATGCAGATCCAGAATGGCTGGCAGGCCATCTGCGTAAACAGTCCAGCGTCAAGTCTCCTCAAATGCATTCCGACTACCAAACGCTTTGGACCTTTCGATCCAAGAGTGGAGGGGTTCTGAATCAACACAGGGGATTCAATACTTGCAAAAAAGCTGCTAGAAGTCGGTCCAGGCAAGGAGGAGGTGTCTGGCTGCTACCAACAGCCCGGCAAAAAGGGTCCTGCCGCGACTCGAACGCGGGGCCTCTCGCAAGAGTGCTTAGTGCTGGACGCTAGTCCCTAAGCGAGAATCACTGGTGATGTTGTTAGCTAGTTGTTGATGCTGTGAAGGGTAATTGATGACGTACTACCACTAGACCACAGGACCTGATTGGTTGTTGATGGAATATTGTGAAAATCAACAAAATATATCGTAAATTTGAGATACGGTCGGATGAGTGAGAAACAAAACTTTAACTTAAGAATCGCGCTTAACAGCCCACAGGAGCTCGAGGAACATCAAAATCATCGACTCGAAAAGCTCAGATTCGTTGGTGGCCTGGTCGTTGAGTGAAATAAGCGAGATTTGGCCGAGGACTCGGGGAGCGCTCCGCAGCATCACTGCGACCACACCCGCGCGGAGACAGATGTTGTGCCACATGGTTTGATCATTCTGAGTAAGAGTAACACCTAGTATCAGGACACCTATAGGGCTTGCTTTTCTGAGCTCGTTTGACAATCGCGAATCCTGGGTAGCGTCCGTCTGGGGGGCTCCTCCTCAGCTGTGACGTCAAAACCTCCAAGTATTGCAATTTTGCAACTTCAAAATGCATTACAAATATCTTCAGAGCTTCAAGTATCACTTTGATCCATTATTGCGTTCTGATGGCCATGCTAAGCGAGCCTGCGAATCTTTGGGAAGTTTTGAGTCCGCCGGCGAAATCCAAAAAAAACTTCTTACATCGCAGGTCGAATATATCATAAGCGCAACACCAACGTCGGTTCATTTAATATCAGACTCTACCAGTATACATCAATGCTCGGTTGTCTGTGATGAATGACAGTACGGTACTGTTAGAGCGGATCGTACCTCTTGCTGATCCAGCGCTCATGTCACCGAGTGAAGAAGCTCCCAGGCAAGGTTCAGCTGCAAGATGTGCCCGTTGAACTACCGGTACGTATATTTCTCTGACTCATCCAGGTTTCTGACATCTCACGAAAAGTGATGGTTACAGCGAAACCAGCCTTGGGCCGGACTCATTCTCCACCATTGTAATAACGATGCAGAGACCTCATGCTTTACTGAGACAACAGCCAACATACTGCGAGGGTGTTTCACGCACTCCTCGGTACGTTAGTCATCATTGAGTTGGGCTGTGAAATTTGCCATGCCATGAACCTTCACAGTTCTCCCCAAGGCGGTATCCGGGCGTCAGATGGCAGTAACGAGCATCCGGCTCCGTTAAGCCTCTGTGCTCAAGCGAGCATTTCTATGATAAGTTGTGTATCAACCACGAAGTCCCTGGACAAGCCATGCCAGACGATGGCCGTGCATATTGATATCTCATTCCTCGTCTCTCCAACGCACGCTTCTCAAAATGCGGCACGGCAGCACATCTTGGTTCGACCGCTAATGACATCCTCAAGCCAAGTGCGACATGACCACCCTTGGAACAGCGCGCTTGCATCCGACTTTGTTGTCCGGTCGGTAGTCGTGAGGCTCCAATTTCGTATCCCTTGGTTGCAGTCGGCGTTGGCGCCGAGGTGTGAATTCAGTCTGGGGTGACATTCGCATCAGGGCTCAACCCTTGACAGCGCTCGGGGCCATGACATAATTGTGGGTCATCAATAGACCGCCCAGCAATGCGGCTCTTTCGACTTTAACCGCGCTCTTTTTCAAGTCGTGCTTTGTCGCGGTCTCTCACGGCTCTGAATGCAAGAACAACGACCGGCGGCTTGCAACGTTCACATCGGTGCATATCCAATGGCGCACAAACCGAGCAATACAAAATTTTCTAGAGGTCGATGCACAATTGCAGGTCGAGTGCAACCTCGTCAGAGGAGGAGATGCCGCGCTTCGTGATTTGCGCAAGGAGCCCGAAGCCGTTACCTCCGTCCTTAGCTTCGGCAAGTGCGCCACTGACGCTGCAGGTGCGGGTGAGGCTCCTTCTCCACTCACCACCCCGGAGCATGTCCCCAGACGAATTTTGCGCCAATTGGTGATGGCGCTAAGTACGTCTGTTCCGAAAGTCGACAAACACCGCGGTGAACTGATAGGTTCTGGCTCGGTTTCATCGATCGGCGCAGCGTGCGACACACGCACGCGGCGCGCCCAACGGAGGTCGTCTCCAGGCGGGGAAAGAGCGATGTACTGCTTGTTTTTGATGTCGTCTGACGTCTTCATATTTAATCCCCCTTACTCCCTACGTGCAGCTTGACCAGTCGACCAGCTTCGTTTCGACAACAGTCTGAGGTCTCCAGAGCCTCCTCGCCCATCATGTTTGAGAAGCTCCCCAAGATCTACAATGTCTACTTCTTGGCGTTGGTCGCTACGACGGGTGGCATGCTGTTTGGCTTCGACATCTCGTCGATGAGTGCTATCATTGGAACAGATCAGTATCTGTACGATTGCCATTGACCAACTCAGCCTCAACTTACTGACATGGTGCAGTGATTATTTCAACAACCCAGCCGGTATCGACCAAGGTGTTATCGGTGCCGCACTGGCACTCGGCTCAATTGGCGGCTCCATCATTGCAGGTCCTATGTCAGACTTTTTCGGACGCCGTGACTGCCTACTTTACAGTTGTGTGTTCTGGCTCATTGGAACTGCGGTCCAGACTGCCACCATCAGCCGTGGCATGTTGATCGCCGGACGAGTCCTGAACGGTGTCACTGTCGGAATCACATCCTCTCAAGTCCCTGTGTACCTTGCGGAGGTCGCAAAGCACTCACAGCGTGGCACTATCATCATCATTCAGCAATTGGCCATTGAGTGGGGCATCCTCATCATGTACTTTATCGGTTATGGCTGCTCGTTCATCGCCGGGCCCGACTCCTTCCGGACCGCGTGGTCGATACAATTTGTCCCATGCGTTTTCTTCATGATCGGCCTTCCTTTCCTGCCAGAAAGTCCTCGTAAGAGCTCCGATTGCAATCGAACTGGAGCACCACGAACTGACTTCCTGTAGGCTGGCTCGCCATGAAGGATAAGACTGAACAAGCTATCCACGTTCTTGCAAACATCCAGGCAGGAGGAGACATCAACGATCCTTATGTCATCGCCCAATACGAAGAAATCGTTACGGTCCTCGTTGCTGAGCGCAATGCTCTCAAAGGCTGGAGGAAGTTTGTGTACAACGGCATGTGGCGCCGGACTGTTGCTGGCTTCACAGTGCAAGCATGGCAGCAGTTGTCTGGAGCTAACGTTATGACGTGTAAGTTTTAGCGTCGAGGGTACGCCATAGGTATCACGATCACTGACTCGACACACAGACTACGTTGTGTACATTTTCGCTATGGCGGGTCTCTCTGGCAACATCAACCTCGTTGCGGGTGGCGTTCAGTACGCCCTCTTTATCATCTTCTCCTCGATCATGTTTTTCTTCGTTGATAAGATTGGTCGACGAACGCTCCTCATCTATGGAGCCCTGGCCATGGCCTTTTGTCACTTTGTTGTCGGCGGCGTCATGGGCGCACACGGCGTGAACGTGCCCGAAGTCAACGGTGATGCGAATATTACGATGACAGTCTCTGGTTCGCCTGCGTACACTGTCATCGCCTTCTCGTACCTTCTCATCATCATTTACGCCCTCACTCTGGCACCCGTCTGCTGGATCTATGCCGCCGAAGTTTGGTCGCTTGAAACTCGTGCCACAGGAATGGGTATTTCCGCCATTGGCAATTGGCTGGTGGGTCTTTCTATTTGCTCCACCCCTGTGCCCATGCTAACAAGATCCAGTTCAACGCTGCTATTGGTCTCTTCATACCCCCTGCCTTCAAGAACATCAAGTACGGTCTCTTCCTGCTTTTCGGAGCCTTCTGTGTTCTTGGCGCGATCCAGTTCTTCTTCACCTACCCGGAGACCTGCGGAAAGACTATCGAAGAGATTGAGGTACTCTTCAGTCACGAGGGTCCTCGTGCCTGGCAGACAAGGAAAGGATCCGAGCGTCTGGAACACGATGTTAATGATGTCGCCGATTCTCAGGCCAAGAAGGCAAGCGTCGCCCACGCAGAGAAGGCGGAGGTCTGAAGACCACGTCTCTAGTATATGCTGTATATCAATTGACTCCTCATAAGTTGATCGCTACACAGCTCAATCCTCTTGATCTGTTCAATTTCAAGTCTCAGAAATTTCCAACATCCGAACCGTGATACCTATGAATGCTGAATGTTTGGACCAGTAGAAGTCCTTCTCGCGTCGCGAAGCAATGCGGTCCGAACAGCAGATCTCACTGAAGTAAGCAGAGACCGAAGCGACCTTAGGCTTATGTTTAATTGTTGCTGCAGAAGCTGCAGCTCCATAGCAAGCCTGTTTACTTGCCTGAGATTGTTTCCTTGATGTGGTTGAGTGCACTCCCAGCTCTCAGCCACTTTAACTGCCGTTCGCTATAGCTGTGGTTCAGCTTCGACTCCCATGTTGTATCTTCTTGTGTCTGTACTCTCAGTACCACTTGCTTCTCTGGCATCATCTCGCCTTCCTCAACCCCTACAAGAGTGACACGATCGCCCATAGCGATCCGATCATAGTCGGCAGGATCTGCAAACGTCAGAGGTAGCATGCCCTGCTTCTTAAGATTCGTCTCGTGTATCCTCGCAAACGAGCGCACAATGATCGCGACTCCGCCCAGATACCGCGGTTCCAGCGCTGCATGCTCGCGTGACGAGCCTTCGCCGTAATTCCAGTCGCCGATGATGCACCACTTGATGCTCCTGTCCCGCAGATCGCGTGCGACTTCGTGGATGACATTTGTGCCGCCATCGAGCGGATGCACAGTGTGGCCGAGTAGCTTGGAGTCTCCTGACAGGAACGCATTGGAGGCAGCTAAGAGCATATTGTTGCTGATGTTTTCTAGGTGGCCGCGGTATTTGTACCAGGGGCCGGCGGGCGAGATGTGGTCAGTTGTGCATTTGCCTGCTACCTTGATCAGGATAGGCATGTCTTGCGTCGAGCCAATCTCCCATGGCTTGAAGGGCTGGAGGAGCTGTAAGCGATCGGAGCGAGGGTCGATATTGACTGCAAGATGTGCCGCGTTCCCAATGGGTGCTTGGTACAGATCTTCACCTGCCGCGAACGCCTTAGGTAGCTCGATGCTATTAGGAGCAGTGAAACGAAGTCGGGAGTTTGTGCCTTCCACGGCAATGGAGTCGCTGATGGGGTTGAAGTCGATGCGTCCGGCGTAAGCAAAAGCAGTCACCATCTCGGGTGAAGTGACGAACGAACAAGTCTCGGGGTTGCTATCGTGCCGAGCGACAAAGTTACGGTTGAAGCTCGACACTACAGTGTTTCGCTCGCGACCCTTCACGTCCACGTCTGTGCGGTCCCATTGACCCACACAAGGGCCGCACGTATTGCTGAGGATGACAGCACCGGCATCTCGCAGCGACTCTAGTATGCCCTCCGCTTCTGCCGTAGCTCGAATGTCTTCGCTTCCAGGCGAGACCATGAAAGGAACCTTGACTTGTGATAGTCCGGCTGCTTTAGCCTGGCTTACAAGTTGCGATGTCTTGTATAAGTCTTCATATGAGCTGTTGGTGCAGCTCCCCACCATTGCATGGCTGACGTCGACCGGCCAGTCGCTGTTGCGAATCGTCTCCTTGAGCTGTGAGAGGGGATGTGAGAGGTCTGGAGTAAACGGTCCGTTGACGTGTGGTTCCAGAGTATCGAGATCGATTTCGGTTATCTCGTCATAGTGGTCTTCAGAGCCTGGATCAGGAGTAAGAAGCGCGTCCTTGAACCTGTTCGCTTCTTTGGCGATGTTGTCGCGCTTGGTAGCGGAGAGATACCGCCCCATAGATTCCGAGTATGGGAAGATGCAAGAGGTAGACCCAACCTCAGCTGACATGTTGCAGATAGTGGCCATAGCCGTTGCCCCAAGACCTGCGCAACCCGGGCCAAAGAACTCGATGACCTTGCCTTTACCCCCAGAAACAGTCAACATACCTGCTAGTTTGCAAATGATGTCTTTCGTCGACGCCCACCCATTTAGTTGGCCAGTCAATCGTACTCCAATAATTTTAGGGCACCTGGAATCGTTGGTCACTACTGCATCTCTGGAACAATCGTGGCGATCACTTACATCAGCTCCCAGGGCATACCGGCCATTGCGTCTACTGCATCCGAGCCGCCGACCCCCACGCCTAACATCGCCATACCCCCGGCATTAGGAGTGTGAGAATCGGTCCCAATGACGAGCCCACCGGGGAAGGCATAGTTTTCGAAGATCGTGGTGTGGATGATACCAGCTGCGACCGAATCAGCATAAAAACGTTGACGATGTTGCGGCATCTTGCCTCCTGGCTTCCACCATCCCATGCTATACTTCTTGGCTGCACTGCTCAAAAATGCGTAAACCTCCGAATGCTCTGCTCTTCCCCTCCTCAAGTCTTCTTCCGCGCCGTCTCGAGATACAACCAGGTGATCGCTATGAATGGTTGTCGGCACCTGTACTTTAGGTAGCCCGGCGCTGATGAACTGCAGGAGTGCCATGGTTGCCGTCGCATCGTGACAAGCCACGCGGTCGGGCCTCAGGTGCAGTAAGCTGTTACCGCGTCGGATTCTGTCAATGCCCCAATCATGGTCAGGACTGGTGTATAAGTGGCTATACAGTATTTTTTCCGTCAAAGTCAGAGGCTGCTGGGAGCCATCTTTGACTGCTTTTAACTGAGACATCCGGCCATCGTAGTCAAGTGGACTGTCCGGATCCAGAGGGCTTACACTCAGCCTGGGCGCAAGTGTCGCTAAATCGCGAGCAAGCAATACTTTTTGGCAGTGGGAACGCTTCGAACGCACTGCGCTAGCCGCACGATAAGCTGCGAGGGTCATTGTGGGTGGTGATATCGCACGCAAGGCGTCCAGGTGCCAACAAAGGTGTGAGACTCGGCTTCTTCATGATAAAATAGTAAAAGGCGACCAGAAGAGCCCAGGAAGGAAACGCCCTGGTCGGCAACAACAAACGTCACAAGTTGGTTCGCTACCGGGTTGCTCCGTGGCAAAGTGGAGTGCTCCGAAGTCACGTGCTCAGCCTGCATCTGCAGCAAGGTGGGAAGAAATGCCCATGGCTCGCGCGCGTAAGATATACTATATAGTTCCATGAGTCCAGTCATGGCGATTCGTTCCTATACTCAATAGTTCACGACACCGAAATATGTCGCCCTGCAATCCGATCCTCAAGCTGTCTGTGCTAACTGCACTGAATCGTTCACGAGCTGCAACGTACGTTCTCAGATGCGAATGTTTCGAAGTGGACAGGGACTCCAATTGATTACTGTAGATTGGTGATGCCTTGTTGCGCCTCAATGTGCGCTATGGAGGCTACCTCAGCGGGCTGATAATATTCTCATCTCAAGAGAAAGCTGGCGCATCGAAGATTTTCGGGCCAGCCTATACGGTTCGTACGGTTCCAGCAGACGACGGCATATCTCCGAGACCGCCGAAGCACTTTGCCGACACCATTCCACTAAACATGTGGTGTTCGTGTCCCAGCTAACAGATTACATCAGTGCATGCTGGGGAGGGCCTTATGAGCACGCGTGCACAGAAAGGGGCTGCTGGCATAGTTATTGACGGACGCTTCCAAGATATGAAAGAACACGACGAGCTGAGAATTGGTCTGTTCGCTCGGGGTACAATCATCCTTGGCTCACACAGCTTTACACGCTCGTCCGAACTTGATGTGCCAGTGTCTCATAGCCAGGAGTGTCTGAAAAAGGAGATTGTAAAGATTGACCCAAGGGATATCATCGTGAGCGACGCTGACGGCATGGCGGCGAGCCCATCTCACCTGGCGAAGGAGTGCGTGAACCTCTGTGACTCCAGGTGGAACGTTAATGAGGCGAGAAGACAATGCATCTCAGACAGGGAGGACATTGGTCCAGGAACACAGACGTTTCGTCAATGGGCTCTATTAGAATGGTTCCAGGCTGTATCGCTGTTTAAAAATTCGGTTATGAAGGCTTCCACAGTAGCTTCAGGCGCTTGTTGCATTGTCTCGAACAGGGCATTCGAGTCGGATGCTTCGTTGTATATGAACGTATTGTCGCCAAAAGCGGCCCAATCCGTATCATCCAAGGCGACAGGCTCCGGTTGGAAGTCGGTGAGACCGTGTTGGCCTTGTAGCGTGGTATGTACATGGTCTACCCCGACAGCTTGCCCCGAGAGACTGTGTATAGGTTGACGTTCCAGGTCAACCTCGTCGTTATGTCCAGTATCTAATAGTGTCATGCTCCGAGAGTCGTACCGCTGCCATTGCTGTGGTTGTAGCTGTTCGAGTTTGCGTGCCAAAGCATCCATAGCCCTGATAAAGCTCTCTTTGCCCTTCTTGACTGATGGCCAGAACTCCCCACCCACAGTCAATAAGTTGGTGCAGGTCCTCAGGTCCCGCATAGCTACCGATGTCGGGACAGTTTGGCGAACGAGGCACGATGACCAAAGACAATATATCATCGTAGCACCGGACGAAAAGATACCCTGGACACTCCGCCAGCTCTGGAAATAGCTTTCCAGCTGGTAGAGATGGTAGTAGGTGTTCAGTCTCTCAGCAGCGCACTCGTAGCATGTCAGGATAGACTGCTCTGAGGGATGGGGGATTGCTTGTGACGGCTGATGTAAAAGAACCATCGCGGAGTGGTATTGACTCGTAAGCTTGAGCTTGTGTCTCTCCTGCTCAAGGCTGTCGTCTTCATCATACTGCGACGAAATGGTAATCTCGTTCAAGGTACTGCGCCACTCTTTGAGCTTAATACCAATACTTGCCTGCGAGGATTCCACGTCATGTGGCCAGACGTAGACGCTCACCCTTGAAGGCAGATGATAAAACAGAAGCTTGATCTCAGAGATGATCGGATCCAGTCTGAACCGATGAATGGCGAAGGGAGCGCAAGTCGCTGGTGATACAGAAGGTGAGTACAAGTGGCTTGCGAAATTCACCAAATCAATTTCGACATCTGCCACAGTTGGTAGCTGTAGATCGAATGTTTCGTCGCGGATGCCCAATGGCCGGCCTTGGATAGATGCTACAGATCTAGTATGTGATGTCAGTACGACCTTCGGACAGGGTCCTCAAACACCTACCGGTCGAGATGGTAGACACTAAAGAAGAGAAGCTTCCGAGTGAGTACGGCCGCAGAAGATAGACCGCGGTCGTCACTGACGTTTCTGTGGAGGCCAAGATCGACACAATGTGCCATAGACACGTAAGTTAACGTCCATATATTCAGCTCAGTTGGATTGAGCAAACTGTGCACTGCCAAAAGCAAAGTCGCCTGCAGACTTGCGAGCGATGTATGTGAGAAGCAGTGCTGATCAGCGGTCATCGCAACTCGATAGAATTGGTTTGGCGCGAAGTCATATGCTCTTTGGCGAGTGCGTACTATCGCTGCTAACGTGAAAACCATGAAGACGTGGAAGGTCGCCGTGAAAACGGTTATCGGTGTACGATCCATATCTCTAGATCTTTCGAACTCTCCGTTGTAGGTAAAGGTTGGCACTGAAACCGCCCAGCCGTTATAGCCTATTTCCACATTTTTATCGGTGGCTGCGCACTGATACAAGGCCTCTACAGCTGAGAGTAGAGAGTCTGGGTGGAGGAACGGGTGGTCGACGTGAACATTGCGGAAGTATACCTCCAGCAATGTGCGAGCGTCCTCCTCGAGCGGTAAGCTTTTTCGCAGCGTGGCGTACAGCTGCTGACAAGACTCTTTCCGAAGCTTAGTGTGTGCATATACACTAAACTTCGAAGGCTTCTGAACTGACGAACTCCCAGAAGATCTATCGGCGCTAGCCCCACCAGCTGCGTCCGGAGACCGTGTGCCAATGAGCCTGGTAAACAGCCTTCCAGAGGAGGTGCCAAGATAGTGCGTCTGTCTGGAGTCGGAATTCAGAGTCAAGAGTCCTAGACCAAGAGCAACAGAGCGTGCTTCATCTACAAACCCGTCAACGATTGCAAGATCAGAAGCGGAATCGCGAGCGCGCTTTCCTAGAGTAAGGCAGGGTTCGGGAGATGCGACGATATCCTGATGGTGGGGCTCCTGCACATTGGGGAATGTAACTGCCTGGTTAACGACAGCTCCTGCTGCATCTAGAAAGCTGAAGTCGACTTGAGGACCTTGGCTAAGATCGAAGCCGGGATTCGACAGCTTGAAGTGCTGTTCAAGCCATTCGATGCGTGCCCTGGCATTTGCGGCGAAGTCCCTGGGGATCGAAATACTTTTGTTTCGTCCATCAACATCGATGCAAGGCTCATTAGCCTTCTGGCAGTTCTCACAAGCAGGTATGCCGCCGTCGCACTGATTTTCTTTAGCGAAACATTCGAAGGAAGCAGATCTACGGTTGCCACTGACCTTGATTCTCTTAGTGCGGCATCGCCGGCAAGCAATACGAACTTTGGAGCTCATCACAATGTGTCAGGGTCGGTTCATGGTGGGTCGGCGTGAAGCATTGGTCTTGATCGCGGTCTCTTCACCAGCTTGGTGGCAGGAGCCACCACGCTAAAAATTAGCGGCTTCAGAGCCCGAAGTCAACCGGCCGCGCACAATTCACCACCATCATTGACATCACTTATCCATCTTCTTCGAGGCAACATCCCTTGGATTCAGATTCTGTTATGACGACTGCTTTGTGGACTTTGAACTGGGTCGCCTCCATATGGACCCATTGCACTGTCATGTTCCTGGTCAAAAGCACCACGTGCTCATACACCTGCACTGGATACTTGGACTAAAATCAGATTAGCAGAGCGACGGGACCATGGTGCAACACTTACACTCAGACGAGCGAGTCTCGGTGTCGTCCCTTTCCACAGCGAAGAAAATCCACTGTGCTGGATGAGTTTTCGAGCGCACTCCCACGATCTTGTGTACATCTCGACGCCCTGTCAACTCTGCAATTGGGTCTTCGAATCATCAAAAGGCTTGGTGCAATATCCAGTGACTTCGTCCGCCAGAGCGCCAGCAACAGGCACTGCCATTGAAAGTAAGTTTGACATTCAATGATAGCTGGTGAAACGCACCGTGGCATTACTCGACTGCTTCAGCGTGACGGGCAAGATCCCTCTGAAGAAAGCCAAAGGTCCATCGACTCTTGTTGTCTAACGAGCCTAAGAGAGAGAGAGATGTTCTTGTGCAGCCAGGACTCAGGCTATAACCTCATCGGTTCGCTCAGAGCCTCTCTACGTCAAGATCAGTGCAGCATACCGCGTCAATGAGCTGGCGCTGGGCTACAGCAATCTGCGACTGATTGTACGAGCTTTAGTAGATGCCGATCCTCAGATGCATCTGTGAGGGCTTGGTTGGCCACACACGCCAAGGATGAAGGCCAGGAGCCGCCAGATAAGTCTCAGCGAGCAAACGCCAAGAACACTTTCTGTCTGTTGCTATTTGTCCGATGACTTGTATTTGGGGTTTCAAGTTCAGTCCCAAAAGACTCAGGTGTGCACAACTACCAAGGGCTTATCGCTGTGCGTTTTTTTCTTGGTAGCGTGGAAGCCTCCTTCTTCTACATGCTGAGTTCTTAGTATACCCGGAAGGAAGTAGCCCTCAGAACCGCTGTCTCATACAGTGGGCTAGTTATGATAACTGCGTTCTAGGGCTTGATTGATGCTGGTGTATTTGCTGACCCCGAGGCAGAGGCTTAACTAACTGGCTGGCAGGTACGTTCAACTCTCCCTTAACAGTATATGGAACCTCGTGTCCACCGGTTCGGTGGCCATTCATCATCGAAGGTGCTACAACGTTCGTCTGTGCTTTGGTATCCATGTTTGTTCTTCCGGATTTACCCGGCACCAGGACTTGTGGTGAGAAGTGGCTTCTCACCGAGGATGAGCAGAAGCTCGTTATTGACAGAACCCAGAGAGACAGGGTATCTGCTCCTGAGGTTAATGAGAGCCTCATGCACAGTCTCAAATTGGCGGTGACTGACTATCGAACTTGGATACTTGTGTGTGAACACGAAGATACCTGTCGTATTCGCATGGGACTGACTCTGCAAACAGTCACTCATGCTTTGTGCCAATCATTCGGCATATGGCTTGAACGACTCCTTGTGAGCAGTAATCCTTTACGCAAACTTTTGTGCGCAGACTAACAAGAGTACAGCCCTACAATTGTAGAAGGCTTTGGACTCGGTTCTAGTCCCATCACCTTGGTTTGAACAACACCTCCCTACCTCATCGGTACTGTTGTCTCCTTTGCGGTTGCTTTGTCCAGCTACCGTAACAAGGAGCGTGGGTTCCACCTCTCCATTCCGCTGTGCGTCGCAGCTGCTGGCTTCGTCATCATCGTGTCCACTCTTAACGTGCCAGAGCGCCTTCCTCTACATCGGTGGCTGCTCCGGCCACAACGCGTTCGTCTACACATGGGCAGCGAGTGCCCTCAAGGCCACGCCTGCCAAACGCGCGTGCGGGACGGCAATCGTCAACACCATGAGCCAGATGGGCAACAAATGCTCGCCCCGTTTTTTCCGCCTCCAAAATGCGCCTCGCTAGATCCCGGCTATGTTGCTGATGATGGGCTTCTTGATAGTCAGCATCTGCAAGTGTATATTTATGATGACGACGTCTCTGAGGCGAGCGAACAAGAAGCTTCTGAAAAAGGAGGAGGACACTGGTGTTCAGCAGATTTTGTTCCTCTCGTAGGTCGTCTCCGGCTTCAGAGTATTACTGCCATAATTTGTTAGGCTTAGAGTCTGAGAGGGACGGAGGTGATTGCTCTGTAGCGCCTTCCGTAGTGGTGAAACAGCCTCGGCTATACCAACCGAATGGAGCGACTTCTTGCGAATACCATGATCGATTCCCATCTCCATCGCAATGCTGTCCAAGTGAAGGCCAAACGTACTACTCATTTCGCATCAACCTGCGTCTCGCCGCGAAGTCTCGCGTTGTACTCGTTTTGTTCGTGACTGGACCTCTTACGACAATCATGACGTCCAGCTCACGCGAGGAACACACGCCTCTGCTCGCCAGCCACGCGCCTGCGCACGAGATCAGCAACCCATCCCAAGATGGCTCACCAAAAGTCCCACCCAGACTTGCTTTCAAATTACCAGCAGCCATGTTCTCTTTCGCCGTGCTCGGGCTTTTCCAATCCTCCATTGGCACGCTCCTACCTCTAATCTCAAAACACTACAACCTGTCCGATCTCCATGTTTCCCTGGTCTTCATCGTGGGACCAGCCGGCTACATAGTTGCAGCTCAGGCAAGCTCACTAATCCACCACCACTTTGGCCAGTTTGGAGTCGCATTCATTGGCCCTGTAATGCAGATCATCGCCGCGGGACTGCTGTCACTGCACCCGCGCTTCGAACTTGTCTTGGTCGCTTATACGGTGCTGGGTCTTGGTGCAGGCTTGTTGGATGGGAGCTGGTGTGCGTGGGCGGGGAGTATGGAGAGAGCGAGTACGGTCTCTGGTCTGCTGCATGGGAGTTTTTCTGCTGGAGCGGCGACTGCTCCGATTCTCGTTACGTTGATGACGACAAATGGGTATGCGTGGTTTGAGTGGAATTATGTTCTGGTAAGTGAAGTCTGCTACGACATCACACGACCGTGCTTACACAAGTCGCAGAGCGCTCTATCAATCATTGACGCGTTCGCACTGTGCACCGCTTTCTGGGGCGAAACAGCATCTGTATATCGCCAAGCACACCAGTCAGAGGATGCGAATGGTACGACTTGTTCCAAAGCCATGCTCAAGGCCACGGCTACATGGTGGTGCGCAGCGTACTTTCTAGCAGACGTGGGCGTCGAGACCGCCATCTCAGGATGGATTGTGTCTTTTATGCTGCGCAGCCGAGGTGCCACCCCATATCTCGCCGGTCTCTCATTGTCAGGTTTCTGGGCTGGCATGGCCGTCGGCCGACTTGTCTTGGGACCACTGACGGATAAGATTGGTGTGCGTAAAGCGACTACGCTGTACTTTGCTCTGGCCATCTCTGTCGAGACACTGTTTGCGATACTACCGTACCGAAGTATTTCTGTTGTGCTGATGATAGTCTTGGGCTTCTTGATGGGGCCGTTGTTTCCATCCGGCGTCATTATGCTGACACGGTTGTTGCCGAAAGAGCTTCATGTAGGTGCAGTCTCTTTCGTTGCATCACTGGGTCAAGTAGGAGGAGCGTTGTTGCCTTTTGGTATTGGCGCTGTGGTCCAGGGCTTGGGAGTTGGAGTCTTTCGATTTGCGATCCTGATACAGTCCGTGTTGGCGATGTCGCTCTGGATAGCTTTCTCAAAACTTCGGCCAGCGACAGCTGCTATTGAGCGTACATTGGCCCACGAGGACTGATCAGATCGTAGGAGTATAAGGCACCTTTGCATAGTGGGTTCTCGCAATGCCTGTGCTCGTTGATTCGATTCTTTATTTTCATATGTCAAATTCAGTAATTTGAACGCGTGTTGTCACTTGTAGGTGTCCTGGGTGCACTTGCCAGCGAGTACTCTACGCGCTTTTCAATGCCCTGGACGGGTCTGAGTTCAGTTCGCTGCTCCAGTCATTATTCGCCACCTTACTATTATGTCGATTCGATATGATTCTGCTTGACTTGACGCCCCACTGGCCGCTCAATACACGCCCGGTTCTGCTTTGACCAGCGGCTTGAGCTGTGCTCCTGCGACTACTTCGCTCGCGAGTATCTGATCTGCCTTCTGTCCGACCGATTTTACCATTCAAAAGGTATCGGAAGGCAGGCAATGTTGCAACAATGACAGACACCGACGACTCAATATGGCTCCACATGCTCAAAAGCACTGGACCATCTGCGATTGTAGTAAGGTCTTTGGCAGCGTTGGAAGTTGCTTTCGTGACTTGAGCAAGGCCTGCGAATGCGAAGGCTATGATGATGGTTCCAAGGAAGAATATCATAGCCAGGCCAAATTTCTGTCTTGCGTTGACTTGTAGTTTGCGGAGGAGGTTGAGCGGAAGGATCATGATGACCGCGTCTGCTACGACATCCGCGCTGGTCGCAAACTTGATGGATGCGTCAGCTCGAACGAGATCTTCCGGGTCACTACATCCGGCTGTAGGGTAGTCAGTGAGACCTGCAAGCATTTCTAGGTAAAGACTCACTGGCACTCCAATACATCGCCGGTGGTTTGCAGGTCAAGGAATTGGACAGTATGTACGCCAGATACAACAACAGCACCACAGCAAAGCAAGCCCACCAAGCCTTCAGATATCTGGGAAGACCGTTCAGGAGACGACGGAAGAAGAAGAGAATCGAAAATTTGGCTGCCAGAGGTCAGCTACCCGCTGCAGTTTGGTCTGACACCGAGAGCTGAGGAGCGTACCTGCCCACAACGTCGTCCAAAAGAGCAACGTTTGGCTGAACATAAACTTGAGAGATGTCTGTATCTTCGCGAGGAATACATCCGGGGTAATGGCATGGGGGTGGTCGGGTCTTGCATCACTGCAGCAGTGTACGATTCAGCCAGGTAGAATTATGGCAGGAGGCGAGTGATCACAGCTGTAAGTGCGGTCAGGGACAGTATACCTCCGAATATGAAGCAATCATCGGCAAAGATTTGCCGTTGCGAGTGCCACCGTGTGAGCCCTCTGAGAAGAGTGAGGAGCAGTGCCATGGCCCACATAGACTAGATCAGTGTCTGTTGTAGGTGAGCTTTGAAACTATGTACGACTTGATTTATCTTACCATGAGTTGTGTGTAATTCATTGCCGCTGAGGACTCTATGCTATCGACGGTAAGCAGCTCGAAGGCATGGGCGGAATCTCGCGGCGAGAGATTGGATTATCATAGGTAAAGAACTCGGACACTAAAGTCTCAAGGTCCATCACAAGCTGTCAGTGGACCATGACTTTGGGCAAAGCGCCGCACTGATCCCGAGCTCAGACACGGCTTGCCGTGTCTGCAATCACCCGACCCGTCCTATGGAAGTCGGGTCCCTGCACACCTGCAGTTCGGAAATGAGCTCGTGCATGAGGCCGGAGAATGCGGAACCTCTACTGCAGCTTTCACTTTTTGTAATTCGCGAACGTCCTGTTCGTCAATGGAACCTCGCTGTTGCAAAGTTTTACTGGAGAAGTGAAACTCGTATTCTGGGAAGCAATCAAGCTCTGCATAGAACCTACGCTATGTCTGTGCCGGCCCACTGACAGTAGCCTCCTACGGCCAAACAGGTAACTAAATTTGAAAGAAACGGGTGACAAGATCTCTACGCGTCCGCCACCTTCCATCCACCGACAAGCAGGTTCGTGTAAATCTTCAATGGATCATACTTGGCACGAATCAGCTTGAGCTTTCTCAGATTCGCTGCTGGATAGCTCTGGAAGACACGCTGCCCTTTACCCGCGTCATTCATGTAAAGGTATGTAGCACTGTAGGACTTCTTCGCTAGAATGCGATTGATATCAGCGGTGATGACATCCGCAGCAGCCTGCACGGTGCTGTCGTCGCTGGCCAGATTCCAGGTGAAGTTCAGAACCTGCCAAAAGAAAGGCGCTCTTAAGATATCCACACCTTGAGGATTGCCGCCGCTGTCGACGCTCTTCTGCAAGAATGACTTGGTCACTGGCTGGAAGGTGATCGAAGCTTGCAAGCCGGCTACAGTTGCTAGCTTTGATGACACTTGTGATACAAAGGTGTCGTGAGTCTCTTGGATTGCTTCCCTGTCCACCACGGACGATAGCGTACGAAACACTTGACGCAAGCCGTTGGGTTGTAAGGCATCTGTAGCAGCAATATAGTCCGCCAACGGTTGTAGTGCGTAGGAGTCAGCCACGGGCGGTAGTTGAGGCGCAGTAAAGTTCTCGAAGGCCCTAGGGCTGTCCGTCAACGAGTCGTAGAATTTTGTTGCGGCATACACAGTAACATTCGCCGAGGGGAATGCTAGGATTGTTGGGATAATAGCCGCTTTGGAGTCAGCGGGTGCGCCATATTTCCCGAAGCCGTAAACCCCATCGAGATACCCTTGGGACTGCGACTGATCGAATTGTGCAATGCCAATGTGTACCTTGCTGGATGGCACTGTGTTCAGATCGAACCGTGTCACGATGCAGAAAGAGTTTCCGCCGCCTCGAAGGGCCCAGAATAGATCCGAGTACGCATTGTCAGCAGTTACCTCAACAACCGCACCGTTGCTGAGTACACACTGAGGCTGTTAGTGGGTGTCATGAACGTTGGTCAGTGATTTGTACTGACCTGATACTTCACAATGTTGTCCGAAGCGAACCCGTGTTGTGATGAGTAGAACGAGATACCGCCACCAAGCAACAGACCCGGCACGCCTACATGACCAACGCGACCGCCGACTGCTGCAAGATTGGAAGGTGCCAGGTACGTGTAGACGTCACCCCATCGGTTACCTGGACCGACTGAGACGATAGACTTGTCGGAGGAAAGTGCCAAGGTTGTCAGGTTGGACGCTGATAGCAAGATGCCGTTGCTGTCAATACCATTGTATCCGGGGATTGGCATGTGACCGCCGCCTCGAACAGCAAATTTTGAGAGTGTCAATGTCATCGTGGTGACTGCTAGAGACAGCTGTTTCGCATTGCGTGGGACGAAGACGCAAGCAGGACCATTGAAGGTAGTTGCAGACCAGTACACTGAAATGTAAGCTTCTACTCTCAAACAAGGTCGGGGCGAGATGCCTACCTGATTGCGTTTCGTACGCATACCCGGCAGAACCTGGATAGTAGGTCTGATCAGGATACTTGAGACGGATTTTGGCACATGCAATCTTTTCGCCACCGAGAATGCTGTTTACGGTGGATGTTGCGGCAAGAGCCGGTACCGCAAGGAGCAACGCCACGGCCGTTGTGATCAGTGTCATCTTGTGCGGATGTGTCTGTCAGGTCCAGGTTGGATGAAGACGCGTGAGGCACCCACGCGGGTTTTGTCCTGTGGCGTATCGACCGTACGCTACCTCGCGACTGGACAGCTCATTTGCACCCATGTCTTTTGATCCTACGGTGCATCGTTCGGGTCGAACACGGTCTAGTCATTCCTGAATGGCTGGTAGGCGGGTTGGACATGATCCTTGAATAGAGCTCCTTGGAGGTGGAAATTGGTAGACAATCTCCAGTTCATGATTTCGCCGCGCATAGGCGTTGTGAAACAGGTAAAACTACATGTCTTGTGCTGGACGTGGACCTCGCATCTTTAGCGTTGTTGGCAGCGGAAGATGGGAGGGCATCCCGCGGTCACGGTCGCCTTTGTGGTCGCCTTTGCCCTAGCGCGGCGCTAGGCGGAGTCCTTCTCCATCCGGAGTCGAATACGGGAGGTGCATTTGGGTCCCCCTCCACTTCTCAAGAACAATCTCGTTCTTTAGAGGCGATGGAAGGACTATCTCCGGTGACATGCCTCTAGGCAAGGCTGATACTCTCATTCATCACAAAGCACACATACAAAGTACTTGAGACAATTAAAGCTCTCGTTGCCCCCATGCCAGCGACGACTGACTTGACTTCTTTGATGATGTGGCTCGAACCTTTCTTGGCTTCTCTTCATCCCCATCTTAAGGCCACGCTGGGTCCTCGAGTCTCCGGAAGCAAGCTACATACTTCATTCCGTTGTTCCTCGTAACCTTCTTTCCTTCCTCAGTCTCACTCCGCATTAGCCTGACAGACTCATCCATGCCCTCTTGATTTTCGCCCTCTCCCTCCTCAAAAACCTTACTCACCCTTTCAAAGCTAGGATGCCTCTCGAAGTGCCCCTTCATCCACTCGTGCAAATCCTTTACATCAGTAATCGTATACACCACCGCGCCCGGCTTGAGCACATACGCATACTCCGAATTAAGCGTGTAACTCACAATTCTCGCCTTGTGTTTGCGCTGCTTAAAATGCGGGTCCGGGAAGCACAGGAAGATCTTGTCGAGCTGCGCTTTCTGGAAGAAATTGGGCAGGAACTTCATCGTATTTGCGCGGATGCAGGACGCGTTTTGGTAGGCGCCTGTGGCTGCGTTCTGGACCCGCAGAGCGCGGACCTTCTCTTGCACGTACTCTGTGACTGAGGTCCGTATCTCGAGGCCTGTGGGATGTTAGCACGCTTGTGACCAGCCTGGGATAAGCAACGCACCGAGGATCAGTTTATCTGGGAATGCAGGGGCGAGCGCGAATATGAGGCCTCCGAAACCACAGCCGATGTCGGCGATCTCGACATTCTTGGTGAGTGCTTTGGTCGATGTGCTCTTCTCTTCTCCGTCGTTGTCATGTGACTCGAGCTTTGGCTTCGATTGCTTCTTGTCCTCGACTGCATAGGTAGGGTACAGACTCGCCCAGTCCATATTCGCAGGACTTGTGGGACTACAATTGCTTAGCCAAAAACCAAAAGTGACGGAAGCGCGGCATTACTATGTCAATGAGTGGTCTGAGAACGGGTTGGCGTGGGCGCGTTGCCGGTAGAATTTCTTCTTCGGCAGCGCCGCATCGTTTTCAATGAGCGTCTTCTTGTATTCTTCGCGCTTCTGGCGCTTCGCTGGCTCGCCGGGCATGGTGTCTGTTCTGCGCTTGCTCATGGAAGTCGTGCTGATCTGCAGGTTGGTGCTGGGAAAGTTTGGTGTGGGAGGCGAGAGTGGATTGGCTGGTTCGCGGGAAGCGAGGCTGAAGTGGAGTCATCGTTAGCCTCATCGCCTGTGGTTCGCGTTTTGCGGAGACACGAAACACGCAGCTGCAGATCAAGCATGACGTAGTGCAAGTATTGAGAAGTCACGAGCTGACTATAGTAGCCGTACTCAATCGATTTACCATAGAAAATAAGGCCACGCCCTTCAATCGCGCACTGCGTAAAGAACGGTGAGGTGTAAAGGTTGATACACGAAAGTCAAGCCCAGCCCAGGCACACTGCGCCCAAATGCTAATCCCATACAGTATGCCAATTCTTGCAGTCGTAATCAAGAGAATTCATAGGCGCCCTGGCACCCATGGTCATCAATGTGCTCCAGTTGAAGCTTCTGGAATCTAGATCGTGTCAGAGTGTAAAGTGCAGTAGGTCGAATCTCACTCACTTCTCGCTCTTAGCATGAAAGTAGATGCCTTCGATGCCGCCCGAGACTTGGTTGAAAGAGATATAGTAGAAGCCTTCGAAGCTTGCTCCACTGATGGTCTTGACTCGGTGATCTGGGACCAGAAAGTACTCTTTCCAGCGCATGAACAGATGCTCCTTCTGCATCCAGTCTTTGGAAACTGTTTCTGATCGTGACGAATGTTTTGAGAGCGGCTTGTACGCCGGGAATCTCGCCCAATGTTGCCGATCGACCTTCTCATTCGAACCCCATTCAGGGTGCTGTGTGACAAATGTGTATTTATTCCCAATGATTTCACCTTCGAAGTACGTAGTCAGACTGGGGTGGTCGTCTGTCAACCCTGTTGCTGCATTAGCCATGTGCTCCGTTTGTTCCAAGCTTGACATGCCCACCTTGTATACGTAGGTATCCACACATGAATGACTCGCGCATATCGACATGTTTTATCTCAACGTCCACTTCGTACTGCTGACGGTCGGAGGTCTGGCTGCCCTTGAATCGGCTACCAGAACGGAGGAGCGAGGAAGATGTATTGGGGAGAAACTGCGTTGGATGTCAGTCAACCGGATGTTAGGATACATGGTATTGCGCGATTTGGACGTACTCGATATGCAGGGTAAGGAGCAGCAAGATGGCTGGAATTGTAGCGTATTGGCGCTGGCGCAGTAGCAGAGAGAGGCGAGGCCTGAGATGCGCGTTGGTCGTCGGCGTTGTCGTCAATCACCGTCATTGGCGTTGGTATGTCTCTGTTCGGCGCTTCTATGCTTGCGCTCGATGGCTTGCTATGTGTCTCGGTTGGCGACTGTTCGCGCAAGCCATGTGGCGGCGTGGGCTGTTGCTGCATTCGTGTGCGTTGCGCAGAGTCAACATTGCGACTGGCGCTGCTGTCACGAGCGTCGCTCAGTTCCTCGTGCGCTGTCGAAGTATGTGTGTCATCCGGTGGACATGTTGCGCGCTCGTGCTCCGCTGGCGAGACGACATCATCGGGCGTCGGCATAGTCCGGTCGAGAGGAAGCCAGGGTCACAGCAAGAAGTTATTGATTACACATGGGTCGAAGGGAGGAACACGAGAGCGGAACGGGCGATATTAGGATAATGGCAGGCTTCGTGGAAGATTGAGGTCTGCTTCTGTAGATGATGGGACCTGGGCGCTCAACGGACGGATGAGTCGAGTGGGTCGATGGCCGGCGGCTTTCCATCTGGGGTTCGCTAGCTTCACGTGGGGGCGACGGGCACAAGCATCTAGCCAGATGGTAGGCCGAAGATCACACGATCATGCCGGCTAGGTGTTTGCAGCCGCGAGAGTGCAGGTAATTGAATAACGTGGCGCGATACTCTCTGTTTGCCATTTTGTGTGATGGGTGACAAGAAAGTCAATGTTCTTTTCGTGCTGCGGGCCGCAATTGCACGTTTTCCTGCCACACATGGCCCTGTGGACCCTGCGCAAAGCTGACGGCATCCAGTCTGTTCCAGCCCTCCCACATTGGTCTGCTCCAGGCGCCTGGCCCTACATACAGCGAGCCGGGTCGTGCGCATTCGCCATAACAATGTCGAGTAAAGTCGCCCAATAGTTCCGATTCTTCGCCTCCAGCAAGACCTCGATATTTAGATAGGCTTGATCTGTACATTGTGAGAATGTGTCCGTGCAAGGAGGCTTGTGCCGTACCTTGAAGTGAAGAGAAATTAATGAGAAGACCAGAGCCTTCAGATCTTGAACCAGGTAGTAAAATACGCGGAGTCCTTCTGGGTCTGACGAGTCCTGTACGTCTTGCAGCGATCCAATTTTGGCGGTCTAGTTCACATCAGATTTTGTCGTGCAGTGTGCATGTGGCCTACACGTACCTCGAATGAGATGTGCTCGCTGCCCAACCTGATCTCAAGTTCTTGACGGCCGTCCTTGTTCTTCTGGGGCCACTTTGTGTCATCTTCCCTGAGCCAAGTGAGCGTCATGATATGCACAAGCAGCAATAAGACTTACTTCAAGATCTCGCTCTCCTTGACAATGCGCCTGATCTCAGCAACCAGCGCATCGCTCACACACACTGTAAGAACTTAGTCACATGGCCTTGAGCAGCGGCCTGAGATCCTTACTCTCTTTTCGGATGAGGGAGTCGTTGCGGTAGTTCGAGTTGTTGGCATAACGCGCAGATGCACTACGGCCGTCTCCCAAGACGCGGAAGTCGAATTCTTGATCACCGTCAGCGCATGTCCTAGCTCTTCACGATTCCACTACTACACACCCAAGAACTCGTGACCGAATCGTCCTTGGTGACCGGAGCTGCAGCACTGTAAGTATCGCGCATTTGCAACAAATGGCCATGCCACCCACTAGTATCTCAGATAGAATGGCTCGCTGCTCATCGTGGCGGCTAGCTTGCGAACAGACGCGCAGATCCAAGTTCGAGTAAGTTGGTTGATATACTTGTTACTTGGTGTTGCTCCAGACTCGAGGTTCACGATCTTCGGCGGCGCGAAGACCCCTGCTGTTTTGGCGAGCGGCTGCCAAGCGTCTTAGTTCCACTTTCTCGAGCAGACACCTGGACAGTGTACGCGGTCCTTGGAGCAGCGCAATCCCGGATCGAAGAAGCACTGTAGCGCGCAGGGCAATTCAGCATCCCTTTCATACACGTTCAAGCTGCGGCCTTACCGGACCTGAGAAACCACCCACGGCCGATTCCGCAATCGATACACGTAGCATCCCACCTCCTACAGCCATCAAGGGCACTGCGACCTCACGGTCCGCGAACAACCACAGCAATTGCTGCTGGAGATATACGCCGTACACGCACAGAGTAGCGGGTAACGCTTGGCCGGCAACATGGCGACTTTCCTCGAGAACGCGTACAGTCTGGTACGAAGGGAACACCTGGCCGCATGATGGTGGAGCTCTGGAGAGCTGACGGGCAACAACAGGTGCACCAGGACAATGCGGCCGACGTGCCCTCCGACAATGAGCTCAAGACAGCTCTAGAGAAGGGCAACGATGAGCAGAAGATTGAGACCATGGTGCGTCTACCACAACGTGCATGCCCCGCGGCTCAGCAGCAGCTTGGCTGACACCTAAACAGAAGAAGATCCTGGCCATTATGCTCAACGGCGACGCAAAGACCGGTCTGCTCATGCACATAATACGATTTGTCATGCCCAGTAAATCGAAGCCGCTCAAGAAGCTCATGTACTTCTTCTTCGAGGTATGCCCGAAGCACGACGCCCAGGGCAAGCTGCGCCAGGAGTGGATTCTGGTCTGGTGCGTAGACAATTGCAAGCTGCAGCCGACGGATATGCTGACGGCAGAAGCAACGCCATTCGGTTCGACTTGCAGGCACCCAACGAATACGTGCGAGGAAACACATTGCGCTTTGTGTAGGCTGCCTCTTCCTCAAACACCTTACCATGCTGACGACATTGATAGCACCAAGCTGCGAGACGCAGAGCTTGTAGAGCCGTTGCTGCGTATGTCGCTCCTCTTTGATCCCTTACGGACTCGCTGACCTCCCTCCAGAGCCCGTCCGCCAATGTCTGACCCACCGCCACGCATACGTCCGCAAGAACGCTACCTTTGCGATCGCGTCCATCTTCACTCACCTTCCAGAACTTATGCCCGATGCGCCCGACCTTCTTACCACATTCCTCGATGACGAGAACGACCCAACTTGTAAGCGCAATGCTTTTGCTGCCCTCACATCGATCAGCCACGAGAAGGCACTGGAATACCTGAGTACCGTCTTCGACGCGATTCCAAACCATGAGGAGCTCCTGCTGCTTGCCGAGCTCGAGTTCATCCGCCGCGATGCCGCCGTCAACCCCGGTAACAAAGCCAAATACCTGCGCCTGATCTTCGATCTGCTCGAGTCACAGGTGTCGACAGTCATTTACGAAGCCGCACACGCCCTGACAACACTCACAAGTAACCCTGTGGCTGTCAAGGCTGCCGCTGGGAAGTTCGTGGAGCTGGCTGTCAAGGAGCCGGACAACAACGTGAAGCTCATTGTCTTGGAGCGCGTGAATCAGCTGAGGGACAAGAACGAGGGCGTCTTGGACGACCTGACCATGGAGATCCTCCGTGTTCTATCAAGTACCGATCTTGACGTTCGCAAGAAGGCTCTGCACATCGCCATGGAGATGATCTCCAGCCGGAACGTTGAAGAGGTGGTACTTCTCCTAAAGAAGGAGTTGATGAAGACCGTTGACGAGCAGTACGACAAGAACTCCGAGTATAGGTCGATTCTCATCTCCGCCATCCACCAAGCTGCCATCAAGTTCCCTGAGGTCGCCGCAAGCGTAGTTGGCTCGCTCATGGACTTCATTTCCGATGTCAGCAGTAACGCATCAGCCGTCGACGTGATTTCCTTCGTCAAGGAGGTTGTCGAGCGCTTCCCCGATCTCCGCGCATCCATCATCGAGCGCCTTGTATCGACCCTTGGCGAGGTTCGCGCTGGTAAGGTCTACCGTGGTGTTCTGTGGATCATTGGTGAGTACGCACTTGAGGTCAAGGACATCCAAGATGCATGGAAGGGTATCCGTGCATCGTTGGGCGAAATTCCCATCCTTGCCTCTGAGCAAAAACTCTTGGACGATGCATCAGAGGGTAAAGAGGGCGAAGAGCAGGTCAATGGACACAGCAAGACTGCCGCTCCTACAGGATCGCGGAAAGTACTGGCCGACGGCACATATGCGACCGAAAGTGCACTCACATCTTCGGCTGCTGCCAAGGCTAAACTGGACGCCGTCAAGAACTCGCAAAAGCCCCCACTGCGTCAGCTTGTCCTCGACGGCGACTACTACCTCGCCACCGTCCTCTCCAGCACCCTTACCAAGCTTGTCATGCGATACTCGGAGCGTTCACAGAACGCTGCGCGGACGAACGCTCTACGTGCAGAGGCCATGCTCATCATGATCTCCGTCATCCGCGTTGGACAGTCGCAATTCGTCAAGACTCTCATCGACGAGGACTCCGTCGACCGTATTATGTCGTGCGTTCGGTCCTTGTCAGAGTTTTCGCAGAAGAAGGAGCTTGAGACCGTCTTCTTGGAAGACACACGGAAGTCTTTTGCGACCATGGTGCAGACAGAAGAGAAGAAGCGCGCAGCGAAGGAGGCTTCGGAACGCATGAAGTCGGCTGTCAATGTCGACGACTCGTTCAGCATCCGTCAGCTCAAGAAGAAGGACGCTGACGGCAACGACGAGATTGAGCAGGATCTGGAGAGAGCCACGGGAGGCGACACAGCGACGGAAGATTTGTCCTCGAAACTCAGCCGTGTCGTTCAGCTCACAGGTTTCTCCGATCCTGTCTACGCCGAGGCCTACGTCAAGGTTCATCAGTTCGACATTGTGCTTGATGTGCTTCTTGTCAACCAGACCACCGAGACACTGCAAAACCTCACAGTCGAGTTTGCGACACTCGGCGATCTCAAGGTCGTCGAACGCCCACCGACACAGAATGTCGGCCCGCACGACTTCATCAACCTGCAGTCTACCATCAAGGTATCTTCAACCGACACAGGTGTCATTTTCGGCAATGTTCTCTACGAAGGCGAAAAGGGTGTCGACTCTAACGTTGTGATCTTGAATGACGTTCACGTCGATATCATGGACTACATTAAGCCTGCGCAGTGCACAGAGACACAGTTCCGCACCATGTGGACCGAGTTCGAGTGGGAGAACAAGGTCAACATCAACTCCAAGGCCAAGTCATTGCGCGAATTCCTCAAGCAGCTAATGGCTTGCACTAACATGAGCTGTCTGACACCCGAAGCATCGATGAAGGGCGATTGTCAGTTCTTGTCCGCGAACTTGTACGCCAGGAGCGTATTTGGTGAGTCAAATCTTCTACGCTGATACCCTCTGTGTACTAACAACGAGCAGGCGAGGACGCATTGGCCAATTTGAGCATAGAGCAGGAGGGTACCAATGGCCCAATCACTGGTTTTGTCCGTATTCGCAGTCGATCGCAAGGGTTAGCACTGAGCTTGGGGTCGTTGAAGGGTTTGAACAAGGTTGGCGTTGCATGAGCAGCTTGTTGGGAGTTGAAGTCATGATAATGAGGTGCGCCAGCAAAAGTTTGGGCGCAGGAGGCTAGACTTGTCAAGCATAACTCATCGCAGATTTGCGTATTTAGTCGAAGACACAACACTACACAACAGCAGATTTATCTCCGCGGACAGTAATCTCGTACCGCACATGCCACGTGCGTCCTCCAAGTACCGTCTTCTGGGTCGCTGGTGAACGCGCGATTGCATACAAGCGCCACAGCGTCACAATTGACGACGTCCTGGGGGTTGGGTCGAAAGGCCTCCGACATTCCCGCGATGCGTGCGGAGAACACCAGCTTTGATTGGCCAATTCACGGAAGTTGTGCCGCGCAAGCCCATGCAGACATGCAGCTTCAGGGTAAGCTTGTCAAGCTTCAATGAAGCCTTCGTCCATCGTGGTAAGCTCATCAGCAATAGCGTGTGCTGCATGCGGCTATAAGATGCGCTGTTGCGCCGTGAAGCTGGGCGAAAGCTTGACGAAGCTTGGCCCCTGTAAATTTACTACTCCAAGATGCTGTTTCGATCTACTGCGCACGCAGCTGCCGTGCTCGTGTTCACTACGCTCATTGAGGCAGCTCCTACGACTGCAATTCAGGCGTCATCAAATGCTGGCTCGCCGGCATCTGATGTCTACCCTCCGTCTGGCAGTATGCATCCTTTCAGAAAACCAATCGACAGTCACTGACTCGCGCAACCACAGCTGTAGTCAACTCCTCGCTCTTTCCACCAGAGTCAGTTGTGGGCTTCCCTGGCCCAACACCAACAGGAGTCGAGCCAAATGCTATCCAGACAGCTCCTTCGTACCCTTACAACCAGAATGAAGCGAAATCGTTCCCTCTGGTCGCTCCGCAGCCTCGCGGCAACAACGAGCAATCCAAGTTCGATATTACAAGGTACTGGGGTAACTTATCTCCTTGGTACTCTCTGCGCTCTGCAGACTACGGTTTGCCTGATGCAAGCCCCCTGGTCCCCGAGGGCTGCGACGTCACCCAGATGCTGTTGCTGTACAGACACGGTGCCCGCTACCCAACAAGTGGAGCCGCGCCAGGCACCTTTGCCCAGAAGGTTGCGAATGCGACAAAGGCAGGCAACCTTGCTTTCTCGGGCGATCTGTCTTTCCTGAGTGACTGGACCTACAAACTCGGTGCTGAGCTCCTCACTCCATTTGGACGCAGCCAGAACTTCATGCTTGGTGTGGAATACAGACAGTTGTACGGTCACTTGTTGAACAACTTCACCGCCTCGGGCAAGCTGCCTGTATTTCGGACTCAGAGCCAAGACCGCATGGTCAAGACGGCTGAGAACTTTGCTGCTGGCTTCTTTGGTGGTAAGTGGTTTCGTACCTCGACTACTCAGAATTAACGAAACGCAGTACCTGAGTACATGAGCGAGGTCAACATCGAGATCCTGGTCGAGAACCCGGGCGTGAACAACTCGGGTGCTCCTTACGACGTTTGCTTGAATTCGAACGTCGCCAGCAAGGGCAGCATCGGAAGCACTGTGGCCGCCAAATTTGCCACCAACGCTTGTAAGTCACCACACTCAACTATCGAGGGAACGCATATTGATGAAGCGCTAGTCAACTCTACCATCGCCCGCCTCCAGACCCAAGCCAAGGGCATAAACTTCACCTCCACCGACGCCATCGCAATGCTACAGCTCTGCTCCTACGAGACGCACGCCTTAGGCTACTCCGCCTTCTGCGATCTCTTCAGCGAAGTAAGTACACTCCCCTCCCCTCTCCACCCCCCACCCTAATACTCCCACAGGAAGACTTCCTCAACTACGAGTACTATTACGACCTCTCCTTCTACTACAACAACGGTCCCGGCTCGCCCGTCGCCGCAGCACAAGGCAAGGGGTACCTCGACGAGTATATCGGTCGCTTCACCGGCACATTCCCCGCTGCTCAGTCCGCGCTGAACGAGACCTTTGACAACAGCAGCACGTACTTCCCTCTCTCGCAGTCTATTTACGCGGACGCGACGCATGAAGTTGTTGTGCTGGATGTGCTTACGGCTTTTAATTTGACGGCGTTGTTTGACGGTCCTCCACTGTCACCAGCGGGTAACAGGCATGAGAACTCGTTTGTGGCGAGTAGAATTGTGCCGTTTGCGACGCATTTCACTACGCAGGTGCTGGAGTGTCCGGCCAGGAGCCCAAGCAAGCAGTTGAGATTCATCGTGTATGCATCCCCTCCTTCCCTTTGCTTCCAGTCCCCCAGGGGTGTTCTCTTAGAGGATCCTGCCCTCTCACCCACATCCCTCCCCATATTGTTTCAATCTCGAGCTAAGCTAACATCTCCAGCAACGACGCCGTAATCCCCATCAACGGCTCGCACGCCGGCTGTCCCGCGGACAAGGACGGGCTCTGCTCGTTCGACAACGTTGTCAGCGTGCTGAAGAAGAGGAGCGCTGAGATCGACTACGCGTATGACTGTTTGGGCAACTACACTGCTAGCCCGGGGATGAACTACAATGGGCGGGCACCAAGATCGTAGACGCAATTGTCACCAACAAAGCAGTGTTGTGTGAAAGGAGTTAGCAATATTGCTACACGTACAGAGGAATGCAAAAAAGCTGAAGAGCAATTATGGTGTGTTGTGCTGCGTGATGTGAGACGAAGGATGTGAGAGGTACAGGATGGGTACCTAGGTGTTACTGAGGAAGGGCAAGATGATCTAGTGATAGCAAAAGGCAAAAAGCAACGATAGCTGAGACTGGTTTCGATCCAGTGTCCTCCGGGTTATGAGCCCGGCGCGCTTCCGCTGCGCCACTCAGCTTTGTATCAGTTGCTGTTGATGAAGGAATTTGTACCAAAACATACTCATATCCCACACAAAGATTTGGGAGCAATTCACTGTTGCCATGCATAAGATCGTTGAGTTGTCCGAACACCATCGAGACTGTTGGGGTGTCGGAGTGGGCTGTGAAAAAAAATCTGCTAGTGAGTCATAGTGGTGCAATTCCAACATCATTTCTTGTCAGCCTCGCAAGATCGACAAACCACGAACAGGATGGAAGTCGCAGGCAGCGAACATGCGGGCGAGTAGGACTGACTTGGTGACAGATCAAATTTAGAAGACTTAGCCATAATAAGAAGCATGACGAAAGAACAATAGAAATTCAGGGTGCACGACTCAACACTCGGCTCGGTGGTATCTCGATCTAGAACAACAACAACAGCAAAGAACTGGGCAACACACCTCTAGCACACCCTGTTCACACTCCCTTCGCCTCACACAAATGCCCGCTCTTACTCAACACTGTACCCAGTCCCTTGTGCACCTCAACCTGGAACCCCTCGAATGGAACCCTCTCGCCATCAATGCTAATATACCCGGCATCCTGATTCTTCGGGATAATGCGATACGCCTCGATTTTCTGGTAGTCGACGCCGTCCATGTCGAAGAAGGTGTGATTCTCGACCGCCAGCAGCATCTTGATGGCTGTCATGCGCGCGATGTCGCCCCGGATCCGCACGAGGTCGAGACACCCGTCGGAGGGCAGCGAGGCGGGGAAGAAATTGGCGTCGGGCGACATGTAGGCGATGTTGCCGCAGTAGAAGTTGCCGAGGTGGTCGTGCGGGATGAGCTCCCAGGTTGAGGGGAGGGGGTCGTTGATTGTGCCGTACTTGAGATCGGGTAAGGATGCGTCGGTGGCAGGCACAGGGCGTGCGTCGGTAGTTGGTGCGGCTTTGGAGGCTTCGGCGCGGTAGGCTTCGCGGACGGCGGACTTGTTGTCGTGGATTGTTTTGACGGCGATGTCGGCTGGGTAGATGGTCTGGGAGAGCAGGCGCACAAGAAAGCCCCATGTGAAGCGCGCGCTGCCCATCCAGCGGAGATGCTCAGTAGCAAGATCCGTCTCGGCGACAATGCCAACGGACTGCGAGAGGAAGGAGAGTGTGCGGCGATCGCCTTGTGTTACCGAAGCGAGGTCGAGAGGCGTGCGCAGGCCCTTTACGACGGCGAGGGCTGCCAGACTCGGGCTATCTGAGCCATTGAAGTTCAGACTGAGAGCGTTTCCAGAACCGCAGGGCAGTTGCGCAACTGCAATCTTCGCCAGTGCTCTCGCCGCGTCTGGTCGCTTTCCAAGGCCGTTCCAAACTTCGTGAGGGATGCCGTCGCCAGAACAGCATGCCACAACGTCGTAGGCCTCGACGTCCAGGTTCTGCGCGATGTCCACGCCGTGGCCTTGATGCGTTGTCTTCTCAACATCCAGTGGGCAGCGCGCTGCGGCAAGAATCGGTGCAATCGACTTGTGGTACATCTTGACGGCACCGCCCTGTCCACCGAAGGGGTTCAGCAGCACCTTCATGCGCTTCTGTCGCTGCGACGCGCCATATGCGCGATCAAGCAGCCTCTCTATCCATGCCTCGGTCTGGCGACTGTCCGGCTTATCGAGCTTATAGCTTACGATGGCTGGGCGGACGACTTTGGCGGAGACGGCGTGGGCGTATTGGATGGTGATATCGCCATTCTCCGAGTGCTCGGCCCAGAGCACGTTGTAGAAGGGGATCGAGCGCGTCGACTTGCTCTTGCCAGGAACGGAGAGGCCGCAGCAGCTGGCCGCTTTGCTGTCCTGCAGCTCTTCGTCTGCCTAAGTCAGTGTTGGTTTTCCTTTGTGAGCGTGGATTGTCCATACCCAGGACGACCAGCGAATCCGTCGCCAGTGTCAGCGAGGCGTCGCGCCCTACAGCGAGCGTGTCCGGAACATTGGCGGCATTTACTGGCTGGGGTTGCTGCCGAGGAGCGAGCGAAGGATCTTTAAAGGGATCGTCGTGGCCTAGGGTTGCGGCCATGGTCTGAAAAGCGAGTGTGGAGCGTCTTCGGCATGCTGGCCGCTCAGACAAAGGAGCAACGTGAGCACTGAGGTAAGCTGTCACAGGAGCACGCTCGAATACGGCCTGCCATCTGCCGCGGCAGCGCAGAGCGGATGCCCGCGGGCGTTAGCGCAATCTCGAGAATCGACATGATTGGACGGGGCGGATGGTACTTCTGCTAAGTTGCAGGCGTCTGTCATATCTTCTTCACACGTCCCAATTTTCGCGACCATGGGCTTAAACATTTGGACTGTGATACTATCTGCTTTCCGTTCGGCTTCGTCTCTGACTATAGAAGAAACACTTGCGGTCCCATGATGCACCGCGTTCAACCACGTATCCTGCAGGCAAAGGAAGCCGGATCATCACCAAAGTCGAGACCTATCACGATTACAGCCTCGAAGAATGTCGCAAAAGAATTGGATTTGACTGGCAAATCACTTTTCGCCTCTCTGAGCTCCACACCAACGGTCAAAGCCTTATACTTCATGCATTTCTAGCAGACATCGGCAAATTCGTCCATCTCATTCACTCAGCACTCAGCGGATCACGGATACGAGGAGTTCCCTGGACTCACTGCTAGACTCGCTCACGTTCACTGGCGACTTGAATGCAGCTTCACCAGGATTGACAAGCTGAGCCAAGGGAAGAGATATCACATGCCAACGATCGTGACCATACATGCGGCAGAAGAGACAGTGGATGTGACCTTGGGACACTTCATGCAGGTTCTGCGCAATGACGTGGGGGCTGTACGGAGCAAGTTGATGGATGCGCCACTTCGGAAGAGCTGTGTCGACTTCAGTATCTGCGAGGGGCAACAGCAGGATTGCTCTATGCGGTTTGGGCGGTGGAGGTTTTGATAGGAAAGAGAAGCACACGAAAGACGAAAGTGAAAGTGATAAACGTTTGGCACATCTTCAACGACCGCTTGGTGAAGACGCTCCTGGGATAGATCAGTCACATGCCTTACGATCGGCTTTATTTTCCGCACGCGCCTTCCGCAACATACCAAACCTATTTCAGAGCCATACATATTGGCTGAACTGCATCGATTCGTTATCGGTGGGCGACCCTTACTGAGTTTCTGAAAGTCACAGATCCAGCAGCTGTGCTTGCAGCTGGGGCCAAGAAGGAGATCGCGTCCCTGACCAAGTATGGCCAACCCATTCACCCCTTCCAACGTCTGCGCCGAGAAATATACAACTACCAGAAAGTATCGCCCTCCGAGCATATACAAAATCTAGACGAATACCTACAGATTGTACCGTACATTATACCAAACGGCGATCACACAATCACCCGCCCAACGCTAAGACATCCTGACCTTCAGCCCAATAACATATTTATCTCAGACGATCTCAGCATTACTAGTCTGATTGACTGGCAACACTGCGCGTTACTTCCACTTTTCCTCCAATGTGGTATTCCGAACAGTCTCCAGAATTACGGCGACAGTACCTCGGAGTCGCTCATACTACCTGAACTACCGCATCACTTCGACGATCTAAGTGAAAACGAACAATTTCAGGAAGTCGTGCTCCTACGTCGGCGTCAGCTGCATTGCTTCTATGTCGCGGCAACGGCCAAACTCAACCCAACCCACTATGACGCTCTGACCCGTAACTTCAGCACGTTGCGACGCAAACTGTTCGATCATGCAAGCTCTCCGTGGGAAGGCGACAACATCACTCTCAAAGCCGACTTGATCGAGCTAGAACAAAACTGGTCCGATATGATAACATCAAACTTGATCACGAGCAATGAGGGTGAACCCCTTTGCCCGATTAGGTTCTCGGAAGAGGAAGTGAAGCATTACTTGCACTTGAATGCTGCGCAGGTCGAATCAGACGAGCAACTCCAAGCTTGCAGGGATGCTATTGGCATCGGCCCGGAAGGATGGGTACCTTTGGACCAGTATGAAGAATTAAAGCAACGCGAAAGTAAGCTCAAGGCTGACGCACTTGAAGCAGCTGAGTCTGATCAGGAGCGCCTAATGCTTCAGGAGCATTGGATTTTTGATGATTTCAATGAAGACGAGTACTCATAATGGACTGCGTCAACAGGGCAACGGGATGCGCACATATTGGGAAGACCGGATAGTGCATGAGTCAGGACCTACGTGGTGCTGCAATAAGAGGAGTTGATAGTACACCTACTAACGTACATGTACACCAAGCGGCGCAGTACACCGAGCAGCGCACTTTTGCCAAGACTATACTAAAATACCCTCTCTCTACTAATACCTTAACAACAACTATATTTTAATATGTTAAAAGAGTGTTAGATCTAGCTTATACCTTAGGCTCTTAAATAAGACGCAAAACTCTTAGTATTATACGCTATAGCTATCTATAGCGCCTCTAAAAGTAGACTTTATATAAAACACGCAGAATAACTTTTATGTATTAATACTATAGCTAACTTATAGAATCTAACTAGCGCTAAGAAGCAGGTTATTATTATATATGTTATAGGCTAGGCCTTAATGTACAAGACTTGTACAAGACAACCTATGTACTTTACTAAGCATAGCTTAGCAACCCCTTATATACTTATATAAGAAAGGGAACTAACTCTTCTTTATCTTTCTGCTTCTATAGTGAGTCTACCTATTACAATCTACTTATATCTAACTAATTGCTAACACCTGTTAGCATTAGACAGCAGGTTAGCGTTGTAATTCTACAACAGCGCTATAAGAGGCATAGTTACAGTATAACGTAATTACTAGTTATATAACTAGCTTACTTCTTAGTAAGTAAGCTAGGTAGGTCTATAGGTACTAGTAGGACTTACGTAATAGCTTACGCAGCTTAAGGTAAGCTTAGTAAGCTAGCTTACAAAGCTTATAGCAAGCTTAGTAAGCCAACACAATCCTTATAGTATATAGTATATAGGAACACAACCCTTATAGTTTATGTTTAACTTTGTTAATTAAGTTACTTCTTAGAATCTCAATCTTAGTACTCTAGCCAGTCAATCCTGTTGCCTGTTACTAAACCTCTAAGCTGCTATATTAGACTTTGTCTAGCTACAACTTACCCTACTATTCTAGAGACTGAACTTATCCTTAAGACCTAATAGAACTAGTATGATATTAGACTTTGTCTAGGTACAACTTTAATACTTTAAACACCTCTAAGATAAGTTCTACTTTAGGAACACGTGCTACCTCTAGCAGCTCTCGCTTAAATAATATAGACATGACTAACGCTAGTATTACAACCTATAGCATTATAAACATTAACAAGCCTAACCTCTATAATAGAGATTATAGTAAGTTAGACAACTAGCTTATATAGTAGAACCTCTTCTTTACCTTTTAGAGCAAGAAGGTACTTATAGACAAGCAAGTCCTCCTTATATTAAGCTATATGCGTAGAAAAGCCTTTACCTAGATTAAACCCTTTGTCTAGCAGTTCTAAGCGGGCAATGCCCCTGTAGAAGTAGACAAGTAGATAGTAGACTTTAACAAGTTTAAAGAAAGGGTTAAACCTATCTTTAGAGTATTAAACAAACCTATAATTGCATAATATAAGATTCAGCGCGTTTGCTAGACTAAGTTAGCTGCTAACTATGCTATAGAGTTTTAGCAGCTAGCTGCCAACACTAACTAGGACAACACTGCCCTAATAACTATGTTTAAGCAAGGTCTTAAGCCTTAAGTTAAGATAGAGCTAATATGCACTAGCGCTAGTACTAACAGCCTTAATAACCTTATTAATACTGTAATTAATATTAATATTAAGCTCTATAAGTTATAGCAAGAGCTTTAAGAAGATCTGCGTTTACGTGTTGTCTTAGCTAACAGACGCCCTCTACTACGCAACCTATAGTGCAACAACCTGTCTAACCGCAGCTAGCACAGCAGACACTACTAACTAAACAGCAGTTAACACATCTACAATAATATAAGAAGTAGATACTACAGTCCTATAGCTATAGACCTATTAAATATTAACAAAGGACCTAATAGGTAGAACAAGAACTAGAGCAAGGGAAGCAAGCTAGACAAGTTCTAAGCAACCTATTATAGATATAGTAAATAAGGCTACTTTGCCTGCAACTGTTACATAAAGAGTAAGGTAGTTTAACAGCTTAACATACTAACTACTAGCAACAAAGAGACTAGTAACAAATAGGAAATTCTTACCAACAATATAGGCTATCCTATAAAAGACAACTATTCTAAACCTAACAACAACAATACTAAGAGAACTAGGGAAGATATAAGGGGAAGCACTAACTTGCGCTATTGTGCCCTAACACCCTATTAGGACAAGCAAGGCAGACCTCTAATAAAGGCTTGTAAGTTCTGCAACCCTTAGACTAGCTAAATGCAAATAAGATATAAACCTAACTTACTAGAAGTAAACAGAGCTACCTACTCTTTTAAGTTATATATAGAGATTAAAACACCTCTGCAACCCCTAAAGCAGCTTAGGTTCCTACCTAAAGCATACCTAAATGCTTATAATAGCATAATCCCTGTTAGAATTAAGGAAGACAGAATATAGGTATATAATATAAGCAGCACACACGTAGGTAACAGCTTTATAATTAATATACTATAACGCAAGACGCGCTAAGAACTATATAAAACTAGAGACTGCTAAATAGACAATAAGGTTGTTTGCTAGTTAAACGTACTTTCTAGCAAAGATGCTAATGCTAGTAAAGAATAGGAAGTTCTTACTAATAATATAGGCTGTCTTATAGAAGATACAGAATTAGAGTATAATAATACTCAAGACTACATTTCTAACAAGGAACGTTTTAATTGCGCACCTACACTATATTAAGAGTTCTTTGCACTAGTTGCTACACAGACAAAATAATAAGGACGTTGCAACTACTAAACTAAGATGCAACGCAATAGTGTTAGATACTAGGTAGAATAAGCACTATAAGACTCTATAGATGCAGGAACTATTGTACAAACACAACTCTCTGCCTACTAAGACGTCGCGACTCAAACAAAGGAAAATAAACTAGTTATAGTTATAAGCCTATAGCCAAGATACGACCTAGACCTCTAAAATATAAAGCATAGATTGCAATTATAGACTACATGTTATTATAACTACTGCCCTATATACTATAAAGACAAAAAAAACTTAGGGTAGTTTCCTACCCTAAAGGGCGCTTATAAGCTACTATAGTATAAGTGTATAAAGGACATGTGCGAAGTACACCTTTAGAATAAGCGTTCTAAGCTGTACTTCCTAGGTACTAACAACCTACAGCAAATTATCTAGATGCAACTTGTTGTTAATAGTAGCTGCTATAACGTACATTAGCAGCACTGCTTAAACAAGGATTATAACGTACACTAAGGCAGCAAGCATAATAACAGATTTAGAGAAGAGGAGCCTTTTTTAGGATTACGCCTACGCGCTCTAAGGATCAATCCCTTAATTCTATAGAGGCTAATCTACTTATTAAACTCCCTATTATATTAGGAGGAGTTGTAATAACAGCATTATTAGACTCTAGAGTATAATTAAACTACGTCTCTTTGCAAGCTGTGTAGCAAGCTAGACTTAAGCTATAGTAGAAGCAGAACCCTTACCTGCTTAGAGTAGCTAACAGAGAACTAATGCTGGTAGAATTAGAAATTACCTACAAGGTATTGTCTGTTCTGCTATAGATATAGAACTATTTTAAGCAGTTAGACCTAGACGCGTTTAGGATAGCTACTTACAACATTATTTTAGGCCTGCTATAGTTATAAAAGCACAATCTATAGATTAATTAGAAGAATTAACAGCTTTTGTTTAACAGGTGCAGATGCAGCACTACTGCACGCTAGCCTACGCAACCTATACTAGAGTTAGTAGATAAGAAGGAGATTAACAACATCTCTTTAACTATAACAACACGCCAAGATAGAGCAGTTAGCTAAGTAGACTAGAAACGCCCCTCTACAACAGTTATAGAGACTAAGAGTACACCTCTAGATATACTAGATATGTATTGTTAGTACGCCTAGATGTTTAAAGAAGAGTTATCTGTAAAAGCGCTACCTAAATACTAACCTTAGGATTATAAGATTAAACTTAAGGAAGGGAAAGAACTACCCTTTAGGCCTATATACTAGCTATCTAAGAAAGAGCTTAAGATATTACGCAAGTATATTAAAGAGAACCTTGCTAAAGGATTTATTAGGAAATCTAAATCCCTAGCAGGATTCCCTATTCTATTTGTACTAAAGAAGGCCGGCAAGCTAAGGCTTTGTGTTAACTACTAGAAGTTAAATAATATTACTATTAAGAATTGTTATCTACTGCCTAACATATTAGAGTTGCAAGACTAACTCTTAGGAGCAATATTCTTTACTGCACTTAACTTGCGCAGAGCGTACAACCTTATACGCATAAAGAAGGGCAAAGAATAGAAGACAGCGTTTAGAACCTATTATAGTTATTATAAGTATATAGTTATGCTATTTAGGCTAACTAATGCACTAGCTGTTTGTTAGGCACTTATCAACAACGTACTACAAGAGCACCTAGACATTACTATAGTAGCATACCTTAATAATATCCTAGTATATAGTTAGACGCTAGAAGAACATAAGGTCTATGTAAGACAAGTGTTAGAATGCTTAGCAAAAGCAGACCTTAGGCTAAAGCCTAAGAAGTATAAATAGCATAAGGACAAAGTAGAGTTCCTTAGCTATATTATAGGAAGATATAGAGTTAAGATAAGCAACAAGAAGATTTAGGTTGTAAAGGATTAGCTAACACCTACTTTAGTTAAAGAAATCTAGGAATTCCTTAGGTTTATTAACTTTAACTAACGCTTTATTAAAGACTACTCTATAAAGGCCTTACTGCTTACGCAACTTACGCAGAAGGACACACTATTTAAGTAGGAACAAGCATAGGAAGATGCTTTCTAATTACTTAAGTAAGTATATATAGAGCTACCTACGTTAATTGTATTTAAGAGTAGCAAACCTGCACGCCTTAAAACTAATGCCTTAGATCTAGCATTAGGAGCCTGCATTACTTAAGAACAAGACAGACTATGGCACCTAATTGCCTACTACTTAAGGAAATTCACAGCACCTAAAGAATGCTACAATATGCACAACAAGGAGCTTATAGCTATTGTTAACGCGTTATAATACTAGAGAGTCTACGCAGAGAGCTGCTTAGAACTTACTATCTACACAGATTATAAAAACTTGGTACACTTTACTACTACTAAGGTTCTAAACTAACAACAAGTTTGCTAGTTAGAAATGCTTGGTTAGTATAAGTTTAGGATCCTGTACACGCTAGGAAAAGAGAACAGCAGAGCAGACGCTCTTAGCCAACAACACAACCTTGCAGGCAAAAAGACAATTAACAAGTTCACTAACGTACACAACGGGCGAGCAGGACACACGACCGAGCGGGACACTTTTGCCAAGACCACACTAAATCTCACACTATTATGGCCCAAAACACCACGCTTTGGCCCTGCACAAGGCAAAACAAGCTGTAATATTACTTGAAGACCTCTTCTACTTCATTCTTGCACGTTCGCGCATTGTGCCTACCCTTTCCGCACTGTCCACAGCGTTGTTGGGACGGTTCACCTCCTTCAGCGCGCACCCGCTTCTTCCCCTTCTTTCCATCACAGCGTGCCCCAAATTCTGCTAGAGCTGCTAACTGCTGGCCTTCCTTAACTGTAAAAGACCCTCCCTCTTGAATTCGCTTCCTTTTGCGCGATTTACGCTCTGTAGCAGCTGCTAGGGCTGCTTGAAGTTCAGCGTTCTCCTGTTGCGCCAAAGCTAGCTTGTGCGATAGAATTGCCCCCCCCTTTGCGTAGTGCTTAAGTGCGCTTAGAACAGAATTTAGTGAGCTGCCCTGTTCCCTCTTATACTTGTCTTGAATTAGAGTTGATTGCGACTTAAATTCTAGGGTATTACTTGGGGTTTGCGACTGCCAGGGCTCGTTGTTTGTAGGGAGTAGTAGTAATAGAGTGCGCAGCTTTACATCAAGGGTTGATATAACCTGTTCTAGGTTAAAGGGAACTAATCTAGCCCCTTAGAACCCTCTCTAAATGTTGCTAGAGGTAATAGCTTTCTTATAAGCTGCTTTAAAGTACGGCAGGAACTCCTGCTTTATAATGTAGGTAATCTAGTTGCGCATAAGCCTATTAACCTTATCCCTATACGCCTTCTTTAGAGGGCCAAAACAACCTACGTTAAGTAGCTGTAGGAGGTGCAATAAGTGCGCAGGTATACATAGAAGTATAATCTTATAATCCTTATAGTATTGCTAGAATTCTGCAGAGTTGTGGCTCTTATAACTGTTAATAACTAGTAAATAGTAGGTACCTATAGTGCGCGTCTTTATATAATTGTTAAAGTGCTTTAACTAGTTAAAACTAAGCTTATTAGTAGTCTAACCGTTCTTAGAGATGGCAATTACCTAGTCTTGAGGTAGGTTATTGTCCTTGTACTAGTTAGATTAGTAGTAGCGGGCTTTGAAGATAATGTAGGCTAGAACAGCCTATCTAGTGGCATTAATGCCTTAGATGGCTGTTACCTACTCCTAGTTGCTAGGCTAGATCTGCTTTGCTTGTCCTAGCTTCCCTGCATCTATAACAACTACTCTAGTAGATATCTAGCCTATTATAAAGCCTGTCTCGTCAAAGTTGTACGTGTTGTTGTCTAGAATGCTGTACTTGGCTTTTATATTAGCTATAAGGGTGAACTACTCCTGTATAGCCCTAGGATCCTTGCAGAGGGCTTACCTATAGTTGTACTTGCAGTTGAACACTGTTTTGAGCTCCTTCTAGCAAGAAATAAACGTGCTAGCCTAGTTTATGCTAATAGGGGCCAAACTGCGCTCTTTTTGCAGAGAATTAGCTATATTAGCTATAGCTGCAAGCTGGGGGGACTCTCCTCGCGTGACTAGCTTAAGTATATATATAACAATAATTTGCTCCTTAGCAGTAGTTAGATTCTGTAAGTTAGGCATAGTATTAAAGCGTAAAGGTTGTCTAGCGCGTTGTTAGTGTAAGGTACTTCTAGGCATGTTATAGATAGCTGCAGCGCGCTATAAGGAGAGTGTTGCGTCTTAATTAAGAGCCTAAAGCGCAAGCTGTATTTAACATTCTTTTAATGTAGTAAATTAGGGTTGTTAGGAAGGCATTGGTGTAGGAAGGGAGTTTTGGTGTAGTCTTGGTAAAAGTGTCCTGCTTAGTCGTGTGTCCTGCTCGCCTGTTATATATGTTATACTAGAAAAGAATTCAGACAGGTCCTTAGGACCGTCCTAGCAGCTCAACCTTATAATAGTAGTTTAGAGTAAACATTACGTACTATTACAAGTACTAGAAGAATTAGAGGAAGAAGTTATTAGCAGTTATTACAACAACCTACTGCATAGACATCCTAGTATTATAAGAATAATAGAACTTATTAAGAGACACTATGAGTTCCTAAACATACAGGACAAGGTTAGCAAGTTTATTAAGAATTGCGTAAGCTGTTAGCAAAACAAACACAGCATATACGCTAAGTATAGAGAAGCATAAGCAATAGAGCTACTAACAGCACTATAGACAAATATTATAATAGACTTTGTTACACAGCTGCCTATCTCTAAGGATCTAGTTATAAGATATAGCTATAACTTAATCTTTATTATAGTAGACTAATTTACTAAGTACGCTAAGATAATACCCTTTAGATATAGCTACACTGCTAAATAGTTAGCGCACGTCTTTAAGGACTGCATTATCTGCTACTATAGTATCCTAGAATTGATTATTAGCAATAGAGACAAGCTCTTTACGTCAAACTATTAGACTACGCTCCTAGCAGCAATAGGTACCAAGAAGAAGCTTTCTACAGCCTATTATCCGCAGACAGATAGACAGACTAAACAAGTAAACTAGACAATAGAGACGTACCTCTATATCTACTACAACTAGCAGCAGGATAACTAGTGTTTACTACTGCCTATAGCACAAATTGTATATAATAACAAGCTTTTAGAAGTAATAGGCTATTTACTATTCTTTGCAAACTATAGCAGATAGCCAAGTCTCTTTATAAGGTTATTAGACAGCAGCATCTAAACAGAATTAGCAATTACCTTAGTCAAGGTACTAAAGGAAGTACACTAGAAATTGCTTAATAATATTACTAAAGCTTAGTCAAGGAGCATTTCTTATGTTAATAAGAAATAAAAAACAGCGCCTCTGCTAAAGGAAGGGGATAAAGTATATCTCTTTATAAAAAACCTACGCACACAGCAACTAACAAAAAAACTAGACAAGGTTAAGGTTAGACTATTTTTTATTTCTAAATAAATTAGCCTAGTTAACTATTAACTTGTGCTGCCTAAGGATGTAAAGATCTATCCTGTATTCCACATCTTGCTGTTAGAACCAGCCAACCCTAGAACGCCAATCTAGCAAGACTTCTACTACTAGGCAGACAGCTAGGACAAATAGGAAGTTAAAAAAATAATACAATATTGCAACTAAGGCAATAGCGACAAGTACCTAGTTAAATAGTTAGGATATCTAGACTCCAAGAACACGTAGGAACTAACTATGAACCTTACAAATTGCTAACAACTGCTAAAGAAGTTCTAAAGTTTGCAGAAGTATCTAGCAAGTCAAGCATAGCCTACATAGCAGAAGAGTACCCTACTAGCGCGTTTATAGCAGAGCAGCTAATCTCCTTAGCCTAAATATCCTTGCCTAATTCCTCTAACTTATTTGCAAGGCATTTAGCCTTCTTTACAGCCCTATCTTTTGCTTAGGCTAGGATTTTCTTATTATGCAGTAGGCGCGCAATTACCTCTGTAAGGAGTTATTTATCCTTTTTAACCTTCTTTTTATACTCTGCCCTTGTCTTGTCTAAGGACTCCTAAGACAGGTTAACGTATAGACATCCTATACGCACGCACTTAGCGCACTTTAAGTAGTTAGCATTAGGCATAATAAAATAATTATAACTAGCGTTAAAGCAGCAATTACAAGGAACAGGCGCAATAATATTATAGCAATAGATTTTAATGCTAAGACGCAGACGCTTTTAGGTTATAGAGGATATAATAATGCTTAGGAACTAAGAACAAGCAGGGCAAGTGCTTATAAAGAACTGCTAACAAGATTTAAGACAAATCTAAGAAGGAGGAGGGATAATGTTATAATCTACTTATATCCAACTAATTGCTAACACCTATTAGCATTAGACAGCAGGTTAGCGTTGTAATTCTACAATAGCGCTATAAGAGGCACAGTTACAGCATAATATAATTACTAGTTATATAACCAGCTTACTTCTTAGTAAGTAAGCTAGGTAGGTCTATAGGTACTGGTAGAACTTATATAACAGCTTACGCAGCTTAAGGTAAGCTTAGTAAGCCAGCTTACAAAGCTTATAGCAAGCTTAGTAAGCTAATACAATCCTTATAGTATATAGCATATAGGAACACAACCCTTATAGTTTGTGTTTAACTTTGTTAATCAAGTTACTTCTTGGAATCTTAATCTTAGTACTCTAGCTAGTCAATCCTGTCGCCTGTTACTAAACCCCTAAGCTGCTATATTAGACTTTGTCTAGCCGCAACTCACCCTACTATTCTAGAGACCGAACTCATCCTCGAGACCTAACAGAACTAGTACAATATTAGACTTCGTCTAGGTACGACTTCAACACTACCTAGCTTGAAGTTATAGCTAATATAGCTATTTCTCTATAAAAAGAGCGTAGTCTAGCCTCTATTAGCCTAAGGTAGGCTAGTAAGTTTATTTTGCGTTAGGAGGAGCTTACAATATTCTTTAATTGCAAGTATAACTATAAGTAAGCTCTCTATAAGGATTCTAAGATAATCTAGGGCTAGTTTAGTCTAGTAGCTAATATTAAAGCTAAGTATAGTATCCTAGACAATAATATATATAACTTCAACAAAACAGGCTTTATAATAGGCTGGATATCTACTAGAGTAGGTATTATGAATATAGAGAAGCTAGGACAAGCAAAGTAGGTCTAGCTAGGTACTTAGAAGTAGGTAACAGTTATTAAGGGTATTAATACTATAGGATAGGCTATTCTAGCCTATATTATCTTTAAAGCCTACTAATACTAGTCTAGCTAGTATAAGAATAATCAACTGCTCTAAAATAAGACTATTACTATCTCTAAGAATAGCTAGACTACTAATAAGCTTAGTTTTAGCTAGTTAAAGCCCTTAATAAGTATACTAAAACACGTACTATTAGTAGCTACTATATAGTAATTAATAATACTTATAGAAGCTGTAGCTCTATAGGATTCACGTTACACTATAAGAATTAGGAGATTATAACTATAATAGGCTAGGCTAGTTACGCTAGTTGCGCTTGTTCCTTAGCACGTATACCCTTAGCCAACCTCTATATAGGACTTTAACCTCTAGTTAGGATGTTATAAAACTCTATAGAGGTCTATTAGGGGATCTCTTCTTATTAAACCTATTTAATCAATTCTTGCAGAATAGTCCTTAGCAACTAGCTTCTTATATTTAGATTTAATTACCCCTTTTTTTTTTTTTTTTTTTTTTTTTTACGTCCTATTAAGCATCTATAGGGAGCTGATAGAATAGAAAGAGGGCCCTAACAGCGCTATAAGGCAACTAATAGAATATAGCACTAAGTTATATACTAGTAATAATTCCTGCTCTAGGATTAGAGACAAGTTAGAATACATTACTAGTACGCCAGTGTAAGAGGAATAGTATAAGGAAATAATCTAATAGGCTATAATTATACTTATAGCCTATTTTTTATAGGTTGCACTCTAAGGTAACATAATTACTCTCTCTAGCTAACTATAAGAGTTTATACTACCTGAACAAACAATTCTTTACCTTAATAGGCTGTTAGAATATATCTGCTGCCTTATAGACGCTAAAATACGCACCTATATTATATAAAGCAACGCACTACTAGCCTAGTAACTAATTATTAAACTAACTGTTTGCTAAACGCCTCTGCTAAGCTACTAGATAAAACAAGGAGTCTCTAATATAGGAAGCTTTAATAGAAATTATAGGTTGTATAGGATATCTAAGTCCTAGATAATAGATAAGCGCTATACCTTTAGTAGTTAAAAACTACTAATAGGCGTTGTCTATATATTTAATTGTCTTAGAGATAGGCTATTTAGGTAGGACTGTCCTAGAAGAACTAGTATCTATCTAGGTTAATAATAGAGGTCTAGGGGTTCTTAGATTAATAATACTAAGATTCTTAATTTAAGGAACGCTCCTACTAGAGGCTATAGATAATCTTTATAAAAAGGTATAGTTAGATTTTAGAAGCTTTTAATACTAAGTTTATTAAGCTAGCGTTTAATGCTGCAGAAGAATCGAATAAATAGAACCTTAAGATAAGGTGTATATTAGCTGTTAGGCTAGTTCTCTAGCAAAAGGTAGTGTCTATAGATATTACTAAAGATTAGGATCTTAAGATGTTAATAGTTTAGGTCCTTAAGGTTAACGTTAATATAAGACATGCAAAGTCCTATACTAGCCAAGCCCTCTTATTTAGTAGGGTAAATACAGGAGCTAGCTAGAATAAAATAGAATAGAAACCTAGTATTAAGGCCTATATTAGAAGAATAGAAGCTAATAATAGAAAATAGGTAGAATAGCGCCTATAGAAAGTCCTTAAGAAGAGGAGAGCTAATAATCTTTACCTCTACTATAGTAAAAACAGCTACTATGTTAATAAATATAAGTAGGCTCTCGTAATAAGGCCTAATAACTTATAAATTAGGGTTGCTATAGCTACTAAGGCTGTAGGTAACGTCTATAAGTCTAATAAAGATTGAGAAGACTAGCTACTCCTGCCTATAGGCGCAGATAGAAGTAGAAGAACAAGGTTAAATAAGATAGGGCAATATTCTAGAAGTTCTATAGATAATAGCTAGATAGAGAACTTATTTTATTATATACTTGTCGCGCAGTCAAGCGTGTAGATAGCTTATAAGGCAAGCTATTAGGTTATAGCTTACTTGTTGAGCAGGTGTTACGAACCTTGGGTTAGGGCACGGCAGAAGATAAGGAAGAAGAGGAAATGCTAACACCCTAGGAAGACAACTAAAGGTCTTTAAGAAGGTTAGCATTAAGGACTAATAACATGTACTCTACATGTTCTAAAGCCTTAGCAGAACACTACAGTAGAACATGTCACGTGTGTTCTGAAGAATCCTACAATATTCCACAATATACTAAGTTAGAACAACTATAGAACATTAGAACAACATTAGAACACTTCGCAAGTATATAGCATATAGGAATATAACCCTTATAGTTTGTGTTTAACTTCGTTAATCAAGTTACTTCTTAGAATCTCACCTTAACTATAATTAGCTGCATTGCACATTGCTTAGACCTTAGTTAACCTAAGCTGTTATATTAGACTTCGTCTAGACGCAACTCACCCTACTGTTCTAGAAACCAAACTTATCCCTAAGACCTAATAGAACTAGTATAATATCAGACTTTGTCTAGGTACAACTTTAACACTTTAAACACCTCTAAGATAGGTTCTACCTTAGGAACACGTGCTACCCCTAGTAGCTCTTGCTTAAACAATACAGACATAACTAACGCTAGTGTTACAACCTATAGCGTTATAAACGTTAACAAGCCTAACCTCTATAATAGAGATTGCAGCAAGTTAGACAATTAGCTTATACAATAGGACCTCTTCTTTACCTTCTAAGGTAAGAAGGTACCTATTAACAAACAAGTCCTCCTTATATTAAGCTATATATGTAGAAAAGCCTTTACCTAGATCAAACCCTTTGTCTAGCAGTTCTAAGGGGGCAACGCCCCTAAGAAAGTAGACAAATAGATAGTAGATTTTAATAAGTTTAAAGAAAGGATGAAGCCTATCTTTAGAGTCTTAAACAAACCTACAATTGCACAATATAAGATTTAGCGTATTTATTAGACTAAGTTAGCTGCTAACTACGCCGCAGAGTTCTAGCAGCTAGCTACTAACACTAACTAGGATAACACTGCCCTAATAACTATGTTTAAGCAAGGTCTTAAGTATTAAGTTAAGACAGAGCTAATATGCACTAGCGCTAGCACTAACAGCCTTAACAACCTTATTAACACTGCAATTAATATTAATATTAAGCTCTATAAGTTATAACAAGAGCTTTAAGAAGATCTATGCTTACACGTTGTCTTAGCTAACAAACGCCCTCTACTACGCAACCTATAGCGCAATAACCTGTCTAACTGCAGCTAGCGCAGTAGACACTATTAACTAAATAGTAGTTAACGTATCTATAATAATATAAGAAGCAGATACTACAGACCTATAGCTATAGACCTTTTAAATATTAATAAGGGACCTAATAGGTAGAACAAGAACTAGAGCAAGGGAAGCAAGCTAGATAAGTCTAAGGTAACCTATTATAGATATAGTAAGCAAGGCTACTTTGCCTACAACTATTGTATAAAGAACAAGGTAGTTTAACAGCTTAATATACTAACTACTAGTAATAAAGGGACTAGTAACAAATAGGAGATTCTTACTAACAATATAGGCTATCCTATAAAAGACAACTATTCTAGACCTAACAATAACAACACTAAGAGATCTAAGGAAGATATAAAAGAAAGCATTAACCTATATAATTATGCCCTAACACCCTACTAGGACAAGCAAGGTAGACCTCTAATAAGGGCTTGTAAGTTTTGCAACCTCTAGACTAGCTAGATGCAAATAAGATATAAACCTAACTTACTAGAAGCAAACAGAGTTATATACCCTTCTAAGTTATATATAGAGATTAAAGCACCTCTACAACCTCTAAAGAAGCTTAAGGTTCTACCTAAAGCATACCTAAATACTTGCAACAGCATAATTCCTGTTAGAATTAAGGAAGATAGAACATAGGTATATAATATAAGCAGCACACACATAGGTAACAGCTTTATAATTAATACACTATAACGCAAGACGCGCTAAGAACTATATAAAACTAGAGACTGCTAAATAGACAATAAGGTTGTTTGCTAGTTAAACGTACTTTCTAGCAAAGATGCTAATGCTAGTAAAGAATAGGAAGTTCTTACTAATAATATAGGCTGTCTTATAGAAGATACAGAATTAGAGTATAATAATACTCAAGACTACATTTCTAACAAGGAACGTTTTAATTGCGCACCTACACTATATTAAGAGTTCTTTGCACTAGTTGCTACACAGACAAAATAATAAGGACGTTGCAACTACTAAACTAAGATGCAACGCAATAGTGTTAGATACTAGGTAGAATAAGCACTATAAGACTCTATAGATGCAGGAACTATTGTACAAACACAACTCTCTGCCTACTAAGACGTCGCGACTCAAACAAAGGAAAATAAACTAGTTATAGTTATAAGCCTATAGCCAAGATACGACCTAGACCTCTAAAATATAAAGCACAGATTATAATTATAGACTGTATGCTATTATAACTACTGCCCTATATACTATAAAGACAAAAAAAACTTAGGGTAGTTTCCTACCCTAAAGGGCGCTTATAAGCTACTATAGTATAAGTGCAAGAAGGATATGTGTAAAGTATACCTATAGGACAAGCGTTCTAAGTTATACTTTCTAGGTACTAATAACCTGCAGCGAATTATCTAGATACAACTTGTTGTTAATAGTAGCTGCTATAACATACACTAGCAGTACTGCTTAAACTAAGATTGTAACTTGCACTAAGACAGCAAGCGCAATAATAGATTTAGAGATAAGGAGCCTTTTTTAGGACTACGCCTACGCGCTCTAGAGATTAATCCTTTAATTCTATAGGGGCCAATCTGCTTATTAAGCTCCCTATTATATTAGGAGGAGTTGTAATAACAGTATTATTAGACTCTAGAGCATAATTAAACTACGTCTCTTTACAAGCTGTGTGGCAAGCTAGACTTAAGCTATAGCAGAAGTAGAACCCTTACCTACTTAGAGTAGCTAACAGAGAACTAATGCTAGCAGAATTAGAAATTACCTACAAGGTATTGTCTGTTCTGTTATAGATATAGAACTATTTTAAGCAGTTAGACCTAGACGCGTTTAGGATAGCTACTTATAACGTTATTTTAGGCCTGCTATAGTTATAAAAGCACAATCCGCAGATTAATTAGAAGAATTAACAGCTTTTGTTTAACAGGTGCAGATGCAGCACTACTGCACGCTAGCCTACGCAACCTACGCTAGAGTTAGTAGATAAGAAGAAGATTAACAACATCTCTTTAACTATAACAACGCGCTAAGATAGAGTAGTTGGCTATATAGACTAGAAACGCCCTTCTATAACAGTTACAGAGACCAAGAGTGTACCTCTAGACATACTAGATGTATATTATTAGTACGCCTAGATGTTTAAAGAAGAGTTATCTATAAAAGCGCTACCTAGGTATTAACCTTAGGATTATAAGATTAAACTTAAGGAAGAGAAAGAACTACCCTTTAGGCCTATATACTAGTTATCTAAGAAAGAGCTCAAGATACTACGCAAGTATATTAAAGAGAACCTTGCTAAAGGATTTATTAGGAAATCTAAATCCCTAGTAGGATTCCCTATTCTATTTGTACTAAAGAAGGACAGCAAGCTAAGGCTTTGCGTTAACTACTAGAAGTTAAACAATATTATAATTAAGAATTGTTATCTGCTGCCTAACATATTAGAGTTATAAGACTAACTCTTAGGAGTAATATTCTTTACTACACTTAACCTACGCAGAGCGTATAACCTTATACGCATAAAGAAAGGCAAAGAATAGAAGACAGCGTTTAGAACCTATTATAGTTATTATAAGTACACAGTTATGCTATTTAGGCTGACTAATGTACTAGCTGTTTGTTAGGCACTTATTAACAACGTACTACAAGAGCACCTAGACGTTACTGTAGTAGCATACCTTAATAATATCCTAGTGTACAGTTAGACGCTAGAAGAATACAAAGTCTATATAAGACAAGTGTTAGAATGCTTAGCAAAAGCAGACCTTAGGCTAAAGCCTAAGAAGTGCAAATAGCATAAGGACAAAGTAGAGTTCCTTAGCTATATTATAGGAAGATATAGAGTTAAGATAAGTGACAAGAAGATTTAGGTTATAAAGGATTAGCTAACACCTACCTTAGTTAAAGGAATCTAGGAATTCCTTAGGTTTGTTAACTTTAACTAACGCTTTATTAAGGACTACTCTACAAAGGCCTTACTACTTACGTAACTTACGCAGAAGGACACGCTATTTAAGTAGGAACAAGTATAAAGAGATGCTTTTTAATCTCTTAAGCAAGTTTGCGTAGAGCTACCTATATTAATTGCATTTAAGAGCGGCAAACCTATGCGCCTTGAAACTAATACCTTAGATCTAGCATTAGGAGCTTGCATTACACAAGAATAAGATAGACTATAGCACCTAATTGCCTATTACTTAAGGAAGTTTATAGCACCTAAAGAACGCTATAATGTGCACAATAAAGAACTTATAGCTATTATTAACGCATTACAGCACTAGAGAGTCTACGTAGAGAGCTGCTTAGAGCTTACTATCTACATAGATTATAAGAACTTAGTACACCTTACTACTACTAAGGTTTTAAACTAACAACAAGTTTGCTAGTTAGAAATACTTAGTTAGTATAAGTTTAGGATTCTATACACGCTAAGAGAAGAGAACAGCAGAGCAGATGCTCTTAGCCAACGCCACAACCTTGCAGGCAAAAAAACAATCAACAAATTTGCCATTCTTAGAAAGAATTTAGATAGGTTATTAGGACTATCCCAGCAGCTCAACCTAACAATAGTAGTTTAGGGCAAACATCACATACTATTGCAAGTACTAGAGGAACTAGAAGAAGAAGTTATTAGTAGTTATTATAACAACCTGCTGCATAGACACCCTAGTATTACGCAAATAATAGAACTTATTAAAAGATATTATAAGTTCCTAAACATGTAAGACAAGGTTAGTAAGTTTATTAAGAATTGCGTAAGCTGTTAGCAAAACAAACACAGCATATACGCTAAGTATAGAGAAGCATAAGCAATAGAGCTACTAACAGCACTATAGACAAATATTATAATAGACTTTGTTACACAGCTGCCTATCTCTAAGGATCTAGTTATAAGATATAGCTATAACTTAATCTTTATTATAGTAGACTAATTTACTAAGTACGCTAAGATAATACCCTTTAGATATAGCTACACTGCTAAATAGTTAGCGCACGTCTTTAAGGACTGCATTATCTGCTACTATAGTATCCTAGAATTGATTATTAGCAATAGAGACAAGCTCTTTACGTCAAACTATTAGACTACGCTCCTAGCAGCAATAGGTACCAAGAAGAAGCTTTCTACAGCCTATTACCTGCAGACAGACAGACAAACAGAAAGAGTAAACTAGATAATAGAGATGTACCTCTGCATCTACTGCAACTAGCAGCAGGATAACTAGTGTTTACTACTGCCTATAGCATAGATTACATATAATAACAAGCTTTTAGAAGCAACAGGCTATTTGCTGTTCTTTGCAAACTATAGCAGATAGCCAAGTCTCTTTATAAGGTTATTAGATAGCAGTATCTAAACAGAATTAGCAATATCCTTAGTTAAAGCACTAAAGGAAGTACACTAAAAATTGCTTAATAATATTGCTAAAGCTTAGTTAAGGAGCATTTCTTATATTAATAAGAAATAAAAAACAGCGCCTCTACTAAAGGAAGGGGATAAAGTGTATCTCCTTATAAAAAACCTACGCACACAGCAACTAACAAAAAAACTAGATAAGGTTAAGGTTAGACTATTTTTTATTTCTTAACAAATTAGCCTAGTTAACTATCAACTTGCGCTGCCTAAGGATGCAAAGATCTATTCTGTGTTCTATATCTCGCTGTTAGAACTAGCTAACCTAAGAACGCCAATCTAGCAGGACTTCTACTACTAGGCAGACAGCTAGGACGAGTAGGAAGTTAAAAAAATAGTAACATATTAAGAGAAGGGACGCAGCACTAAGTACCTAGTTAAGTAGTTAGGATACCCTAAGTTAGAAAATACATAGGAGCTAGTTACGCACCTTACAAACTGCTAACAGCTCCTAACCTATTATTATTAAATAATAAGAACTTAGGATTACCCTCTAGAATAGACAGCATAAACGCGCTCTAGTTAAGAGCTAGAGACCTAGGCATCAAGCCTTGTTCTAGCTAGGCAATATCCTAGTTAATATCTGCAACAGCCTTAAGGGCCTTAATGTTATTACTATATTTCCTAGCCTTGTCTACCTACTGTTACTCTTAATGTTTTAACATTTTCTTTTGTTTGCAAACATAATCCTTCTTTGCGCGCGTAGCTAAGATTGCCTATAGCGCTATAGACTCAGCCTTGTCTGCTTTAGCCTCTATCTGCTCTAAGCGTTCTATTTGGCGGTTAAGACAAGCGAAGTTTAGAATTAGAACCTCTACTAGAACGCACTTCTAGCTACCTATACTGTAACAGTTCCTACACTCCTTCTTTAGAGAAGCTATTTAACACTTAAGCCCTTTCTTTGCACAGTACTAGCAAGATACTATTGCAAGTTGTCCTATATAGTTAATACGTTTACTAACAGATTTGCAGTATGCAGTACTTCTAGAAACTATAGGGTTAGTTTATAAGGACACAAATATTAGGAAGGGAGGATAGTATTACAAACCTTAGTTTAGGGCATAGCAGAAGATAAGGAAGAAGAGGAAATGCTAACACCCTAGGAAGACAACTAAAGGTCTTTAAGAAGGTTAGTATTAAGGACTAATAACACGCACCCTGCATGTTCTAAAGCCTTAGCAGAACGCTATAGTAGAACATGTTACGTGTGTTCTAAAGAATTCTATAATATTCTACAATATACTAAGTTAGAACAACTATAGAATATTAGAACAACATTAGAATACTTTGTGAGTATATAGCATATAGGAACACAACCCTTATAGTTTATATTTAACTTTGTTAATTAAGTTACTTCTTAGAATCTTACCTTAACCATAATTAGCTGTATTGCGTATTACTTAGACCTTGGTTAACCTAAGCTATTATATTAGACTTTGTCTAGACGCAACTTACCCTACTATTCTAGAAACTGAACTTATCCCTAAGATCTAACAGAACTAGTACAATATTGGACTTTGTCTAGGTACGACTTTAACAGCAGGTTCTACACTAGTTAGGAGCTTGATTGTCTCAACCTAAGATAACAAGCTCCTCACCTATTGCCTACAAGCTCTGCTAAGCGAAATTATGTTACCTCTAAAATTCCTTTTGTATATAAACAACTTTATATGTAGATTAAGATAATTACTAATTAATCTATTAATTACCTAAGTATAGTCTTGCAAGCTTGTTATAGTTATAAGCCTAGCTTCCTAAGCACAGTAGATCTCCCTGCGTACTTAGCAGAGCTTGTAAGACTAAGCTTACCTACTCTATTACTCCTACTCCTTACTACCCTCTAATAATATACTATAGGCGAGCTTGTTAACTTTAGCCTAACTGCTCTAGCGGGCATCCCTATAGGCCTGTATTAGCTTAAAATGAGGACTGATTGGCCTAACTGGTATATCTAACTAACATAGCATACTAAGCTACGCAATATGTAGGACTTAGTTAATCTAGAGGCTCCTAACGCCTCTAGAATGCACAAAGGAGCACTGTAGCTACCTATCTTAAGCTTGATCCCTAATAAACGTCTGCCTGCGCACTCTACTTGTAGCTAAAGCGCTTAATTAAATAAACCCTAAGGCATATAATTAAGTATAGAGTAATAGAACTAGGAGCTTGCTAAGTATAGGGTATAATTAAACGCCTAGGCGGCTAAGGTAGAGCGCTTACAGAAGCTTTAGAACTAGGTTAATACTATAGTTTCTCTAGCAATCCTCTTACTAGTAATAGTAAAGCTTATTGCTATAGATGTTACAACACTCTAATAGCTTGTTAGAGCACTTAAGAAGGAGCTCGCTCCTATAGATATTAGCATGCAGACCTAAGTTTGTGCTAAGTACTATTAGCACCTTAGAGCAGCTAAATAAGGACAAGTAGCTCTATAAGACTAGTATTAAAAGTAGTCCTATCTCTATATGCAAGCAAAATTATATAAGCTTATAGAGGTAGATAGGCTGCTTATAGTTTAAAACTTCTTAGATGCTTTAAGCTATAAGATTGCCCTAGAATAGGCTTATATAATAAACTAAAGGATTATCTAGGATAATATCCTAGAGCTTAATTTGCTTAATTTAGATTAGGTTAGTAGGGTCTTTAGTAGCCTAATGCATAAGCATACTATATAGTTAGGCAAAGACACTCTAGGGGTGTTTGCTATGTTTAGAAACTAATTAGATAAATATAATACAGTATCTAGTAGTAACCTTAGAGGCTCTAAATTAATAGGATACACGTGCCTGTGTAAGCCTAAGAGTGTTACCTACTAATAGAAGCTAACAGAGTGTTAAAAACTTAAGATAGTAGTATAAGGGAGCTCCTTACTGCCTACTAAGCTAAGCAAAACCTAGCGTAAGGATATCCTGCAGAAACTTAAGTATAGAAAGTTTAAGAAAGTTAAGAAAGCAATTAATTAGCTTAATTAGACGCTAAACGCTCCTTTAGCAATTACTGCTTCTATAAACAAGTACCTAAATGCTAGTACACGCAAAGTAGAGTTCCCTAGCAACATATAGGCTACTCTAATTAACCCTAAGATAATAAGAATGCCTAACCCTCCTAACAGAGCTGTTAGGGTATACAATATTATGAATTTTAACGCTTATCTACTGTCTAAAAGCACAATTCTAGATAATAGAGTAGCTATGCACCTAGTTAATAGCGCTAACTAGCTAGTACCTAGGACTTTCCGCCCTGCAGATTCTACTAATATAGTAGAGGCTAGCACCTAGGCGCTCCCTATTAGCAGTTAAGGAGCTTGTTTGTTTAAGAACGCCCTTTACAGCAAGCGCAGCCTATATACTAAGGACCTGCTCCTCTAGGACGTAGTAGTTGTTAAGGGTTTCTATGTTAATATTATCTTAGAAGCTAGACTGTAAGAGAAAGGAGTCTAGTACTTAGGGCTAGACAGCTTGCTTTATATAGGATATCTTAACAACCTTAACATAAGCGTTGTATGCGCTACACTGAAGCGCACCTACAACTTTATGTTTTTTAAATACAAGCCTCTTCCCTACTATCCTCTAATTATTAACGCAGTAACTAAACAATTATACTACCTGTATCTACGCTGCTCTAAAGAGTATCTCTAGCACGCCTAAGCAGGCTACCTAGGACTAGAAGCTCTAAAAGCACTAGTAAAGAAAGCGCACAGGGTGCAGATACAGGAGACGCTCTAACAGGACTGTAAGGTATGCTCTATAGCCTATGCTAAGCAAGTTATCTCCTATAGAAAGCACAAAAAACTAGCCTAGCCTTTCTAGAGAATTAGCTAGGATTTGTTTAATATGCCTATAGGTAGAGGGGGTAAATTGTAGATGCTTTTAATTAAGGAGTATTATAGAAGGAAGCTCTTTGTATATACTCTCTAAGGGAAGACTTAAGCTAAGATCCTGCAGATTCTTATAAACTTTTTAAGCTAGGTACGTAATTAATACAAGCTCTAAATCTGTAAGATTAGCTAAGACAACAACACTTCAACACTGCTATAGAAAGGGAGCTTAGAATATAAACGCTAGGCAATTAATAAAGGAGTTGATATTAAGCGTGTGCCCCTATACACACACAAGCCAAATAGAGCAGCAGAAAGAGCAGGTAAGGAGGTAATTACTAAATCTATCAAGATAAGGAGCGGTGCAAACCTACCTAAGAAGCTCTGGCCTAAGGTTGTTACTACGGCAGCATAGCTATATAACATAAGTCTGTTGCATGCAAACAATCTCTGCAGCCTAAATAAGGAGCTTAATTAGTAGTTTGCCTAGTATTTCTGCTAGTACTAACCTAAGCTAGTTAGACTACGCATAGCTAATCTAAGGCCTAATTAGAGCAGAATATATGCATACAGCTGCTGAGCATATCCCTCAAATAGGGAACAAGCAGCTAGGCGTAATTAGAGAGGCTTTAAAGTCACTCTAAGGGGCTATATTAGGTACTTAGTTAGATATCAAGCTTCTAACATATACTGCATATAGGTCTCTAACCTTAATTAAGTAATTACAACGCGCAACGTAACCTTTAATAAGCAGCTCTATTACAACAAAGGAGATGAATCTATAGCAATACTAATTACTAAATTGTCTAAGGTTGTTAAGCTGCTCTATGAAGAGGACGAGATTATTAATGCAGGAGATGCAATCAAGCTCCCTATTATAGAAGACCTATTGCTTAGCTTGTCTACTAAGCAACAGCTTAGGGGTAAGGTTTAGGAGGGATCTTAAATGCTAGAAGGCTAGTCTAGTATAGAGAGAGCTCCTAGACTAGAGACTGCACGCGCAGCTAGCTTAGCTAGCAAGCTGCTAGAGATTTGTGCAGGACAATACTATAATATAGGACTACTTTCCCCTAATCTAACACCTAAACTAGAGCAGCTAGATGTAAATAGAGAAGCTCTTTAATATAAAGAGGAGACACTAACTAGTAGCTTATAGGAAGTGCACTTAACTAACTAAGAAGGGAGCTTGCTAGCAGTTACTAAGGATTGCAAAGATCTACTATAAAGAAGGCCTAGATTGCTAATTATTCTAATACCTTCTTAAAGAACAATATAAGCAGATAATATAGGCAGGAGACGCGTATATTAGCAGAGAACCTAGGGCCTTCCCTTATAGAGGAGCTGCAGGTTATAAGACTGCAAGCATAATAAGCTTGTAGACCTAGATAGAGCAGGTTAGTACTCTGTAATAGGCTTAATAGAGCAATATAGGTACTTATAGCTACTCTACACTTTGTTTAAACACGCAAACAAATATAGTTTCTAGGAAAACAAGCTGCTTTCTATCTATATAGTGATTATAGGTTTAGCCCTAAGAAATTAGAGACTTATTACTAAATCTAAGCTCTAGAGACACTATAATAAGCTCCCTCTACTTCTAAGGAAGTAGAAAGATCTTCTCTACTACCTACTAGGCGCTCTATTTTGCTAGGCCTGTAATAAGGAGATTTAAACACTTATAGAGAAGAAAACTTAGAAAGAAGTAGATAGATTAAGCGCTTTATTAAGACCCCTGCTGCTTAAATAGATCTTTATATACAAACTAGATTAGGACAGGTACTTTATAAAGTGCAAAGCTAGAATCTATATTAGAGGAGACCTCTAGGCAAAGGACTTAATTGTCTTAACCTATACTATAACGCTTGCTGCGCGCTCTTTCTAAACTATTATAGCAATAGCTACACAGTTTAACCTAGAGCTCCTATAGTATAATGTTGCTAGAGCTTTCCTAAATGCAAGCTGTTAGTACCAACCTAAGGTGCTCTATAAGCTCCTAGATAGATTCTCTAACCCTAAGAAGGTAGTACTACTATTATAAGCTCTATATAGTCTACGCAATTCCCTAGTTTTATAGTATAAGAAGCTGTCTGCAACCCTCTAGGAGCTTAGTTTAACTGCCTTAAAAGAAGAACTATGCCTCTTTTATAATATAGGCTAAAAGATAGTACTGCTATTCTATATAGATAATATCCTCCTAGCATTTTATAAGGACAATTAAGCAGCTGTAGAGCAGCTAATAAGCTTAATCAAAGCTAGATACTAAATTAAGGATTATAGAGTAGCTAAGTAGTTCCTAGGAGTTTAAATACTATAGAATTAAGCTGCTTATACAATAACGCTTACTTACAACGCCTATATTAATAAGCTTACTACTAAGTTTAATATAGCAAATAAAGGATCCTTCCTATACACGCCTTTGCTATAGGAAGAGCTCCTTAAATATAAGGGAGAAGCTTTAAAATAGGAAGTTATAGCTTTTTAGGAGTAGGTAGGGTCTATACTGTATACTGCAATTATAATCTGCCTAGATATAGCATATACTGCCTTCTAGCTCTCTTATTATTTAACTAATCCTAGAGCGGCTTACTTCTAAGCAGCTAATTAAGTTTTATTATACTTGTACTAAACGAAGCGTCTAGGTATACAATATAGAGCTTATAAAGGAAGCCAACTACTTATATATAGAGAGGCGTTATTTGCAGATAATTAGGAATCCTGTTAATTGTCCTAGGGGTATATTATGCAGCTCTTTAGAGTTTTAATTATATAGAAGGCAGCCTGCTAAGCAATAGTTACAACATTAATAACTAAGGCAGAATTACTAGCTTTAGAGCATGTTGCTAAAGAAAGCGCTGCTCTAAAACAGTTCCTCTATAAGCTCTAATTAGACTTAGGTATTCTATAGGAGATTTTCTGCAATGATTAACAAACAATCAGGCTTATAGTAGAAGAGAGCAAGCAGCTTACTACTAAGCTGCGCTATATAGATATCTAAAATATGTAGTTAAAACAGGAATATGCTAAAGGAAACCTCTAAGTAATATACCTTAAAACAAGTAAGATGCTAGCTAACAGACTTATAAAAGCGCTCTCTAGATAGGGTTACAAGCGCTTTTTAGCACATCTTAATTTATATTATATAGAGGAGGAAGAGATTACAGGAATAGAGCACGTAGATAAGAGAAGAGAAGATTATTAATTATTAGAGAGGACACCCCCCTCCCTATAGAGATCTCTCTAACTACTAGCAGCAGCTCTTTTAAGCGCTTAGCTAGTAGCTAGAGGGATTAAAAAAAAAAAAGGAACCTAAAACTCTAGCTACCTACCTATACTAGGGATAATTAAGGATAATACCTATCTAAAATTATCCCTTTTATAGTGCAGATAGCGGCGCGCAGCTCTATTACCTACTATAAGCTTAATTAGCCTAAATTCTATTATGAGTAGAAATAATAACTTACCTTAGTAGTAGTGCCTCTAGAGCAGATAAGCTCTGCTACTAGCTTAAGGGCGAGTAGCTGCAACACATTATAACTATAAGCTATTAGTCTATATGTTATATACTCTATTTAAGACAACATATAGAGGGTAGCAGGAGTGCCTAGAGGCATAGCAGAAGCACTGCTTGCTGCAGCGCCTAGAGGCAGCGTTGTTATAGTACAGCGCAGCTAAGCTACTAGCTAGCAGCACGTCTATATAGTATGCGCAGGGGATTAGTCTACGCGCACCTAGAGTAGGTTGCTAAGAGGTAGGTAGCGTAGCTAGGGGTAAGGGCGCAGGTAGAGGCAATACAGGCAGCAATATAGCTGCTACTGCTAAGGCAGCAGCAGCTATGTCTACTACTAAGGTAGAAGACAAGCCTATAGGCTTAGAAGAAGATGCGCAGTTAGCTAAAGCTAAACTGCAGGGAGGAGAGTAATTGCGCAGAAGCAAGCTGGCGCGTAGGTAAGAAGGCGCTTAAGGCGCAGCAAAGAGGGCGTAGGTAGAAGCAGCGTAGGCAGAGGCAGCAGCAGCAGTAGCAAAGTAGTTATAGCAAGCTTATAAGGTAGCAGTAGTATGCGCAGCGTGTTAGGCTTTAGTTGCTCTCTATAAAAAGTTAGTAAATTGCTAAAAAGAGCTAGAAAACATAAGGTGTTAAGCTTATTAGATGTTGTCTAATTATAAGTATTAACTAAAGAAAAGAAGAGAAAACAACTATGCTTAAGGGAGCTAGTAAAGCAAGAAAAAGAAGCTTAGAAAATAATAGGTATACTTACAGCTATAGTAGAGTTAATAGCTAGAGAAATAGAGGATTTAGCAGAGGTAAGCTGCCTATATACCTAGAGAGCGTAGTAAAGGTAAAGGTAAGAAGCGTGTTTACGCTGCCTTATGCCTAACACTATAACGTTAATATTACAGACCTAAGCAAATAGATAGTAAGCCTTATACTTACTATCACTACTAGAATAAGCTATTATAGAGGCATCTATACTAAGCAGCTTAGGATATGTCTATATACTTATTATTGAATATTTACAAACAAGCGCTTAGACTATATATTAGAAGCACTGCCTTGTAGTAGAAAGCTACTCTAATATTAGATTTAGTTGCTAAACAGACTTAGACAAATCAAGTACTATACTAACTGCTTAAGCGCTTGTAAATAGGTGTTTACTTACAGGAACGCCTAGGGGGTGTGTTGCGCAGTTAAGCGTGTAGATAGCTTATAAGGCAAGCTATTAGGTTATAGCTTGCTTGTTAAGCAGGTCCTACACTAGTTAGGAGCTTAATTGTCTTAATCTAAGATAACAAGCTCCTTACCTATTGCCTATAAGCTCTGCTAAGCGAAATTACGTTACCTCTAAAATTCCTTTTGTATATAAACAACTTTGTATATAGATTAAGATAATTACTAATTAATCTATTAATTACCTAAGTACAGTCTCGCAAGCTCGTTATAGTTTTAAATATATTTGTTAAAGTTGTTCTTGCCTTGCTTTGTTATATAGAGGTACTTTAGAGCTTTCTCTCTAGCAGTAGGGTCCTTAAAGAACCTATTAAGGTAAGCCTAAGTAGTAGCTAAGAGCAGTTAAGTAGTCCTATCTATTAGGCTAGATACTATAGGCGTTAAGACGTTAAATGCCTAGCCTATTATATAAGTAATAATATAGTTAACTTAGTCTATTTCTATAGGGTATGCTGCTTAGTCTCTATATAACTTTGCTTATACTTTTATCTTCTATTAAAGATATTCTTTATAAAGTCCCTTGTTAAACACTTCTATATTAGATAGCCTTAGCTTCTTAGCCCTTTATATAGTATAATTTCAGTAGGGCTTAGGGGGTGTTAGTCTAGGCATAGAGCTTTGCCCTATGCTTATAGCATCTGTCTAGAGGTTGTTGTTAAGTATCCCCCTAAGTTTATTTATTTAGGATTATAGCAACTTATACAGCTGTCTCTCTTATTTATTGGTTACTTTGTCTAGGCTTAACTTTAGTAATCTAATAGTTACTATTAGGTTATCTACTAATATAATGTGTAATAGGTCTTGCTATGTTTGATATAAGTGCTGCAATTGCATCTACTATTTATACATAGGCTAGCCGCTAGGCAGCTGTTAGAATCCTTCTCCTTCTATTATTATACGCATACTAGAAATTATGTGTTATCTTTCTGCTTATATTAGGGGTTAAAGTGGCCTTCTAACAAGTATATATTTGTCCTATACTATAGAAGCAGAAAGATAAAAAAGAGTTAGTTCTCCTTCTTATATAAGTATATAAGGGGTTGCCAAGCTATGCTTAGTAAGGTATGTAGGTTGTCTTGTACAAGTCTTGTACATTAGGGCCTAGCCTATAACATCTAGCTATTGTTAGATATAGATATCTTCTAATTATATAGTATATTAGTCTTCTTATACTAGGCAGACATATGTACGCGCCCTTTATAGATAATAAAGGGTAGGATAGCATACCCTATAGCATAGATACTCTAGATAACTATAACCTACTTGCAATTGCCTAGTTAGACAAGACTTAGTCTTAAATGCCTCTCTAAGCTAGTAACAACTTTTATTAAGCTAGTAACAACTTTTATTAAGCTAGTAACAACTTTTATTAAGCTAATAACTTCTATCTAGAAGCTAGTCTTATAAAAGTTATAGATATTATTATCTAGGACTCTATACTTGTCTTTTGTCTCTTATATAAGCTTAAACTACGTATTAACAATCTCTAGATCTTTCTAGACTATTCTTTTATAGTCTTTTGCTTAATTAAAAGCTAGTTTAAGCTTACCTATATGCTATATAAGTTAGTCCGCCTAATCCTTGCTAATAGGTATCCTACTATATACTGCTAAGAGTTAATTAGCAATATCTGCTACCTTAGGCAGATAGGGTGCAAATCTACGCGCGTTAAACTTAAGGATGTATTATATTATTATTTTCTCTTTAGACATAGAGAGCTTTTAGCTGTTAGGAGGTGCCTAAGGTTAGAACAAAATATTATAGCGCTAGTTAGAGAGCTGCTAAAAAGGTATATTAAAAGCTATAGTAGTGCATTACACGCTCTAAAACTATCTCTACTTATATACTTAAAAGGTAAGAACAGTTCTTCTTTCTTACTTAATTAGTATCTGCTTGCGTTATTATTGCATATTATATTATATAGGAAAGTCGCAATACTAAGGGAAAGTATCTAGCTTAGTAGTTTGTCTAGCTTAGTAGTGTTTTATGTTATTAGTAGTCTAGCTATTCTTAGAGATAGTAATAGTCTAATCTTAGCGAAGGTTATTATCTTTATACTAGCTAGACTAGTGTTATTAGGCTTTAAAGATAATATAGGCTATAATAGCCTATTCTATAGTATTAATGCTTTTAATTACTATTACCTACTTCTAGTTGCCTAACTAGACCTGCTTTACTTGTTCTAGCTTTTCTGCGTCTATAACTACCACTCTAGTAGATATCTAGCCTATTATAAAGCTTGTCTTGCTAAAGTTATATATCATTATCTAGGATACTATACTTAGCTTTAATATTAGCTACTAGACTAAACTAGCTCTAGATTACCTTAGAATCCTTATAGAGGGCTTATTTATAGTTATACTTGCAATTAAAGACTGTTTTAAGCTCCTTCTAACGTAAAATAAACTTACTAGCCTACCTTAGGCTAATAAGGGCTAGACTACGCTCTTTTTATAGAGAAATAGCTATATTAGCTATAACCTTAAGCTAGGGGGACTCTCTTTATGTAACTAGCTTAAGTATGTATATAATAATTACCTGCTTCTTAGCGCTAGTTAGATTTTAGAAGTTAGCTATAGTATTAATTAATAAAGCTTGTTCTATATATCTTATATAAAGTATACTTTTAGGGGCACTATAGATAGCTATAGCGTATTATACTAAGAGTTTTGCGTCTTATTTAAGAGCTTAAAGTATACGCTAGATCTAATGCTCTTTTAACGCGTTAAAATATAGTTATTATTAAGGTATTAGTAGAGGAAAGGCATTTAAGTATAGTCTTAGCAAAAGTGCGCTGCTTGGTGTACTGCGATGCTTGTTGTATATGTATGTTAGTATAACTTAATTTAGTACTGTTATGTTGCAAAGTAGTTCTAGTATTTATAAGTCTTAGCAAAAGTAATTAGCTCGCCTAGGTAATCAGCTTGCCTAGGAAGTATGTTAGTCTTCGTAAAAGTGTAGTGTTTGCCCTAGTGCAGCGTTCGCCCTACACCTACGTTATTACTATATCGCAGCATGTAATAGCTCTCTTCTAGCTAACGGCTGCTACTCTTCAACGTGCGAAGCCAGACCGGCAACAGCTTAGTGCACAACGATTGAATGCCTAGTTACAACTGTCGCATCGTTGCGCAAGCAGTCCCGCGCTATCCCCATCATCGATCCAATTGTCTGTCCTGTGAGCGGGTGTTGAGATGTGCGCAGTTCTGTCCATGTTCAACGACGGCACGTGCTCAGTATAGACGCACGAGTCTAATTGCTTGCTCTGTGTTGCGTTCTGTACTCTTGTCTGCGCACGTAACTTGCTCACTGCTATATCATGACTGGTGCTTCAGCCGCGCTCGGTAGCTGCTGTCTTGAAGTCTTTAAACGTCGTTCTACCTAAAGGTGGTTCTTTGTTTGAAAGTGGTTCCGTTCGCTGTCATTGCATGGTTTTTATGAATAATGCAGACGTCGATTGAAGCATTGCAGGTACCCGTAGCATTGAGGCTCTTAATCTTATGGCGCTAGGGTGATTCGCCAACGACGAACGGTACTGCTGCTCTCTAGCAGCCGCTCAGGAGGTTGAAGCTTAAATCTGCTTAGCAACTAGAGGCTTTGGCTTCTAGCACGTGCTGACGTTGTACAAGGCGCATCTTGGACGCCTTTTTTATGTCGTCTATAATACCATTTGCGTTTCAACGTCGTGAATCAGTTTCAACAGCGCATGTTCTGAAATCGGCTTATCCTGTGCATAAAGCACGTCGTGCTCCAACTGATGCATCAACTCCCTCTCAGCCATGGTCCTTTGCTCGCTGGGATAGTCTCCCAGCCAATGCCAGAAGGTCTCGTGCATTTCTTGGACCTTCTGTTCCAGGAACAGTAGATGCTTGGTGTTCTCGGCGACCGAAGCTCCAGCTTGTCCAGGCGCTGTCTCACCCTTGCCATGGCCGGTCGCGAGCAAATGCGTGGTGTATTGCTCGGGCTGGTCGAACCATATGTCGCAGTCGGTCACTGAGCAGCCGAAAGGCTTGTGACATCCTCCAAAATGGTACTGTTCTACAGCCGCCGCTCGATGATATTCAGCTGCAAAGCGCTGACTACAGTACTTGTGCCAGATTGTTTGTGATTTAATGAAATCTCCCACGTGCCCGCGATGGGGCTTCTCTGGCGGGACAACAATCAGTCCAGGAGCTTTTGAGGGCTCTTCGCGTCTTGGCGTTATTCCCGTACCCGCGTCTTCGTGGCTGGTCCTGAGTCGCCACAATATCCTCTTCCTTCGTCGACCAACGGCCTCTTCTGCTGGTTCGGTCTCATAGAAGAAGACATCGAGACCTTGCGGACACAACTGGGCCATCCCTTGAAAGCAGTCGGTCAACACATTCTTATCTGGAAATGACGTTCCGTCTTTCGTGAACATGATGCGTTCGACTCGAGGACAACAGCGTTGTACGGTGCACCAGAAAGCGTGGATGTTTGCTTTGATGTGCTCGTCGATGAATACAGAGCGTTCCCCGGAAGACGCGAACGTCTTCTCGCCCAGGTCAGGTCGCCAAACGTACGACTTCAAATGCGGGGAATGGATCTCAAGCTGCTTGACACCAGCCAGGAAGTCAGGTTCGTACATTGACTCAATCGCTAAAGGGTGTTGGAGTAAGAGGTCCGCCTCGAGACGGTACCAAGTTACTGGATCTGAGAAAAAAAGCTCCCTGGCTTCGATGCGTAGGTCGCGTGTTGTACGCATAAGTTGGAAGAGTGTGGGCGCATCGCACTGCTGCATGATGCGCAGCTGCAGCTCTGCCGGCAATTCAGCATATCGATGGAATGACTCTTCCGGCCCTGTCGATTGCCTTTGGCGGATGTGTTGGTGAAAGTACTTGAAAGACTGACCGTATTGGGTCATGTAAACGGAAGAGTCGAGACGGTTTCGCCAGTACCCCTCCTCGATCACTGGCGAATCCTCGAAGCTCATTGTTGGTTTCCAGTGGAAGGTAGAGGATGTTACAAATGGCGAGAACGTGAGCACCATATAGTGCCATTCCAAGAGGCGCAGGCAAGTAAATGACCCGATACCCCAAATAACAGTAGTGGTCCCCGAACTCCGTGGCCCCGCGCTAGCGTGTGCACGGCCACCTCCTGCTCACCACACCTCACACCCAAACCAATTACGAACTTAACTTCATTCCAATTCGACATTCGTCGTGTATTTTACCTGACTCAAAACAATAGCCACCAGCGTATATTTTGTGACGTATCTATCAATGACTAACTCTAAGAAAACAACGTGTACATGTCGGCTGACGATATGTCGAACGTTCTCAGCTATGGGAGTAGAGTGAAGCGAGCGATGCGGTACGGGCTCCCTCACTTACCCTTGTTAGGCCTCTTTCTAATCCCTGTAGGCCGAAGCTATACCCATATTCTCTATGTTTACGATGCAGCCGGGGGTAATGTTACCATTGGTGCACGGCGGCATCTTATCGCCTCTAGGCATCGTTCCGACTTTGCCCCAGGCTGCGATCTTGGACCCAGGCGGGAATTTGGTATTGCCCTTCACTGCGCCGGCTTCGATTGCGTACAGCATTGCAACATCCTCGGCGTGGTACTTCGAACCCGGCTTCGTCAAAGTGCGCTCCTGCAAGTATCTCCACAAGGTCGGTGCATTGTCTTTCGCAAAACTCTCCACCTTCTCAGGGCCTTTTCCGTGTGCGGGACTTCCTATGAATACTCCCCGCCCAGGGACAAACAAAGCTGCGACAACCATCCCACCGGTTTTTTTCTTCGACATGACCTCATCGAAGGCAGCCTTGGCAATGTCTCGGAGCGCTTTATTGGTTATAGTGGTGTCTGTTGACATTCGCCAGCCACGCCAAGTGTCTACGCCCCATGCACCACCATCGGCCATCTCTTCAAGGTCACAGTCACTGCCATAGTCCGATGATGGTTTGCCTGTACTTCCGGCCCTGCGGAGTAGCTTGGAGATGAGATCGCGGACAACCTTCGCAGGGCCCTTCTTGCCTCCAGTCTCCTTTCCTTTTCCGGGTTTCAGAGGGCAAGCCTTTCCAGCCGGCGGCGTCTTGTCGGGCTTCGCTACTGAAGGCGTCGGTTTGACAGGAGTCGGGTTTGCAGGCCTCGGCTTCGCTGGGATTCGCTTCTCAGGGCTCGGCTTCGACTTCGGTGCGGAAGACTTTGGCTTCTTGGTTATTTTCTCCTCTACAGCTCCGAGGTCTCTGGCCTCATTGTTCAGGGAGTCCAGATGAACCTCGACCGTTAAACCATCCGTGACAAAGCTTCCGCCCCCTGCATTCTTGCCGGCAAGACACTCTTCGACGATAGAGTGCAAGCCCGCCGTGCAGGTCTCCATATTGAAAGTATCTGCCGTGCGAGTGCGGCTGAATACTGTTGACTGGAATTGCTTCTGCACCGACGTCTCACCGGCATTGCCGCAGACCTCGTCGATTGTGTGGGCAAATCCATCTTTCTCGGCCGCAGAGATCATACGTGGCTTGTAGTGCACAACCTCGGAATTGCAGATGACATCTGCTAGGGCCGAGTTGAAGGTCGCTGCCAGAGCGGCCACGATTGCAACGGTCTTCATGTTGCAAAGAGAGTATGGGAATGAGAAGAAACGAGTGGAAATGATGAACGACTACCTGAGTCGTGTAACGATGAGGCTGTAGTGACTGTAATAGGTTGTCGAATTGAATCTTCTGGTAAGTCACCATTATATACATTGTCAAGCGCCCTGATGTGCTGGGTTGATTTTCGTGCTCGGAAGTCCGTTAACCTACACCACGGACACCGCACGGTGGAGTCGGGACCTACCATCGGCTTTTGACAGGGCGGGGAGTAACTACTTGTCCGGGAGTATCAACTATTTTTGCAGGCGTAGACGACTTAGTCGCGTTCTATTAAAAAATATTTGACTATCTGGTGCACAGATGCAAACCGGCCTATCAGCAAGCGTCGTCTCAAGGCCGAAAGCCTACGTAACTTAGGTACATGATACTTGTTGAATTGCCAGTATATATACAGCAGTCTTTTTAATACCTGGCTCATCAAGGCGTCTAGGAGATAATACGTTCGAATAATAGCTAAACGCCCTACTTTCAGCTACTTACCTCCTATTGTTAGTATCCTACTTACTTTGAACAGAAGAATTAAGGGCAACCGTATTGAGCAAGCAGGAGACAGTAAGGCTTCCCATCTGCTTAGCCCTACCTGAGCAATATACTAGCGAATCAGTATTTAGGTAGGTTACTCTAGCGAATACCCGCTGTTGTATGTTCTAGTCTTTTTTGCAGACCTGTCCTTGCGGTGCTCACTTGCATCGCGGAAGACGCATCCAATAAGCTCAAGGCGTAGGTGGAGTGTTAAGCTATTGTGTTTTATTTCTCGACTGTGACCATTTCAAGATGCAATGATAACCCTTCGTTCATACACCGGCTCATCGACCTCAGAAACTGGCGTCGAAGGTTCACTACCCGGCGTGCTCATCCCACTCGTGACGCTCGACGCCGTAGTCGTCCACCTCGCGAGACTCCCATTCGTAGAACTCGTCCTCGAAAGTGCATAGATGGACTCGTAATCCGGCGCAAATTCCCTCGACGGCTCCCGCGGCGTATACATCGGCAGCGGCTCCATCTCCTCATCCTCCACTAGCGGCGACAACGAGCGCGGTGGCCGAGGCAGGATCTCGAGTGGCGCGCTGTGTCGGACTGTGAAGTGCTGATCTTCAAACTTGATGCCGACGGTTACACTCATCATGTAGCGGCGCGTGATGGTGTAGGTTTTGAACGTCGGGACGCATTCGGCGTCGTTGACGAGGCGGAAGTTTGTGGTTAAGTTACGCGTCTTGTTGAGGGGGATGGGCTTGTTCATGTGCGTTTTGGCGATGCAGGTGACGTGTTTTGACACGACGTCTTCGGGCTGTGTGAGCGTGTGGCCGCACATTGTCGTCGAGTATGTGGAGATGGTGACCGAGAACGAGTCAATTGTGCATTCTGCTTGTGCCTCGTTCATGCGGTCTCGGGTGTTCAAAAGAGATATTGATAGTGGGATGTGCTGGCCAGGAGCGATCTTCTGTGGGTAGAAGATCGTGGGTACAATGCTCGGTGGCTTGTTGGACGATCTCCGTAGGACCTTGTCGACTGTTGATTGGCTCTCGTCACTTCTGGAAGGCTTCCAAGTCTGACCGTAAAGCACCCCAGTGGTCAGATTTGGCTCCCTGGGCAGATTCTCCCGCGATATTGGTCGATACTGAAGCATCTGCTTCACCTTCCGCGTGCCTTTTGATCCACCGAGAGCAAGCCGTGCCTTGATGAAATAAGAGATCTTAGCAGCCCCTCCAGGAACACTGGTCTTGAGCTGGAAAGAAGGCGGCAATGGGTGTGGTTCCCGCAAATAGTGGGCCCCGCGTGTGAGTCGCTTGTATGATTGTTGAGTCATCTCCGGAAACGTGAATTCGAAGGCCCAAGAGTACTTGTTTGGACTCAGAGTAGACCGCGGTACGACCTCCCGCTCAAAGTTGAAGAATCGTATTCGCTCCTCATAATCCTTCCTCTCATGAAATTGGTTGATTTTTCGTGTAGTTTTCGTAACGCAGCTGCCGGCGAATATGACCTTGAAGGACTCGACGTGCTCCTGCTCTTCTGCTACAAATACGACCCTCCCTGTGACCTTGTCTCCTCGTCGATACACCTTGTCGCTATCACCATCGATCAGAATGCGAAGTGTCGGTACGGCCATGTTGGATGTTCAAGGGATCAGCAGCGCAGGGACTGACCTAAGATATAAGATCTAAGATCTGAAGGTATTGCAATGATTCGTCCAGCAGTCAGGCACGCGGCCGTCGGTCCTGCCCGAGTTGGGAGAACGTTAGCCGGTTGGTAGACTGTGCCAAGTGATGTGGGATTGCTAGGCATGCAGCGGGAGAAGGGATGCGGAAAGGTCAAAGAACGCTAGATCTTGGAAAGAGGCTGAGCTGAGCAGATAAAGTAGCTGCCCTGGAGATACCCTCAGGTTGCTTTGGGTGCTCATTTCGACAACCTCCTGAGGGTCTATTGCAGCCTATATGTTATGTCAATGTAGGATTATCGAGCATGCATTACCTGGTACTGCTCAGGCCGCGTCGTACAAGGCATCGCGGTAGCTGAGCGCGTCGGCAGAACCGGACCTCGCAACTCCCAACGAGGGACTGGCACCCCGCTTTAGTTGCGCCTACTAGCTTATCTCAGTTAATCGTCCGGACTGTGTCTTCCTCCTGGTGTGCCTCCGCCAAAGACGTGCTCATTGGTGAGCAGCCAAGGAGCTTGGCCAGGAGTCTGGAGCAAGCCACACTAGCAACCCCAGGTCTCCCCGCGATGTGCGATAAGACTGGGTTTTAACCATTGCGGTGGGATCGCAAGTTCCCATTGTACCCACAGTATATCGACGTTCATCCGCCTTGTGCTTGGTGGTACTGAGAAATGCAAGAAGTGACAGAGTCATCGGACCCTTTGAGCCTTCAAGATGAGAGCTCACGCGTGCTCGCAGAGGGATTAGCCACCTGCCCACACCACGACTCGCTTCGGAGAGGGACTGCATTGATGCATCTCCAACACCGTCTTGGCTCGCGCCCAGTATGTCCACGCGGACCGACTCGCCAGAGAACAAACCGGTGCTTGCGGAGGTCCGCCGCGTATGTCAGCTTGGCAGCCACTCCGCTACGGAGCTCGCGTCGAGTTCCATGGGGGGGAGCAATGAAACACACAGGCGAGGAAGGTGATGTTGAAAGCCAACTCGGCCGTGGACTGTGGAGAAGCGATCCGGGCGCCGGAGAGATCAAGACGGTGGGCCAAGCTGAAGCACGTGTCTAGGTAACGATTGAAGGCAGACCGATAACGAATCTCCCATATCGTCGAGTAGACACAATCAATGTCCAAAAGTACGCGATTGGGAAGAATACTCTGCGGAGTTTTGCACCTCATATATTTGACCCACAAAATTGTCCCTCGGGTGTGACGGGCAGAAGGAACGAACGACACATCAGATTTACTTGCTACTTCATCGATATCAATCACGTATAACAGCTGTTCCTGTTGGGTTCCTGTGCGACAGACCACAATTGGCTAAAATAGCAGCCGACGAGCGACTCAACGTGCACAGGGTCTCGCGTCATAACTGAGCCGCCAAGTGTGGCGCGCAAACGCGTGAAGTCGCGTCACTCTAGTAAATGTCGGTGCACCGACACCCTCACCAACACCTTCACATATGACCCCTCCGATAACTGCACCACGCTCTTGACCACCCCAGCACCTTTCACATCCACACAATGCCGCCCCGTAGAAGCAATGCCGCAGCAGCACCAGTCGAGGAACCCGTAGCCGCACCTGCAGTACCTGCAGCACCTGCATCACCACCGGCCGTAGTCCAAGAAGCAGAAGCCGTCGCAGAAGCCACAGAAGCCGCAGAAGCAGCGCCAGAGTCCACAGAAGCATCACCACCCTCACCGATACCACAAAAGATCTACAAAGAGCCCAAACCGCCCAAGCCGAGAGAAGACGACACCCTAAGCGTCGAGGACCTCAATCTGCCAAAGTCTATAGTACAGCGCCTCGCAAAAGGCGTGCTCCCACCAAACACGCAGATCCAGAAAGATGCGCTGCTCGCCATGTCCAAGGGCGCGACCGTGTTTGTCAACTACCTCACATCAGCGTACGTCCGCTCGCGACCACGCTCTCGCTCGCATACTGACTGAATCGCCAGTGCCGCAGAAGAAGCCCTCCGCAGCGGGCGCAAATCCGTCATGCCCGCCGACGTCTTCGCCGCCATGCGCGAGCTCGAATTCGAATTCATGCTGCCTCGTCTCGAGGCCGAGGTGACAAAGTTCACGAGCATACAGGCCGATAAGCGCAACACGTACCGTAAGAAGATCCGCGAGGAGAAGAGGGCGAAGAATGATCCAGATGGTGTGAGCATGATGACGAATGGCGAGACGAGCTTTATGAGTGTTGGGACTGCGGGGCCGGATGATGAGCATAGGGCGAAGAAGGCGAGATTGGATGGCGAGGCGGAGGGGAGTGACGAGGAGGGTGTGGATGAGGCGCCGGATGTTGAGGATGAAGAGGTGGAAGACGATGAGATTGTTGAGGATGAAGCGCCGGAGGATGACCTTAAGGAGGATCCGCTTGAGGAGCGCGAGGAGAAGGAAGAGGACGATGAGATGGCAGAGGACAGTGACTAGATTCACGAATATGCACTCAACGGCGTTCTGGCTCATGGCATGTTGCAGGGCACAAAGTGTGTCGAGCACCTCAGACAGCTTTCTGAGTATTGAAGGTATCACGAATATGTAGAAGCATTGAAGTCACTATTCGCATCCTTTCGATCTTTCGTAAGCTTCTGAGTATCTTCAGTGTTCCATCGCAGGCCATCCTCGTCGCTGTTCCATACACTCCTCCTGTACGGAGCCTTATGTGTGGACACGGATGGTGTGCTAGCCCGGCTTTGCGGGTGATGCTCTGTGCACGGTCATAATGTGGTTTCATTCGGGAGTACCTGCCGTCGTATGTCTGTGTGGCTCTGTAGAAAGCAGCGTGTATTGGTTCAGCGCTTGAACTTTGCCACAACGCTATCGTCAAGAGGATCACCGTAGCGCGCTGATACGGTTAGCATGAGTTCAATGACACGTGTGGGGAAGCAGACTCACTCTTAATCTGCGAGCCCTTGTCGATGATGTTGTCCAGCGCCCTCATCTCATCCTCCCTAGCCCTCTGGTTCTTCCACTCAGCCCCTGGCTGATCCTCCGCCTTCGACCATTGATATCCAGTCTCAGGGTCTGTATGAGTGACTCCAGCCTCATTGGCGATTGAAGAGGTTGAGGCAGGGTTCAGCGACAGCGGTCGCTTGCCGTTTTCGTTCACGTTCGAGGCAATGGTTGCTGTAAAGCTGTCGCCGCGGGGTAGGTTGGCGGGGCCTTGCGAGTTTGGTGGTGAGAGCTCGGAGCTGGCGCCAAGGGCGTGTGAAGCTGGGTTGCGCGGTGTAGAGGGAAGCGCCTCGTCAGGGAACATCTCGTCGTCATCTGCAGCCATGTCTGGCGAAGAGTGCATGGTCGAGTCTTGGTCTAGATCTGGGGTTAGCAGGCGTGCTTGTTTGTTCATGGTGGCTGGTAGAAGAGCAGGACATCGCTGCCTTACTTACCGGACATTTTGACAGCTTTTGTATCTGTTGAGTGAAAGTGAAGCAGGCAGCGGCGAAGGTGCGGTTGAGCGCGCTGTTTGTAAGAGGCAGCAGCTGTATGTCATGGCTCCAAGGAAGGAAGCCGCGGCTCCACTAGCCCTCCCGTGTAAGCGGCAGTAGCGCCCGAATGTTCGATGTTCCATGCGCCTTGAGCTCCGCATTTCTTCACACCCCTCCATGTGCCGAAGCGACTCCGAGATCACAGGCTTCAGACTGTCTGCAAGCTATCGAAAGAGATTATACAGTCCATAGTCCGCGACGATGTCTGCAAAGAAGGGCGCACTTGCCGACGCTTGGAACGACGACTGGGAGTCGCTTGCAGATGTACTATTGCTCTATCTGCATGCATGAACGGGTACTGACATTGCGCAGAAGGAAGAAGTGAAGCCAGAGCCTACAAAGCCCGCAAAGCTCTCAAAAGCCGAGCGGAGAGCGCAACATGCTCAATTGAACCGCGAAATATGGGAGTCCGCGTTTGTCTACCCTTCTCAGCATCCCATGCTCGAGTATTGACTGTATCTGCGACAGCGAGAACCCAACACCGATGTTTCTCCAGGCCCGCGACCCTCCCATACAACCCACTTTCAAGCCCGCCGTTACGGTCCTCGCACGCAAGCCTACCCCTCAAGTACTAGCTAGACATGGAATGGCAGGGCTGAGCCTCGAAGATGACGAGGATAGCGAAGAGGAGCGGCGCAAGAAGGCTGCGGCAGACTTCGAAGAGAGGAAGATTCGTGCAGCCAAAGAGCGTGCAGAGAAGGAGCGCAAATACGCTGAGGCGCGAGAGCGCATTTTTGGCTCGCCAGCAGCCTCAGGAGAGTCGCGAAGCAACTCGCCGAGTAAGCCCTCCCGAGGGAAGGGCAAAGGACGGGGTGGACGAGACAACCAGCCGAGATCCAGTAACGAGCAATCGCCCGCACGAGCGACAGCGCCGAGTGGACGCCAGTTATTCGATGCATCATATACGCCAAAGCCTGGGTCAGTTTATGTGCAAAGGAGGGAAGAAGGTGGTAGTCGACCAGGGAGTCGACCAGGCACGCCAAACTTGCAAGAGAAGCCTATCCGCGAACCTCGAGGGCCTGCGCGAGGTGGAGGCCGAGGTTTTGCGGGCAGAGGCGCACACGGTACTCAAGCTGGTCCCTCATGACAAGGCGATACCCATGTGCCCATCGCAGTTGGCCTACTCCGCAGTACACTCAATCTAGTGATACTATCTCGCAAGCCAATGACTATGCTGGTGCTTGATCTGCAGCACATGCAAATCTACGACGCCAAGGCGCGGATATGTTAAAGATAAGCTCCAGGCGAGCGAGAGAAGACCTTCCAGACGGTCTTTGATCGTCATAATCAAATCATCGACGATTTCGCGGACCCATACTGGTAGCACCGTGCGGCAAACCATTGTCGGGCCCAGCTTGCGCGTGTGTATCATCGAACCTTTGTTGGTACTAAAGCGCAGATCGAGTAGTACAGCGCTGGTTCTGTGGGGATATCGAAAGGCAAGAAGAAGTCCAGTAGGAAAGAGACTATACAGGTGCGTGACTATGGTACTGCAAGCTGCCATGGCTGCAAAAGGAACTGTTCAAGTTGGTAGCTTTTACGCTGCGATCTAAGTAGAAGTCTGGTGCAGCAATTTGCATGACGCGGTACACATTATGGTCCGTCGCTCGTGAGGTGGCTGGTATCATGTAGAATGCAGGTCAAAATGACCTTACCATGCGTAGCCATACTTTTCGCATAGCGCCGTCGTCTTGAAAGTGTACGAAGGAACGTAGCCTTTGGATCTATACAGCTGAGGCCGTGGTCGACCCGTGAGTTACGTACTACCGAGATGTTGTACACAGTACCGTTGTGAAGGTGGGTGTTGCTCTCTTCCAGATCATCCTTGACTTCATTGTGTCCAGAGTCTATTAGCGTCATGATTATAGACATATCAGGCAGCAATCGTGATGAGACTGATGTGGCATGCGACCTGCCGTTGGACTTGCAGTACTTATAGTTCGCAGCAATGACCTTTGTAGATGCGATGCCCTCTCCCAAGTGCCGGCGAACTAATGTGTCCAGCATGTCACAATCGTATTCAGAAGCCTGAAAGATTCTCAGCTACAATCGGTGCCTGAAAGTTTGTCCACCGGGTTTCCACTGTGTTCGAATTGTTACGAATGCCGACAACAGCCGTGTAAATCTGTTTAGTATTGACACTCGACGCGATAGTCCGTATCTGTCATCAATACCAGATCTATCTGTACTCATCAGACCCTGGAGATCATCCGCCCAGATCGCACCCTTGATGTCTTCAGTACCCCAAAACAAGGTGATGCAGACCTCCCAACATAGACTACACATTGTTCATGGCGAACGCTTGCGCAGATACTCTTTGCCTTAGACACTCAAGATCTCCCTGGATCGCATTGAATTGGTCCCGGACTTGCGAGCTGTGCGCTTGAAACGTCTTTTCTGCGATGCTAATGAATTCGAGGTTATGCTCGGCTATGAGTATGTTGATTGTCCCAATATACACATTGAGATATGTCTGAAGCCTCCTGGTGTCATCTTTGTGCCCAAAAGACCACTCCAGTGTGCTTGTAGTGGCCGCCCATTTGGTCTTGTCACCATGTGGGCCTAGGCCTTCCTCAAAGTTTCTAACCTTTCCTCGGAATTCTTCCAAAGGGTGCTGGCAGCTCAGCGCTGCACATTTGATGGAAGCGACAGTCGCTGTAGTAGCGCAGGTATGCTCGAGTCGATCGAGGTGGCGTAAGGCAGCGTCGAGTGCCTCAAATTCACGAAAGAACTCTTGGTATTCCGAACGCGCGTCGCCTACCGATTGCAGACTACTGATAGTATTACCGACGAGTTTGCCGACTGCGATGCCGAACCTCATCGTAGCGGAAGTGGAAACGTTGAGAGATTGAAATCACTCTCGTAAACGTCTGCGTATTTTGAGCTGCAGGAAGGCGCCCAAAGCTCGGCCTTGCTCTACCTCGCGAATCGTTGCTCTGCGAAAAGGTGTTATGTATGACCTGGCCTCTTTAGCAAAACAAGCATAACTCCATAGAAACGTTTTCTCGGCGACTCAGTCCATCACGGGATACACGTGTACCATGGTGCCGCAGTACCAAAGTCCTGATGCTTGCCTCACAATAGTCTGCAGATCAATTCGCTCCAATTCCATGCAATATGATACAGCCAAAACGTACACGACTCTTTTTATCGACCTCATGCCTTGATCGAAAACTGACTCACGTCGTCGCTCTGCACCACCTTCATCGACCTCCTCTGTTCCCAGAACTCTGCTGCGGACATCTTCTCGTTCTCTGCCTTCTTCCTGTTTGCTGCTTCCTCCTTCTCTAGCTCCTCTGGTGTGAGCGCCTTGCCTTCTTTCCTCTTCTGCGCAATACTCCTAGGCATCAGAGGCTCCTTCTTCATCAACAGCGTCTTGACCTGCTCCCGTAACGACTTGGCCTTCTCTCTCCTCTGCTCTGGTGTGACGATTCCGTTCATTGTGGCCGCGTCGCCGACCTGCGACTTAAACTCTCCAATGCCCCATGCCTTCTTATCTGCGGGTAGCTCCGGCCATACGAAAGGCTGTTCCATCTCGACTGTCATGTACTTCTTGGAATCCGGGCGGAACCAGTGGCGCGGCTGCGATGTGTGGTCTCGGATGGGCATTTGTTTGACGTAAGAGCGGACATTGAAGCATTTGACGTTGTATGCGTGGTAGAGGTAGTCGCGGAGATCGTATTTCGAGAAATCGAGAGGTACTTCGAAGCGCGCGTGGTATGGGGACAAGCCGGGCGAGCGCAACATTGCGACTGTGAACTTGGGTCTATAGTGATATTAGCATCCAGTTTGGAATGCTTAGCATGATATGCGCCGCTTACAGGAAGATCTTCTTGCTACCGAAAGCAATCAGCTTCTTCGAGATTGGTACCGCGTCCATGATGGGCTGGTTCGGTCGCGCACAGTGTCAATGGCGAGGATTGACTGCGTGAGGGCGTTTGAAGCGAGGATTGAGGCGGCGAGACGGTCGACAGCTCCTGCACGGCGATGTGGAGCGTGATGGTTGATGTCCAGAAAATCGCGGAGTTCGTTCTCGCACTCCGCGTCTTGGCGTTCGATATCCGTCGACGTCGACCAGTTCGCCATGATCCAACCACTATGCATCAACGCCACTTTGCTTATTATTGCATGCAATTCGTCTGTAAGCTGACTGAGGGGCGGCGCGTGACTATGAATCGACGACTTTACGTGTCAGGGAGCCGTACCCCCTGGATGATTGAACGTTTATCTCACGAGACTATATTTCGCCGTTTCAAAGAAATGTTTATAAATACCTTAGACGAATGGATTTTGGCCTACTTGGGCTATTGTGTAGTTCACCTGTGTCTGGTAGGCGGTCGCTGCTCCAAGATGAACATTGGAAATATGTGTGCCGCTTTGCCATCACAAGTCGGTTGTCAAATATCTTTCCGGAGTGCAACTTGCAATCAGTGCATCGCTGTACCCTCACCACGGCATCCCTCGAGCTCTTTTACGTCCTTTCATAGTGTCCTGCTCGTACCTGGCGTCTCTGCCGGACTTCAAGTTGTCGTTTCTCTTCCTTTCGAGCTCGACAAGCTGCACGGTCAAGTGCGTTTTCACAAACTGCGAAACGCACACCCTCCAGACTTTCCGCCTTATCATGCACCACATTGTCTTCGGTTGACCGAGACTTAGCCATAGGGTGAGGTGGCGCGCAACGCGCGTGTTTGTCCGTTTGCTCTTTCCTTTTCCGCGTTCACCTCGTCTCCACCTCCACTCCATTCTGTCGCCTGTCTCTTTGACGAATCCATACCACCTTACAGGTCCTCGCCAACATTTACTGAGCAACTACACGAATGTTCTAGTCTGCGTTGAGTCTTCTCACGAGCTGGCTCGCTATCATCCCGGCACACATCACCCGTTTGCTCTTTCCCGGTTTGCGTCCACCTCGACTTCACTGCAGCTCTTACTCTCGTCAAATCCACATACTGCTTCACAGTGTTCGTACACAATATTCCGCCTTTCATGGAGCCAAAATCAACGCGCATGCGGTCATTCACATGGCCAGACGACATTGAAGAGTCTGCACTCAGACAGAAGAAGGTCGGCCAGACCATACCGGTCCACACTGAGTTTCGGCGCCCAACATACAGGAGAGAAATCGCGGCTCTGGTCAACAGCATCTACAAAGACACAGGTGGCATCGTAGTCGCTCACTGGGATCAGACAGAGATCAAGAAATTCGACGTGTTCGTTGGCGCTGGGTCCAAGGGCGCCATCGTTGCCGTGAACAAGTGGATCGCACGAGGGGACGAAAAAAGTAGGGAAGCAGCAGCATGGGCGAAGCTGCCCGCCTTTGACCACGCGAAATGGTACCAAGAGGAGCTTGAACGTCAGGAAGAGGAAAGACTGCAGGTGTTCTTGGGACAAGAGCCCGAGGTCGAGGAGGGCGCGCCTATAAGAGTGAAGGTATGTGTCTCTATATTACTGGATTTTCTTATTGTAGCTGACGTGCAGATCAGATTGTTAGCAGTTGGCCGGACGAGCTCATCGATTACGAGGTTTGCCCCCGGGCTGCCTTTGGAAATGAGCTGCAAGCGTTGAACGACATCCGGAAGGAAAACGAGGTCTGGATCGCTTTGCTGCCAAACAACGAGATCCAGATTAGTGGCTCCGACATTGTCAAATGCGAAGCAGCTGAAGTCCGCTACAAGACTATGGTTGAGAGAATTCGCATTGACAAGTGTGGTCTCCAGCAAGGGACAAATGTAGTCTTGGACGAACGCGAAGGTATCGATGTTATACTCCTTCAAGCGGACGACTGGTGGCCAAATCACAACGATTTTATTGTCCCACGTTTGTTGCCTTCTGGCATGATGGATGAGCCTGGATCATTCCGCGCAGACGGTGCTGACGACATTCAGCTGGTCGAAATCCGCGATGCTATCAGGCGTGCGCTTGAGACCGCTAGCTACAAGAGAGGTTCTTATGACTTTGTGGTCCGCCTCGGCTGTATTGCTCTCGATTCGGGGAAGATGGGGCGGGACCACATCGGCAAGAAGCATGGTAAAGAGAAGTTCGTCAAATCCATCAACGGCAAAGTGGATCTGAGGCCCAAGAGATGGTCAGTGGAGTACCTCTTGTCTCGACCTCTGCTAACAATCTAGGCTTCTGGACCCCGTCCTTGGGACGCAGCTTTTCCGCAGAGTCGTTAATTCCAACGATCTCCTCCGTCCGATCAAGTCTGCGGGTTGGTGGGGTTCCGCACCTGCAACTCTGAAAGAAACCCGACCCGTCCTACGAGGATGGTGGATTTTTAAGGACCCTAACAGTGCCCAAAGGCAGACTTTGCCGCCTGCACGCAATGTTGGAAGACCGACGCCTCTACAGCAAGCTCTGCCGACAGCAGTGGCCAGCGCTCCAAACGGTCTGATCGTGGTCCAAATCGACTGGACTGACGATGGCGAGGGCTCCTATGATAAGACCGAGACCAAATTCTACCGGCTCGACCCTGGCAAATACGCTCCCAAGATGAACATGGATATTAACCTGCTGGAGCTTGGAGAGTGAGTGTCTGTCTAGTCTGACAGCTACTGAGGTTCGCTGAATTTCGTCAGATCAAGAGCATGGTCATTCGCATTGGAGTCCATGACACTCGTGTCACGCTCGACTGTGCCACCCGTACTTGATGGCTTCGCGAAACGGGCAGCGATTAAGCAGGACTACTCTGTAGCGTCAACTGACAGCTTCGCTGAATGGGACCCAAGCCCAAGTGTCGAGAGTCTACTTTTGACTGGGCGCACTGAGAAGGTCTACTTATTCGGCGTTCAGGACACATGTTACAAGGCAGAGCTAACTGCTATGTGGTACCCAGGACAGACTCTGCCATGTTGGGGTCTTGCTGTACGTCACACCGAATGGGCGACTCATCTCATCGAGCTCGAACGCCTGCAGGCAGGTCATCAGGCCAATTGGGGCAATACCATCTCGACGTTTCTGCCAGATGATGGAGGTTCTTCGATCCAACCAGAAGAAGATGAAGACTGCGGCATTGATGGATTGAGCTTCAACGATGGCGTGCAGAAGCCGCAACAAGCTCTGTCTCGCGAAGGCATCAAGACGTTGGTCAACATACTGCTGCAGCTCTCTGAGATTGTCAGCTCAGTGACGTTAGGCCAGGGAAGTATCCGCGTCTAAAGTTAGATTTATGAACCATACCCACGATAAACAATTTCAATGAGTGATTGCTGGGGTACTCATGGTTATAATCGGTGTCTCGAAACTAGGTGAGTACCTCCAGGATTGGGTGAGCATCATCGAAAAGTTGGCAAGCAGGACTGTTTACGTGGATGACATATCTGCTCCAATGCTATTTCAAATTTTCAAGGAGAGGTCTTGTCTCGACCTCTGTATCCTCTTGACTGGAGAACGACCCCATCTGTCCTTGATTAGGGTGGTGCTGAACTGGCGGGCATCGCGCAGCATCGATAGGCTTTCATGACTTCAGATTGCCTTCTCAGATAATGGTACCTCGCTATCGCGAGAGATTCATCCAGTCTTACCCTTCTCTTGCTCCTGCGCATTCATGACCTTCAGTCTTATAACCTCCTCAACCACCCTAACGTTCTGCGCTTTCGAGTTGACCACACCCTCCAAATCCTTCAAGCTGTCCTGTAGATCCTTGACCTTCCTCTCATAGAAGTCCGTAGCTCCAGGGATATCTTTCTCCACAAAGAAGCCTGTGCCGACGTCGACCAGCACATGCTCGTGGTCCGTCAACTTTCCAGGCACGTAGAGTGAGCTCGTGAGCGGTACGAGCAGTGTCTTCTCGGCTGTGGAGGAAGAGATGCCAGTGGCGATCGAGGCCAAGCAGTCGCGAAACTTTGCTTGTGCGGTGCGTAGCGATTGGAACGAAGTTGTCAGGTGCTCGAGTTCGCGGTCAAGTTGGGTTTTCAATTCTTGTAGTTGTGGGACGGGGAGTTGTGTGACGTCGACTGGAATCCGTCAGTAGAGATTATGACATGTATCAGTACGGGCTTACTCTGGCCGGAGCCCGGCTGTCCCTGTTTAGAGGCCATGTTGTGCTGTCTGGCGATTTGGCGCTGTAAATTGACGTGGTGTTTGGTACGGCAGCTTTTGGCGGGGCTGTACTTCAATGTGGGGAACGCCTACACGTGCCGACGCGCGCTTCTCCAAACATTATCATCACCTCTCACTCTACATCCTCTCATGTTGAGAACCTGTCGCAGACTGCCCAGAGTAGCGCACGTACGCTGCTACGCATCGACTGCGCAGTTTGCACCAGCACAATGCCTCGAACTCAGCGGCAACAATGACATCAAGGGCTTCGATGTAAACCAGCCTGCGATCTTCAAGAAGAACTTTGATAGCCTGCCTGCCATATCGAAATGGTTCGCCCCTTCCAGAACTGACACGTACGCATGTGACATAAACGCATCGTACTTAGAGCAGCATGGCTCATCCACCGTTCCCCTAGAGCTCACGCGCTTTTTCCCAAATGAGCCACCTACCTTCGAACGCTTCGAGGCTCCCCTCTCGCTGCTTCTCGCCCATATGACCGGGGCCGCTACACCAGACCTACGCATATACCTTGCGCAACACTCTATCGCCGATCTACCAGCCGCTCTGCAAGCGGGCTTGCCCACACCTACACTGCTCACCAAGCTCGGCCGCGGCGACATTTACGCTTCCAGCTTGTGGATGGGACGACCGCCGACACGTACGCCGCTACATCGTGACCCAAACCCCAATCTGTTCGTACAACTAGCAGGGCAGAAGGTCGTCCGATTACTGAGGCCTGAGGTTGGTCGTGGAGTGTACGAGCGGGCAAAGCTGCGAGCAGGTGGAGGCGGCAGAGCAAACATGAGAGGTGAGGAGATGATGGTCGGAGACGAGATGCAAGCTCTCGAGGAGGCTGTGTGGGATTCACAGGATGAACATGCAGAGGGTGTGGAGGCTCAGCTGTTCGCTGGTGATGGACTGTACATTCCTCTGGGCTGGTGGCATGCTGTGAGAGGAACTGGCACGGGTGCGAATGCTTCGGTAGGTCACTATCTGGATTTAGAAAGGCTGAGCTAACAAGGTACAGGTCAATTGGTGGTTCCGGTGAAGGTTCGTGGGCGACATGAGATCACAATCTCTATCACGTTGTAACGTCCACACCTGGTTCCTGCGTCATACGAGCGAGAAGAATGTGCCTCAGTCTGCGACGCAGTCGCCGTACCGGCTTCACTTTAGCCGACGTCAGCTGTTGATGACAAGTCGACGCCTTTGTATCCTGGCATGGGCAAATTGCCTGCTCCCTGGGCAGCCCCGGCCTCAATCATCATTGTCCAGCGATCATTACAAGATGAGTGACAGGTCTGGAATGCATATCTTGATTGCAGACTCCAACCTAAACCTTGCTGCTCGCCCCGGTTTCCTCATCTGTCCTGAAGGCCACGAGGCAAAAGAAACGCACCATGCGAACTCCAGGTGCATTCGAGGCAACCCAGCCCTGGCCCAAGATCGTCAATAGTAACGTTCCAGCCTCAGCAGGTCTATCAGCATCAACAACGTTTGCAAGTGTCTGAGACAAGGACAGGGCCTGGGGAACTCAACACGGCACGCGCACTCGCGCACTCACGTGCCAGTACTTGGACGCGTCACGATAGCAAACTGTAAGTTACCGGCGGCAGGGGCGGCCAACTGCTCCCAGCGAATCAGCGTAATTATTGGAAAACATTGGCATTTTCTTCATATGGCATAGCGCTCTTGAATACATATACCTTTACGCGTTGTATTTTGGTACGGGACGCGCGATACGGCACCCAGCGCCGACCCTTCTGCTCTTGCAACGTGCTCGACCTCGAAAACCAGACCGGTCAACGCCATACCCAAGTGTTGATCAAGTGTTGAGCACTGCAATTACCAGTCCCTCGGTACTTGCACATCCATTCTCATACTACGCTGCGATGCGCTCAGCGTATAACTGGCCGGCCCTCAACACCGAGAATTGTTCGACTTGACTTTGCGCCACAGATACTTAAATCGCTGATTCGTTGTAACGTGCTGGAATTCCTTCCGCCCAGGACCTTAGCACATTGGAAGTGAACGATGAGATGCCTGACATCAGGACAAAATGAAATGGGATGTGGTGTCCGAGCCGTTTTGCATCCATGGCTCGCATCATCGAACTGACTTGCCTGAACGGCGAAGCACGCGCGGCACCTCAGCATTTCGAAGTGCTAGATTTGTGATTGGCTCGGCGGCAGCCGAAGCCACCTATGGCGTCGCCGGACGGAGTGTCCATCTCGAAACTCTAAAAACATGCGAGATCTGAGCTAGGAGAAGCCGATTCGAGCGCGCTCCGATATCCTTGCCTTTGCTTCTGCCGTGCGCGCAGCTTGCTACTGTCTATTGATTCCGCCAGTAGGAGCCGCTGAGCGATCAACTCAAACTAAACTCGGCCAGTGCAAGCCGTACATATCTCGAGATCCGAAGTGCTGAGTAACAGGCTTGAAGCAGTGCACTTAGTCTGAGGCTAAAACTAGATCCCACGATGGTGATGTAAGAATCACGTCTGGGTTTTGGCCTTGGGACCTGGGGGTTCGGTGAGCACGAGGAAGGTAGGCAAGGGCCGGGCCTGAGGAATGCAGGTTTGTCCGCCGTGCTAAGGCTCGGTTTGCCCTGCAGTACTCGGTCGCAGACGCCAGTAGTACCGGGACCGCAGAGGCGGGTTGCGAGCAGTGGTACAGCTTAGGGAGCGCTGGAGTACGACGGTAGTTACAGTACTACGACGTGAGGCCGTGAGAGAGGTCATGTAGTACAGTGTGATGACGCGCAGACGCCCATGTTAGAGGCTGTTACGCGACGAAGAGGCGTTTGGGATGTTCTGCGTGAGGCTGCGACGGGGAGAATGCGAGAGCGAAACAGTTGGTATTAATATTACGGGAAAGGTCAGGAAACCGTCCTATGCTCTCCCAGTCTACTTCACCGTTTCCATACATCATCCACATGCCTCTTCATCGCGTCCAAGTCTCGTATTTCCTATATGTGTCCTACCGCTATCCAACCGCACTTACAAACACCAACGCCACAGCATGAAGCCTACGAGATAATTGGAAATGGGGAATCTTGTGCAAAACCGGGTATTCCAACTGTACCGCCAATGGAACGGATGGGGGCTAACTATGTATTGAAGCGACAAAATCAATCTGTAGTCGAAGCGAAGTGAAGAATGGGCATAACGAAGCGCCAGCGATGCAGAATCCCAAGCCTGTCGATATACCCCGCAATTCCATGCAATGTAAACAAACGTAAACATGCACTGAGACACCGAAAATGGTTCGCTCGAGGCGAAAAGAAGGATGATGAGACAGACGATCCCGGCCGCAATGCGTGTTGCGTAATGATGATGTTGCAGATGATGTCCGTTATGGCATTGTGATCGTACTTCGTCTATGTGAGGCGTTGAGATGGCGACCGCGCAAGGTGGAGAGCAGATGTGATCGTCGTCGAAAGTATGCAATGCGTGTAGGGTGGAGTGGTACCAGGTAAGAATGCTAGTATTGTGAATGATAACATAGTCGACACATAGCGGACCGTCAGTGGTGGCTGTATGGTGTGCAGTTCGCAGCCCAGTAAATATCGCCCATCGTGCATGCGTCTTATATGATGCCGAAAATGGCGGCGTGATCTTCTGGTGAAGGTTCTTGTTGGCCAACCGTCCGCTGTTCCGCTTGTCTCATTCGTTGCAAGACGGCCGCCAAATAATGCGTCCTTTGTACAGCAGACATCCATTGCGGAGCGGATGTTGAAGATGGTTGATCAGACGTCTAGTATGACTGCCATCCTTGCTGGGACTGAGGCTGGCTCATGCCGTACATGCCAGGCTGCTGGCCGGCACCACTCTGGTGCTGCATGAACTGATGGGGGCTAGGACTAGGCTGGTACGGGTTCTGGTCCATGTTGGGGAATCCAGTGCTTCCCATGGCGTTCATTGTCTGGTATTGCTGGATTGGCGTGCCGTGCATCGAGCCGCTGCTTTGAGCGTGATGCATCTGCGGCGAAGCGTGCATAGGAGATTGCTGCGGGTGCGGCGACTGCTGTGGTGGCCTCTGGGCGTACTGCTGCATGTTGTGCTGTTGCGAAAGTGGCGACGGCTGCGGTGGACCGCCCTGCCACATGTTGGAAGGGGCGTAGCCTTGACCTGGGTGCTGCACTCCAGGAAGCATGCCACCTTGGCCCATACCTGGCGACATGCCCTGCGGAAGACCGAGACTTGGAGGACGGCGGTGCATCTGGTTCGGTATGGGTGTGTGCTGCTGGGCCATGGGCGAAGGTACCATGCTGTTCTGTGGCAAGGACGGCTGACGATAGGACTGAACACCCATACCTTGCTGGGGCCTCTGTGGCGTCTGAGCCGGCATGCCGTATTGATTGCCAGGCATGCTAACGCTGGTAGATGGCATACGTGGAGACTGCATCGCCTGCGAGACTTGCGGCACCTGTCCACCATCTGCAGTCGTTGGGCGTTCTGGCTGCGCCGGAGGTTCGTGCGGTCGGTTCCACAAATCATCCAGATACTGTTTGCGGCTCTTGCGCTGCTGTTCGAACTGCTTGTTAATCTCTACTGTCTGGGCAGCTGCGTTCAAAATCTCGCCAGATGGAGAGGGCCTTGTAGTATCTTGGTAAGGTGTGCCGGCGAGCTCGTGACGTGGTCGTTGCACGCTGCTGTAGTCTCGAGGCTGCAGGTCAGTCGTTGTACATTGATTGTATGGCTCCAAACCACCAATCGGCATGCTTTGTGGCGCCGGTGTCAAACCACCAAAGGGTTGCATAGGGTTCTGGGCAGCACCGAGGTAATCAGCGTTGGCTCCTGCAAAGGCTCCTGGGTGGGCGAAGGCCATGGCGCTGGCGTGGTTTGCTTCGGCAGCTGCAGCCTCTCTTGCTTTTGCCGCACCTGGGCGCTTTTCCCCTGCCGCGTCTTCTTCCGTGAACCCTTGCTTCCTAGCTTTGCTTTCCCAGTAGTCGTCCCGTACCCTTCTGCCGTTGACAATCAATCTGCTTCCAAACTGCCTGAACATGGACCTCGCCGTCACGATGGCGATCTGGCGTGAGCGGTACGAGTATGGCAGAATCTCCTGGTGAATGAGGTCGTCCTTCTCTGCCTGGGTCGCAATGATCTTAAACAGCGACCTGTTCTTGTTGAAAAGTAGGTACGAGTCGCGGTAGCCGAGGACGCGTGCGCACTCGGTCGCAAGCATGAACAGCTTGTCGCCGCGGTTGGGGACGAAGAAGGTGCGACAGCGGTACTCGCGGTTCTCGAGGGGATGGCCGGTCTGCGTGACTTTGCGCTCTCCGGCTTCGTCGATTTCGCGGGGGATGTACTCGTCGCCCTCGGGGTTGAGCTGATCGGTGGTGTGATCGCGCACGGTCGGCAGCGCTTTGATGACTGCAGGCTTGGTGGGTGTTGATTTGGCAGAGGGCGACGCCTGCGAGGGCGAGGTCTGCGGGAGCGGTGAGGTCTGCAGTTGCGGTGTCTGCACCGGTGGGGCGATGCCAGCATTAGGTGGAGGATGCGACCCACGGGTCGGACTGCCAGCGAACGCGACCTTGGCTGACTTGGGTGGGCGGCCGCGCTTTCGTGGTTTCCCATCGCCGTCTGCGTCGGCCGGATCGCCATGCTGCGCGTCGCCGTAGCTGTTCTCTGGCGAGCGGCTGCGCTTCAGGCCGCGCGACTGTTGCGGTGCCACGGCGTGCGGGCCTGCGAGGACTCCTAGAGGACGTGTCAGCGACTGCATCGATGGCAGAGCGGATGCGCGCGGCGGGTGTAACGCGCGCCAGTGACGGTGACGGTGACGGTGATAGTGATAGCAGCAGACACAGAAACAGTCGCGTCGGCGTACCTGCGGAGTTGAGGGCAGACGGGTCAATGGTCCCCTGAAGGTCCATGATGCCGTTCCCAATGCTACCATTCGACATGGTATGGGCGGGATGCACTGAGTACATTCCAGGACGGCGCAAGAGCAACCGAGCGCGCGAGCGGTGCGGAAGGAGCGCTCACGACGACGCTCTTAATTGGCGCACGGACTTGTGTGTGCTGGAGCGCGCAGGGCTGGCGCTGTGACGGCTCGCGACAGACGGGTGCTGCGGGACGATGGGCATAGGTGGGTGTTGTGGTGTTTAGGTTGGTGTCGTTGTGGATGCGCCTGCACGTTCCCGAGGAAAGAGCGAGGCGGCCAAGACAGAAGGAACACGCGGGCAGGATGGGAATAGCCAGCGACCAGAAGGCGGAACAACACAGAACTGCAGTTCGTGCGCGCAGGCCAGGCGTGCTGGGGAGAGCGGCGGCAGGAGCCAGTCGACGGGCAGCAGGGCGTTGGCAGTCCACACAGCAGGCGTGTCAGTGCAAGAAGGCTGCGAATGCAACGTACTGGGTGTGTGCGGCGGCAGCTAGGCAGGTAAAGGAAGACCTCTGGGCGGGTGCGACGATTGATATGACGAATCGCGGGTGGATCGCCGCCAGTAGACGAGGCAGGTCTTGTCCGTAGGGGCGCGGGAGAGAGCAGGCAAGCGAGTGGACGAGCACTGACGAGTAATGCGCAGAGGCCCGCGAGAGTGAGACGAATAGAGTGCCCGAGCCTGCCTTCACTATAAAGCACCGCGCGCGCTGCCGTTCTGCGCGCCGATTCATGCAGCCACGTGAGCGCAGGCAATGCACGACGGGCGCCCAGGATGGATATGCTGCTTGCCGCTGTAAGGGTTCTCGAGACTGGGATCAACTGGGATCAACTGGGATGCCGCCAGAGGCCACTGTCCTGACAGCTTGTCTAATCCACGACGACAGCACCCACCAAGAGCAGGCAAGCAGCCCCAGCGCGGCCTGCCTGGAGTGGACGCGGCTGTTCGCTCCGGGAGGCTGGAGCGAAGCGCGAAGCGTGAAGCGTGAAGCTGTGCTCCGGGCGCTGCTGACTATCAAAGCAGTCAGTGCGAGCGCTGGGCTAGCCGGTCGTTTACGCAGACCAAGCTCAAGCAAGCTGGAGAGCCACAGTCCGCTGGCGGCTGCGTGATGACACCGAGGGCTGCTCCGCGGCGGGAGCCGGCAGGCTTCAGGCGTGAGGCAGCGGCTTGAGCGCGTCGCCGAAAAGCCACAATCTCCACTTCTCGATCGAACCCTCTTCCATGCGCTTGCATGGCGAAATGTCTCTCACGGGCGGATCACTCGCAGCGCCTGCAGCATCGACATCAACACTAACCGGCCGCCCGCGATTGCGACCGCTAGCTTGGATCTGATGTTTGGCCCACTCTGCCAAGCAAGGCATGGGCCGACACGAACCAAAGACCCCTCTTCGTCAAGTCCCTCAGCACCTCGAGGGCCACCATGCCCGTCTGAGCTGCCTATCGCGGCCTTCAGCACGGAATGGGCGAGCAGCTGCAGCCTCTGCGAGCAGTTCGTCCGTCCTCCACCAGTCACAAGCGCTCTCGCTGCTGATTGAGCAAGGCGGGCATGTCAGCAGGCTGCCTATCGAATCATTGATTGCTAGCTTCCAAGTCCTGCAGCTGCCCAAGACAGACAGAATTGGGACGTGCATAAGCGGCCGTCGTCATGCATTCACGAATCCCCAGTCTATCAATCCGTCCCGTATCGTCTGATGACTCCTACCGCGCCCGCAACAGAGATGCTGCCCGCTTATGCTTGCCGCAGCAGCCGGAAGAGGCAGTATTAGTTATTACATGTGGTCTTGATAGAGCGCCCTAGGCTCGACTGGATAGTGCATAGTGCAAGAATGTTTCTTACTCGTATCGACCGCGGTCCGTCTGAGCAGCTGCGCTGATCGGCGAGCACACAATTCACTTCTCACTAGAACACCTGCTAGCCGTCTCGAAACCCGTGGCGGCGCTCATCCTCGAGCACATTACCGACGCTCTGTCAGCTTGTGGCAGATGCCATTCCGTCGCTCCGGACTCGCGTCCCTACTGTCTGGCTAAGGTAACCACGGAAGACGTCAGTTCGTAGCACTGTCGAGCGATCGAGTCTGTATGGACACAAGCCTTGGTCAGAGTTGACGATCCGTTCCACAAGCACGCCCCGCTCTCCGTCCACAAGGGCGTACATCGATACCCTTGACTTGCCCGTGCTGCCATCGATCTCTCGCATCCCTTCCGTAGCTCGCGCCACTGAACCCTAGCGGCCCTTGAAACGCCATGGCCGTCTTGCACGCCGTCTGTCGCCCTTTGACGTTTGTCTGTGCGTCTGTAGACGACGCGACTGCGAGAAAAAGCACATAGACGATTCCTCCGGGGCCGTTGTTGAGATGCGGAGGCGGGTTGTTGTTTTTGATCGAATGAGTCCGCAATCCTCAGGCTTACTCGAGGCCATATTCAATTATCATGGATGACATCAAGCAAAAAGCTTCGCCAGCCCCAGGCACCTATGGCGCGTCCGTTTCTTTTGACGCGTCCGCTTGAGGCTGTGCAACCGTGTTTGAAATAATCCAGGGTGAAGGCCTGTCAGATGCCTCTTCGGCGCCTTCGGTAACCGTTTAGAACCAACCGAAAATAGTAAATTTACGTTTGTCATTATGTGTCTGCGAGACATGATCAAAAGGAAAACCTACGTCGGCCCGACTGTTTACAAACAAGCAAGTCTCCTGAGCAGCGGAAAATTGCTCTGCGAAAGGCGATGATGGAACAATGACCATGGTGTCGGGTTTGTCTGATAGTATCAGACCATGATCTCCACTTGCCTTTCATCGGTGAACCTACCTGAGAGATTAAAGTCGCTCTCCCCAGTCTGCTGCTTCGCAAAAGTGCCTCGTGCTCTAGTAGGAGCTAGTTCAAGATACCGGCGAAGTCGTGAACGCTTCCAAGGATCCGTCCAAATGAACCCTGAACAATAGCGCGTTCATCGTCTGCACCAGACCACCTGCTCTCGCACTCATCGCGCGTGGCGACGGCGCGTAAGTGTATGCAGAAGAAGCAGGCCGTTGAGATAGCTGTTCGTAGCCTGGAAGCCGGATTCTCGTCCATTTCTTGGCGCGCTATGAGTCTGCCGGGATGCGAACTTGATCATATGATACTGCTCCACTTTATCCTTGAGCTTGCAACTCTGGCAGGGTTAGAGATGCACCTTACCCCACTTCAACTCCTCGGGAGCAGATCATAGCGAGAAGCGAAGCTACGTGGGGACAAGACTCTGCGATGATTTGATAAGTTGTATCGTTTCAGGATTCCGAGAGAGGCTCTGTGCTAAATGTCTCGGTCCATGAGTGGACCTTCCGTGGGCAGTGTTATTGTTCGTTTCCGGGACGTGGTCGTAATCCGTTTGGCTGCACGAGCTCAGTGGCAATGGCCTTGGGTTGTACAACTCTAGCGGTGAAGTGTTCTGCATAGTCGCCTATCTCCACAAGTACTTATGACTTTGGTGTCGACTTTGATACCATGCAATGACAGGATGGTGCACGGGAAAGGCACAGGCATATGCTTGTAGTCTGTTTCATGGTTCCGTCGACTGGCCGTGAGTCACGCCATGAGGCGCTACAATGAGCCCAAGGCCAATGTGAGGCGATGGCAAATTGCGTAGACCTCGACGCGAAGTGCATAGATACTCAAGAGTACACCGGATGTAGCTCTTTCGCAGAGGCCGAACTGCGTGGCGGCGTAGTGCCATGGATGTTGCCGCCTCATCGACCGTCACCTTGGGACCATGCTGCTCAGAGCGGACCGGATATGATGGACCTCACAATAGCCTGGAGAGGGTGTGTTGAGTCGAGCTGATCTGAGGCCTAGTCGCAAGGCTTTTACAAGGCTATCGTGCGATGCAATAGGCAAGAGCGAATCAGCGCTCAAAGTCTGCCTATGACCAGACAAAGAGCAATCATGTGGGACATCCCTGGACCGCAGCAGGACCTATCCAGGTTTCAGGCAATTTTTGGCACTGTACAACTGCATCAGATGACCACGGGCACTTCAGGCGATTTGTTAACAGACAGGAAGATCGCATCTGGGCGCTAAACAGGCTTCGAGTGAAGTCTGCCTGTCGACTGCCCCAAGTCTTGAGGATAAGGACAGGCCCGTTTTTGGTTAGTGCAAGATATGGAGCCCTGCTTGCAAAGTTAGCCCACCGTGAACGAAGCTCAGCTGGACACACATGGGGCAGTAAGTCCATGCACCCCGCTTCTTCCGTGTCAGGCGCGTAGGAAAGCGCGTCTCAGCTTTTGCTGATGATTCGAACATTGTGCGGTGTGGATCTGTCTTGTCAGATCTCACTGTCATGTTGGTACATTGAAGCTGGGACTACCTACAGTCCAGAAAACCATTTGATCTCCAAATGCCATGCTGCCATAAACGCCATGTAAACGCCACGTTGTCCTTTTGAAAGGCGCACTGGGCAGTCTCGAAGATGGAGTCATCCCGACTCGCCCGTTCTCATAGAATTTGGGAAAAGCTGCGCACTTTGAAGCTCAGCTGAAGTTTACTTGCGGCCAGGTGCTAGACCAGGAACGGCGCTGAAACGCTCGTCGCGCTCAGTCTTGAAGAGCAGCTGGCACCAGAACTCCTTGTTGTCGTCGTCGAACCAAGTCCAGAACTTGCCTTCCCTTCTGTCCACTTCGCGCGCCTGCAATTTGACAGCTACGGTCTCGTATGGCTCACCAGCGACGATAAAGTACTGGTAGTTTGGGTCGGGCTCTTCGATCTTCTGTTCGTATGCGCTCATGAATCGGACACGTGGGATCGTGCCTGTGGTGATATCTGGGAACTGGAATTGGAACAAAAGTCCGTTCTGACGGGTGATGGGGTCGCGAATTTTCGTTATCCGGTATCCTGGGCGGCCGATCTTGATAACATTCTTCTTGACCTGCACGCCAGCAAGCAGACCCTGCTGTCCTGCGTCGTCCTTCTTTCCTTCTCGCTGCTCCTTTGCAGCACGTCGCGCCAAATTTGTCTGATGCTTGCGACCTTGTGTATGAGCTAGATATGAGCCATCGTTCTGATGCACTGTAAGACACAGGCGACATTCGAAGCTGCCGACGTGGTTCTTGAAGAAGTATGGGTCTTTGTCGAGATCGATGGTCTCAAGCGCGAGCTTTCGGAGGCGCTCTCGTCGGTCGGCATTAGTCGCTGAGCTTGAGGCGACACCACCGCCACCAAATTTGGAACCTGCGCGATTCTGTCGACGTTAGCGATCGTGTTCGTGCATGTGTAAGAGAAGGAAACATACCTGGTAATCCATGATCGCGCGTACTCAAGCTATCGAAATCGATTCAAGGGATCGTAAAATGTGTGAAAGGCCTATGAAGAGTCGTGTCGTACTGTATCGGCGTCGTAGGCGGGCAATGTCGTTGCGCGTAGAGGTCGAGGCGTTGGCTCTAGAAATTGTGGATGAACCGCGCTACTTATGTAAGCACAGATTCTCAAGGCAGGCGCTTTCACGTGCACAACCAATCGAGCAAAGCCACCCTTGCTAATTGTGTTTCGAGACAGAAAGAACCCTTGGATTTACGTGGAAGTGCTGTGTTAAAAAGAACTCCGAGATCTTCACTCATCATCAAGGCCCACTGGACAGGGTACTTTGGGTGCGACCATGGCGACGGACATTTATATCGGCAAACGACTTTCTTTCGATGGCCAACTTTGCACAGTCCGATTTCGCGGTGCTGTAGCAGGCACGAAAGGGGAGTGGCTAGGAGTTGAGTGGGACGATCCCACCCGTGGAAAGCACTCCGGTGAACACCAAGGCCATAAGTACTTCGAATGTAATAGTCAGTGATTCAGAGAATGACCACTGGGGGCTGACTCAGGGCTAGGCCTTAGCACACATGCGACAGCCGGATCGTTCATCAGACCAGCACGTGAACCAGATGCACCACGCTCGTTCGTTGAGGCGCTGAAGGCCAAGTATGCAGATGATGATTTCGAGGATCCAACTGTACAAGTGGTGTTTGTCACAAAGGAAGGCGACAATGCACAGCTGAAGAAAGACCCAATAGCGAGGATCAATCAACCGGTTCGGTTCAACGGCAAGGTTGCAGAAGAGGTGGGCTTTGATAAGATCAGAAAGCAGCTCGCGCAACTGGAAGAGCTCAGATATGTCATCTTGGACGGCTTACGAATGTGGAGACCTCAGGTCCGTCAGAGTATTAGATCGGACGACGTGTCAGAGTGGCCTCGAGAACACACAGACATCAAAGACGCGTGCCCAAAGACCTACGAACTGGATCTTAGTCGGAATCTGTTCGAGGAGTGGAGGGAGATTGCTGCCATCTGCGAACAGCTGGACCAGCTGAGAAGCCTTCGAGTCGATGGAACGCGGTTCAGAGACACATCGCTTACAGAGATCGAACTCGAGCGTTGTCGCAAGATCTTCGCCCAAATCACGACACTCAAGCTCGAGGATGATCTACTTGCATGGGAGGATCTTGCCAACATTACGCACCAGTTCTCCGCCCTCTCGACGTTCTCAGCTTCGAGCAACTTTTACTCCAGCCTGACACCACACGTTCTGAATCCAACTATCACCGACCTGACACTGGAAGAGAACCTCTTTCCTTCTTTAGCAGCCCTCGAGCCGCTGACCAGGATGCCAAACCTCCAACGGCTCGTCCTGAAGTCCAACAAGATCTCCCACATCGGTACCCCAACACCCATATTCCCCAGCACCCTCAAAGAAGTCGACCTCTCCTTCAATGACATAACATCCTGGTCCTTCATCGAAGCCCTCTCACACGTCTTCCCCAGCCTTACCAGCCTCCGCGTCTCGCACAACCCCCTTTACGAAGCCCTGCAATCGCCCGACGGCCGCGCCCTGACCGCAGACGACGGATACATGCTGACACTCGCGCGGCTCGGCGCCCTCAAGACGCTAAACCACAGCCCCATTAGCGACAAAGAGCGGCTGAATGCCGAGAGCTACTACCTCTCGCTGATCGCGAAGGAAGTGCAGTTCGCGCCCGAGAACATGCGCGACCAGATCTTAGCCAGCCATCCAAGGTACAAGTGGCTGTGCGAGGAGTACGGCGAGCCCGATATCAAGCACAGTGCGAATAGGGTCAATCCGAATTCGCTGGTTGCGAGGCTGTTGAAGATCAGGTTTCACCTTGCGGGTGAGGAGAAGGAGATGAAGGAGGTGGAGATCCCAATGAGCTGCACGGCGTATACAGTTTTGGGTGTTGTTGGCAAGCTGTTTGGTGCTGTGCCGCGGGATTGTAGGCTAGTGTGGGAGACGGGTGATTGGATGCCGGCGAGGAGGACGATGGCGGAGGTAGAGGATGACGAGTGGGACTCCGAGGATAGCGAGAGCGAAGTGACGACAAGCAAGGTGATGCGCGAAGTCGAGATCACGCCTGGGACGAGATCGATAGGCACTTGGATTGATGGTATGGAGGCTTCTGTGAGGGTTGAGCTGAAGGATCGGCAGTAAGGGACAGATAGGGCAGTGTGATCGATCGTCAATGTATATGGTGTGATGCAAGACGGTCTATATGGCTGAAAGCGCAATCCAGCCTTGCAAATGTATACTAACAGAAACACACGACACGCTTCAATAGACAAGGTACGACAAGAGACGTTTCTACCTCAGAGGCAGCTCGGTCTTGGACTCGAAGCTGTATCTGAGCCATTCTCCAACAGCCCTCAAGCTCTCCCATCTTACGCTCTCGTCTGCCTCCTGCATGAGCTCCATGACCCTGGCCTTGAGGCCGAGCTTTTCTAATTGTTGCCTCTTCTCTGGCACCTCCTTCACCAAGCATGCTACGTCGTTGCATCCAATAGCCAACACCTGCTTGTCGTTCTCCCAGTTCTTGGACAGAATGTCGGCAAGCTTCTTCGGCAGTTCACCCTTGTTGTCATCCACGATCTTGCGGGCGTTGTCGCGCCAGAAGGTGGGGTTGCGGTGGGGAGGAGACCAGCGGAGATGGCCAGACTGTAGCTCTGCAGCGTACTCATCGAATGTTGTCTGTGTCTTTGTGTACTCCTCGAGAGTATCTGTGAGGTTCTTAAGATCTTCGAGAGCGTCTTCGTCGGTCAAATGACGGGACTTCAGGCTGTTCAATAAGGCTGGAAGGCGGGCGAGGACGGCAGTAGGCAGTAGTGTTTGACGGTTGGTGGTCAGCAGATTGACGAGCGTCGAGAGCAGCAGACGGGTCGTCTTCTCTTTGGGAGAGACGCGCAGAAGGCCGGTGTAAAGGACAACGATGTCGTGCTCACTGTAGACGATTAGCTAGGTCGAGGTGAACATTGGAAGAGGGACGCACTCTTGCAGGCCATCACCAACCAGCTCGCCCTCAAAGCTGAGCTGCCAGATGACGAGTAGGACGTGGTAAAGCAGCTGCAGACCTACACCGCCAGACAAGCCACTGTCTCCGGCGCTGCGAATGCTTCCTCCTCCACTGTAAAGGGTCGAGTCGCGGTCATTGTTCGACCCTGCTGCTGATCGCAGGATATCGAACAAGGGGTCAAGAGTCTCCTTCCTTTGCTTCCAGAACAGGTGCCTGGCTTTCGAGCTACGAAGAACGGCCGAGAACTCGCGCACAGCAATGTCTTGAAGCCCAGCATCTGACGCCTTTGCCAATGTTGAGAGGTAGCTGTACAGCTGTGGGAGTGCCTGGTCAAGTTGTGTGGTATCCTTCGATGGTGTTACCACTGCGTATGAGATAAGACCAGAGAGAACCGAGGATGCCAGCAGAGGGACGGATTCTTCGTTGTTCGAAGAAGCCTTTAGCAGCGGCAGGAAGGGCTTGTAGGGCGCAGGGTGCTTGATGAGGGCCGACGTGAGTGCAGGGATATCTATGTGGGTATTAGCTTTCTGTGCAATGGATGGTGGCTGCGCGAAGGTCTCGTACCCTCAATGATATCGCCCAGCAGCACCAGCATGTAGTGAATGATGTCCTGGCGTTTCGCGGCGGCCTCGAAGATGCTCTGCGACCCCTCCCCGCCCAGCAGCAGCGTCACGAAGCTTCCGACATCGGACTCGATTGTTTGTTTGCGCTGCTCCTTGCGCACCTTGTCAATTGACTTGATCTTCTTCAGGTCTTCGTCGGTGATCGTCTTGGCTCGCACGGCGCCCTCCCATGATATTGGCCGCGCACGGATGTTGTTTTGAATCGAGGTGAGATACGTCGGGGGGTCGAGCGACGACATTGTAGAGGCCTGCTTCGAGCTAGCAGCAAGGGTTGCGGTCGAAGAGCTGCGGAGCTTTGCAGATGTGATGTTGTGCCTGGGTTATCGTGCATCGCACCAAGCTCTGGAGATGACGATGATGCCCCGTGCTTCCGCGCTAAGAAATGTGGGGCCTCGAGTTTGATATTCTTTTGGAAAGTCGGCGGCGGCAACACCGCACCCTGGACGTCTGAACAACCAAAGTCATGGAGTACTTCAGCTTGAAGAGGTCGACCGTCGCCGATCGCGGCCAGGCGAACTTGTCGAGCAAGGTTTACGTGCGGTCAACGAAGAGTGGCAAGGTCCAGAAGATTGTGAGAGAGCTGTACCTGCGGCAAGACATTCCATGCTCGTCAAATCTATGCAGGGAATGTCTAGAAATCGCTCCCACAGACTATTCGAAGAAAGGTTGGTTATTATTGCTTGTCAAGAGAGTACGTCTAATGTCAGATAGTTGCGCCGTTCGTACTTTCAGACACACCAGCAGGATCCAAGAACTTCCCGAATGGCCAATATCTCGTTCCAGACACCAACGCCTTCCTGACTGGAATGGACTTGTTTGAAGTTGAGACAGCTTTCCACGACGTTATAGTACTTCAGACCGTTCTTGAGGAAGTCAAGAACCGATCTCTACCACTGTACCACCGTTTGATCGCCTTAACGAAGAATGAGGGGAAACGCTTTTACGTTTTCTTCAACGAGTTCAGGCAGGAAACCCACATTGCCCGTGACCAGGGTGAGAGCATCAACGACCGCAATGATCGAGCTGTTAGAAGGGCCGTGCAGTGGTACAACCAGCACATCACAGATGCGGTAGCTGCGCGAAGCAAGAAGCAGACGCGCATTCCCACCGTAGTCATGATCACAGATGACAGGGACAACCTGCGCAAAGCAAAGGCAGAGAAGGTCCCGGGTGTCACATTATCTGACTTTGTCTCTGGTCTCGAAAACGCAGATGAGCTTCTAGACATGATCAGTGCCGCACAGGAACAGAGGGAGGTCCGCTCGAAGAAGCCTGAAGTCTTCTATCCAGATCACTTCTCTATCTCAAAGATGATGACTGGGGTGAAGGCAGGCACCATGCACCAGGGCGTTTTCAACGTTTCACAGTACAACTACTTGGAAGGCTCCGTACACGTACCGGCGTTCGACAAATCTCTTATCATATTGGGCCGCGAAAACAGCAACCGAGCTGTTTCTGGAGACGTCGTAGTGGTGGAAGTCCTTCCCCGCGATCAGTGGAAAGCACCGTCTACGAAGATTGTAGAGGAAGACACTGTCGCCAAGAACGACAACGCTGAACAAGAAGAGGGCGAGAACGTCGTGAGCGAAAGGGAGAAGAAAGCACTGCAAGAGGAGGTCAAGCGCGCGCACGGACAGAGCACTGAGGGCAAGCCTCAGCCAACAGCTCGTGTTGTCGGTATCATTAAACGCAACTGGCGGCAGTACGTTGGGCATATTGACCGCGACTCAGTACGATCTACAGCGAAGACGAGCAGGCAGCAGCAAACTGTTTTCCTTGTGCCTATGGACAAGCGCGTCCCAAAGATTAGGATACGAACTCGTCAAGCCGGCGAGCTTCTTGGTCAACGTGTCTTAGCGTCTATCGACTCTTGGGAGAAGGACTCAAGATACCCCGTTGGTCACTTCATTCGGTCGTTGGGCGAGTTGGAGTCCAAGGGTGCCGAGACAGAGGCTTTGCTTCTGGAGTGGGATGTGCAATACAAACCATTCCCTAAGACTGTCTTGGACTGTCTGCCAGTTGAAGGACATGACTGGAAAGTACCTGCAAGCACAGAGGACCCAGGTTGGAAGGGGCGGAAAGACTTGCGCGATCTGGTCGTCTGCAGTATCGACCCTCCTGGTTGCGTCGATATTGACGATGCGCTGCACGCGAGGAAGCTACCGAACGGCAACTACGAGGTTGGTGTGCATATTGCGGATGTTTCTCACTTTGTGAAGCCGAACAACGCCATGGACAAAGAAGCCAGCCAACGTGGCACAACAGTCTACCTCGTAGACAAACGTATCGACATGTTGCCCATGCTTCTCGGAACAGACCTCTGTTCGTTGAAGCCATACGTCGAGCGTTATGCTTTCTCTGTAATTTGGGAGGTGAACGAGAAGGCAGACATCATCAAGTCAGAGTTCACCAAGTCTGTCATCCGCTCGAGAGAAGCGTTCAGCTACGAGCAGGCACAACTGCGAATCGACGATGCTTCGCAACAAGACGAGCTGACGACGGGCATGCGTACCTTACTCATGCTTTCTCAGAAGCTGAAGCAGAAACGCATGGACGCCGGAGCACTCAACCTTGCCTCGCCCGAAGTCAAAGTACGATCAGAGTCCGAGACCTCGGATCCTGTTGACGTCCACGTTAAGAAGTCGCTGGCCACAAACTCTCTCGTCGAAGAGTTTATGTTGCTCGCCAACATCAGTGTTGCTGCGCGAAACTACGAAGCCTTCCCCCAGACCGCTCTTCTCCGTCGCCACGCTGCGCCTCCCAAGTCCAACTTCGAGGAGCTGGCAAACCAGTTGAAGGTCAAGAAGGGGCTCGAGTTGAAGAGCGACAGCTCCGGTGCGGTGGCGGACTCGTTGGACAAGTGTGTGGACCCGAACAACCCATTCTTCAACACTCTTGTCAGGATAATGGCCACAAGATGCATGATGTCGGCGGAGTACTTCTGCGCAGGCACACAAGCGTACCCCGAGTTCAGGCATTACGGTCTTGCGAGCGAGATTTACACCCACTTCACATCCCCCATCCGTCGTTACGCCGATCTCGAAGCTCATCGACAGCTTGCCGCCGCCATCGAGTACGAGCAGCTGGATGCCAGTCTGCACTCGAAAGCCAAGCTCGAAGGTGTCTGCAAGAACATCAACGTCCGCCACCGCAACGCACAGATGGCCGGACGTGCATCGATCGAATACTACGTCGGTCAGGCACTGAAGGGCAAGGACATCACCGAAGAAGGCTTCATCATGAAGATCTTCTCCAATGGTTTCGTTGTCTTCGTACCCCGCTTTGGCATCGAAAGCTTGATTCGTTTGAGGGATCTGGCCACGCCTGAGCCAGAGGCTGAGTTTGACGCGGACAACTACCAATTGAACATCAAGGGTGACATCAACAGGAGTGTGGAGCTGTTCGAGAGGGTCATGGTCAGGATCACGGATGAGCTGGAGGAGAGCACTGGAAAGAGGAAGGTCAAGCTGACTCTGGTGTAGAGCTTCAGGATAGTATAGCAAGGATTGCAATCGCCAGTCCCAGTGACTGGAATCTAGATTATCGAATCAGTGTTCATGTGTAATCCGGTCCGATCTGCTGGGCGACTTGTGACTTGATGTCATGTCGTCAAACACGATTTTCGTACCCCAGCGTCTGCGCGAGTCGCTCTCAACATGGTATAGATGAGGAGTAAAATCGATATACGCTTGCAAAGCCACGATTACGCACTTCTCACCCGTCCCAGTTTCGTAGCGCAGATCATAGAAGCTTGAAGCGAGAGGCTGTCAGCTCAGTACAGCTTCGGTCGATTGCACTAAATGCGGAAGAGGCGGGCTCGCCGGAGCGGAGCGAGGGCGACTGTCTGTGTGGTGGTGGTGGTGGTGGTGGAGGCCTCAAATTATACCTTTCATCACAGCGTCTGCCCACAGCATGCGTGAATCATCTTATCTTCTTAAGCCTCGAATGATATGCGCAGTTTGCATCGCAAAGATCGCAACAAGATAACCCACAAGCAGCAACGGTCCCCAGGCGTTGGGACTTCGAGAACTAGCGACATGCATCCCACCACCACCACGGTTGTAGACAGCCGTTGTATGCAAACTCGACCTGCACAACGCGCTCTCGCATCGCAATGACATACCGCTTACGATTCATATGAGGCCTTCACTACCTCGAGATCTGCGCCACACATGAGGAGAACCAGCGCTCCTCCGGCCCCAGCAGTCCGCAACAAATCTTTCTGCCAAACCTCTGTACGCGACGCGCCGTTGACCCATTCTATCAAATCTAAAACCTTTAGCCATGCAGTGCCCTGCAGTGCCCTGCGGCGCATCATCTCTCGCGGCCGGGAATCCGAGCAGTTCCTGGGGCAACACCGTCATTCAATGTGATTACGCAGGCTTCGTGCATTGCCGCTACGAGCTGCATGCTGCGTCCCAGATTCGCACTTATACCATTATGGGAGACCAAGGATCCGGAGTTCAATTGCGCATGTTTGGTTCGATGTGGCGCTAGTGCTGTAGCGCGGATCATCCATGGAGTGCGGTGTTGGAGCCTTCCTTTCTCGGGGCTTGGGGCGCGAATTAAAGTTCACGGCGTGACAAATGGGCGATGGGTTGCCTGTGCGAGTACGGCGTGGGAAGTGTGCGGGAAGGACCGAGAGGTTCGCGAAAGACCCCAGGGACGTTGTGGTGCTGGGAGAGTTTGGTGAGCTGTGCGCTGTGCGCTGTATTGTGTGGTGATGATGCGCCACAGGAGTAGTCGCGGTGGAGGCTCGCATGGGGACGAGGTTGCGTAGACATGCGGCTGGCGGCAATCTCGTTTGCATCGAGTCGAAACAGCGATATACGAGATCTGGGTTCTGGTGTGTAAGTTTGCTTGCATGTTGCCGTCGAAGATCTTGAGCATTATGATGTGTGAAGCTTTGTATACGAGGTTTGGATATGAGGATGTTCAACATGTTTATCTCTGATCGCTGCGATTGTCGGGTTTGATCATTATTCTTGCGGTAAGACGCGTGGTTCGTAGAGCCACCTCCTGAGCGATTCGATGATTACACGCGCGATGCTCTGTACCTGCATGAACGCAACCACCAGCAAAATCGTCAAACGATTCAGGATCAAGCCAAGTGCCGTCCACATGTTCGGAAGGACGAGTCGCGGCGCGAGTCCGGCATGAAGAACCGGAGATCGATAACTCAACTGCAACAGTAAAGAGCGGTGTACTCCTACTTCGTGATGGAAGATCAGTCCATCGAGCGTCCCTGAGCTAGTTTGCTAGCTGCGCAAGGCCAGCAAACTTGCGATTCATATCCACTGCAAGAACTTGATGGACACGACGACTTCCATTTTACGAGCCGCATCGTCATTTCGGTGCCGTTAATGGTCACGATATGGCTTGGGATCGTTATTGAGAGCGGCACGTAGCGGTGCAACTTGTGCACCGGATGAACGTTGAAGTTCAGTGTAGGCATGTTTGACGAGGCCAATAGAAATTCTTGCAATTGCACGACCCTTCTGCTGGTGTCTTTGCCGATGCGTTGCCGGTTCTACAATGCCACGCGGGACGATCAGCTGGTAAAGAAGTTCTGCATGTTAGCAAGGTCTGCACGCTTGCACCCAGCCCTGACGTCTAAGAATCATGGAGAACGCCGGTGAATTGCAAGTGCAACGCTATCAAGGGCCTTGGAAACGGTCTTCGGCAGTATGGCACATCGCAGATGTGATTGGCAGGTTCTCAATGCACTTTGCTCGCTCAATTTCTTGACACCTTCTCTATTGGTGTAGCAGCGGTTCGCAATGTTGGAGAACCGGTTCTTGCAAGCTGAGAGCAGGACACCACCCTTTCACAACGTATGACACTCCTGATAGACGATATGAAAGAAGCGAGAAGCCTTCTCGATGGGTTCTTTCCATCCCGCGCCACCAGAATAACGACCCTCCACTAAGTGGGCCTCCTCGCTCGATGGCGTTGACGATCAGGTCCACGTGTAGGCACGCACTTTAGCCGGTTAGCTCATCCCTGCTCAATCCAGGAACAAACTCTACGAAACTCCACGGATCCAGCGGCAAAGGCGTGTGGTCCTGTCATTCCCATGGGTCCATGGAGATCATGGTGAAGCCCATCGTCAACGGCTGCTTGCTTCTTGCTGTGCAGTGCTTCCTCTGTACTGCTAAACTCTATATATGGCGATGGGAATAACCTTTGGCTAGGCTGCTGTCCACGAGACAGTCACCTTCGATGGAAACGGTTTGGAGGTCGCCTGACAGAGCTTTTGCGAGAGTCAATGATTGCCAGACAAGCACAAAGATTTGAGATTGCGAGAGTTGCGCCGAAAGAAATGGTGATGTTCTTGCTGCCCTGACTCCAACGGGATATTGATTACTCTTTTGAGCATGCAGCGCCTCGGCCATTTCTCGATGCGTGACTGGCTGTACAAGTTGGTTGCGTTGGCAGACGTTCAGGCCAAGAGCCAACAAATTTTTGGCTAGCCGGATCGCGGCAGTCAAGGACGAGACGGGGCCTTCACTGTGGTGGTATCGATACTGAGCCGTGGTGCGGAAGTCGTCATCAAGCTGGAATTCAGGCCCCTACAGAAGTGTTTCAGCTGAGCCGCCTGTCATTCGCAAAAATGAGACATGAGGATTGCAATTGGCCGCGTGCGAAATGGCCCCCAAGTGAGGCAGAGAAGGCTGTAAGTAAGCACAGAGTGACCTGGCAAACTGCCCACCAAGCAACAGGTCAAGAATGAGAACTTGTCAGTGCGTCCTGCAATGATCAGTTGGTTTCCTGCAGGAGAAAGCCGTTGGAGCCAGGGTATAATGCACGCGTTATCAACATGCTTTATCGTCGGCTCACATCACCGCAATAACGTGCTGCGTCGTCATCTCGGGATGAGCTGCGCAGTTAGCTGCTGCGTTCTCGATCCTGTTATTTGTTCGTCCAGAACGCCCACCTCCCAGGATTTGGCCCAGCTGTCTGAAGCTAAGAAAGCAGGTATCGCGACGGGACGCACCTAGAGCCCGCTTGCGAACGGGATTGGATCCAGCAGCCCATGTCATGTAGTCGACGCCAGACTCAAAGGGCGATGGTGCTGTTTCGCAGATCGACGTGATGCCAGTGCACCGTCTGAAGCGAGCAAGCTCCGGCGCCCTCAAGTCCAAGCTCTTGCTTGTCTTGTTTAGACCACTCGTCCGAACAAGCAAGGAGACGCTCGAAAAGAACTGCGGGATGGCGCAAACAGGTGCGCTGTCATCGTAGGGGATCGGTGTTCGTGCTGCAGTGCTGCGTGCGCAATGGCTTCGCATTGGTGCGCCAGCCGTCAGCAACATCTCGGAGTGAACAGCACATTCACGCTGGCTGCTTAACAGCGCCACGTTTCTCCCAGGCACTGGAAACTGGCGGGAAGGAGCAATTGCCTATCGCGGACGATGCACCATCTCAACGGCGGGGTGAATTCAAGGCAGGCCAAATTAGCTTGACCATGGTCTTCCTCCTAGTGTCATCCTCACCGATATTTCAGAGCCTTTACCCTACTAACAGACTTTGCAGCCCACCATCAGGTAGTTGCGCTGTGTACCTGCATATCGCCCCAGGCCAAGATCCACCATAGTGCACCGTCTCTACAAGCTCAAGTGTCTCCCCTCGCTCGGTGCGCCTTCGCTGCTTCTTGCCGAACGACTACTCTTTGTTCTTTCTCGTTTCGCACGCTAGTCACATACCACAACTGCCTCCCGGGGTCTGGTGGAGCGAGCCACACACGCATGACCAGGTCTCTGCCTTCTGAGCCCCTCCGCCCGTCCCGCAATAGTACTACTATATCCGTACTGCCCTCCCAGGTTCAGGTCGGTAGTCACGTCGGACGATTGTTTCTCGTTCCATACCCTCCGATTGCACCTGCGATCCACCATGGTCAAGACCGACTGACCGCTCTCTCACTCCTTCCATTCTTACCCGGATCGACTTCCTTCTGACCACTGGCACCTGCCTCTGTCGATCCACTTGGTCAACCTCGCCGCCTGTCATTCAATTCTGTTCTGACTTTACTGTTGTGTCCACACTTCAGTGTCTAATATCAACCAACTTCATTACTATCTTGTGAGGATAGTAACGCCTCGCATCCATCATGGACGAAACAAAACTCTACATTATCCTGGGTGCTGTCTTGGGCACACTGGTTCTCACCGGCGTTTCAGTTGCAGTACTCTTTTGCTGGAAGCGTAATAAGAGAAGGGTACGAGGCTTCTCTCTCCGTGCTGTCACACCTCTGGACGACTCGGTCTTCGAATCATGGCGGCGGCCCAGCGAACATGCACAACGCAACGAGAAGTATGGCATCCGGCCGATGCACTCGGCAGTCGTCCGTCATGAGATGTCACCCACCATGTTCGAGAAGGAGTTGGACCTCTACGATCACCCTCGGTCGCCATCGCCAGATGACATCTCCCCTCCCCGTCAATCGCCCAGAGACTCGATACGCAAGCCAGAGCGGGCGCGAAGAAAGTCGAGTGTCGTCTCTTCCATTGCCGATCGACCTCCAACACCTTATTCACCGACTTCGACGACCAGCGACTTCGTGGTTGGGTCATACGGCTCACGCAAGTCACAGCCTTTGATCCGTCACCAGCCTTCGATGTCAGAGACCTCTGCCTTCAGATTCGAGTTCGAAGCAAACCACGAGGCTCACCAAAAGAAACCCGAAAACTGGGTTTAAGCAATCGCGCATTTCTGAGGGCTACCATGTGAAACCCTTAGCACGAGCAACTATCGGAAGACGCACCGTTACCGACTGGACGGTCAGCTCACTGCAGGGCAACTTGACACTCCGAAGTTGCACAGAGACTGTCATCCCCCCGTGATCGATCACAATCGTCCCCGCTGTACGACTGTGCAACCCACTACCAACCAGCGTCCCCGCCTGTTACAACTTGACAGATCAGGCTTCCACTTCTACACTTTCACGACAGCATATGACTTTATCATCCGGCGTTTGGGAATTTGCATCTGTGATACCAGACATTTTGTCATCTACACAGGCCTCGGCCTCTTTTTCCTTTACGTTTCGCCAGTTGCGAACCAGATTATCATAGGTGGGCTAGAGGTCACACCACGGGTTGGAAGTGCTGCAACGCAACAAGCAAGGGAACCATATATCTAGGTAGCAGATACACTGCGAGCAGAAGCTCAATAGCAGGTGAACAGAATGAACACAACCGTACCATCACCACACCGTTGCAATCTTGCTCAGCCTCGTGAGCCTGTGAAAGGGCAGCACGCCCAGCGTTCCCACGATAATCTGTGAGTTGTCTCGAAGCACCGTTCACCGCCAGTCCCATCGTCTACCCCTTAGATCTCGAACCTAATCGCCAAACCACGAAGTTCCCGCAATTGCGTGCCGGCCCACATCGCTCCCATCAAAAGTATTGGGAAGCTAGACGCCCGAAGCGGAGCAAATACTCCGCAGTCAGTCACCGCATATGCTCGGTCTCGCAACCAAGACCACCCCACAATGTCGTGCAGTGGTGATACGCTTTGCTTGGGACTTTGTGGGGGTGCGACGTGGTCACTAAGCGAGAGAAGCATGGAAAGGCCAGCCACATGCTAGCGCCACCCCGAAAGTGAAAGTTGAGCCACGACAAAGCAACTCTGGGTCAACAGCTGTCGCCGACCCGCACAGACGCAGCGCAAACCACACCAGCCCCGAGCACGTCTCAGCTCTCGCCCAGCGCGACACCATCGCATTGACGCTCCACGCCCCTGAACCGTTCACCACTTCACGGCTCACTGCTTCGCACCGCACCGCTCGCGCGCAAACCGCCAACGCAAGTGCACTTCTCCACCCCGCTCAAACATACGCGTCGCCGCGTCCGGCACACGACCTCACCCATCCGTCGCCGCCCACGCCTCACCATGGAATTCGTACAAGGTGCGTCGCCCCCGCTCACGCGCCGTGCGCAATCAACTCACACGCTACAGACTACGTTACGCTGCTGCCGCGGCTGCTCCCGCCGTCTATCGCAAGCCCGCTGCTCACCTTCGTCACGACCTTATTCGGCATCTCGCGCACGCTGCAGACCCACCTCACGCCTTTGTTCACACGGCTCGTGACGCAGCCCGACGCCGCGTCGATTCTTGTCGTCGTCGCGGCGCTGTTCATCAGCTTCAAAATCCTAGATATGATGTACCGCGCGGTATTGTTCTGGGTGAACTTGGTGATCAGGCTGGTGTTGTGGGGCGGCGTTGGTTTGGTCGGCTTGTGGATTTATAACAGGGGCGTTGACGGGTTTGTGCAAGACGTGCAGGACCTGGCGCAGAGGTGGGCTGGCGAGTATGAGAAGTATAGTGGGGAGGTTAAGAGGTATCAACAGGATCAGGAGGCGCAGATCAGGTTGCAGGCGAAGCAGCAGGGCGGTCGTAGGGGCTGGCGATAAAGGGCGAGGAGGAAATTGGATATTGGTAGATCGTGTGGACATATGGGGTGTGACGAAGACAATGATTGATGGCTCATGACTGTATGGTTTGGACAGGCGTTGTGTTGCATTACAGCGGCGTACAGGCATTTCTAAAAGTTGGGGTCATTTGGTAGTCCACGTGGGATAGACGAGATCGATATTCAGCACGTTGTGCATCGCTCAAACGTTGTTCGAACCATCTGTCCAACCATCGAACGAATTGGGACAGACAGACTCATCATTTCTGGACAACGCAGCTCACACATCAGCCAGCGTTTTCAGAGCACTGTTACTTGAGGCGACATCCAGCTTGTGCCCCTTGCACACACCCGCGCAATGCCTTCCGCAGCCATAGAATCACTACTTGTCGAGCTATTCGTCAAGATACTTAGACAGCTCGACCTGCCAACTTTACTCCGCTGCAGGCAACTCTCACGAGGCTGGTACAAGTGTATACATGGCGAGGATCTCGGAATATGCAACAAGTTGTTCCGCGAATCGAAGACAATACAGTCGGGCGAGCCCTTCCTGTTCGTCCACATCCTGGTCACAGACTATCCGCAGGCACGACAGGATGGACCTCCCAGGACAGCATTTGCACTAGGTATCGAGACTATCGCCTATGTAACTACCCACGAAAATACGATATGGCACCCTATAGCTTCTAACATACGCCGGTGTCTTGATGTAATCACTGGTGAAGAACCGAGGAAACTGTACACCTTTTCTGCCTTAGACGAGCTAGGATTGAAGACAGCAGGCTTGCGGGAGCGGTTGAGGGAAATTGATGGGAGCTGGCCAGACATGCTCGTTTGTGTCCGGTCGACCAAGAAGCTTCGTTTGGCTGTACGATCAAAGCTGCCGCATCAGATCTGCGCTGAAGCGCTTCAGCCTGTTGACACTCACTTAGTGAATGAGGATGGTGTGGAAACGGGTCATCTGGTTGATGTCATCAGGGAGCAGTTGGAATTGGCACCATGGGAGATGAGCGTTCGATATCCGGTCTTGCCACTGTATAACTGGGGCGACTGGGATGGGATCAGAGGCTGGTAGTGGCAATGTACTTTTCGTATTGTTGCTCTGCCCTCTTGATACCGACTAGCTTCTTCCACGCGTGTCATTTGAAAACAAGATCGTTTGCACGACTGCTCAATCTAGAAGGACCCCTACACTAGCGTACATGGTATACGCTCACGTCACGCCAGTCTCAGGCATATACTCTGGCTTCACAATCGTTCGAAACACCTTTGTCTCCTGGTTCAAGTCTTGGTCAAGCAATCATGCCGACCTTATACGACGATGTGTCAATTGCGATTGCATCGCAGCAAGATACTGTTCTTGAGGGCACACACCAATTCAACAAAGATGCAAGCAACCAGAATTCAATTTCCACTTTGCCACCAGAGATATTACAGTCGGTCTTCAGACACCTTCCCTTCTTCGACCTACTACGCTGTCAGCAAGTGTGTCGACAGTGGCGCGCGTATCTACCTGGTAACGATCCCGCGCTACAGCGCGAAACCTTCTGCAAAGCCCGGATTGCCACAACAGCCGAGGTGTTGGACATCGAAGTCTTCGTCAGTCGACAATCGTGGTCCCGCGCTCCAGGACCGTTCATGTTCGTCCTGATCTTCCGCCCCCGGTCGCCTGGCATGGAGTTGCACCCGTTGGTGCAGTATCCCATCGAAGAAGTTTTGAGGAAGTACCTTCGCTTCGCCGGGATGCAAATGGACAGGGGAAACACCATCAAAGGCGTACAGCGTGCCTGTGAGTGGCAGGACTGCCGCTACACCAAGGCAAAGTCCAGACTTACGGATGTGACGGCTTCTTGGGAGTCAATGCTGCTTTGCACTCCAGCGATCCAACAAGTAAAGGTCACGACCAGACGCCCGGTCAATGTTGGCTACAAGCACTACGATCGCCTATTGACAGCCGAGGAAAGTGCACCTGGAGTCACACTTGGTCAGGTCATGCAGGTGATTGGCGAGGAGTTGGAGCTGTCACGGGATGCACTGAGCCCCAAACCACGAAAGGCCAAACCACAGAAGAAAGGTCTGGAGATCCGGTACGACTCTTGAGATGGCGTCTCGGCTGGCATCTGATGGGAGCACCATCGGTGCATCACAATGTTGCCTGCAGGCGACATCAATATTGGAAAATGACATCGGTTATATATAAACCCTGCTACGACTGGATTGACACACCCTTCGAACGGTAGCTAGTATTGACACAAGCTATCTTCTTAAGTGGCACCTCAATCTGTTCTTGTAGTGGAACTCTACTCTTCAATTTGATACGAACGAGTAAAAAATTCAATTTCTTCGCTGCTTCCAGAAAGAGATTCAACTGTGACCGCACACTTCCTTCCACTTAAGGCATCGTATACAGGCTTAAAGACTTTCAACTGCTCAGCCAACTCGATGTTGATGTCCCAACGGGGACTGCGTGGTGAAATTAGGAATTTTCCAAGGATGAGCTTGATGGGTATAGGCTCTGGAAATGCGTAGTTCGCCAGATCGTGACAAGATCGCACGACATCTTTCTCAGAGTACTCGTTTGGGTACCACTCAATATCAAGGCTTTTAATGCAGTCCGCAGGCTTTAAGCTGCTTCTCAGCGGGTTGGCAGCCAGGAACTTGTGGATGTGTCCAGCGCTGACTGTGACGTGGAGCTTTGTGCCAAAAGCTTTCTTGTAGATGCTCAGGGCCAGTTCTTCGGCGACGATCTGGCCTACATGATTTGGTTGCACGTACGGCGGAGCGCAGAACTCGGGCATCCTGTAGCTCCAGGCATATTCGCGAATAGAGCGTTTCGTTTGACGTACAATGTCTTCGTCGTCCCAAAGATAGGTGTATACATGGTCGCGAAGTTCCCTAGGAAGAGCATGCAGGAATGCACTTGTGAAGTTCTTCGAGATCGTTTGCGCATACTTGGTGTATGCATCTTCCTCAACGCTGTTGTCAGTCAGCATTCGCACGTTCGATGCAATGGGGGTGCGTCCGCTCGAGCTGCCAGCAATGCATCCTTGCAGTTATCATGTTCCTGCTTGAGTCTTTGAAGTCTTGGAATCGTAAGCGGATTGCTTGAGACTGTCGCTTGCTCTCTTCTCACTTCATCTCTAGCTCTTCAGCATTTCGTTTTGCAGCTTGCGTTGCCTCTCTAGCCGTGTCGGCCGCATTCCGAGCTCTAGTGATTGCATCAGCATCGACACTGTACCTCGGCGTGAGTATATTACTGTTGGAGCGCGATAAGCGCATCGTCCGTGTACAAAGTCATGTTATCTCAGATGAGTCAAACCGGAATCGATGCCAAGATCTGAATGCAGTCGCAATTCTCTGGTCGGCAGAATGCAAGAGTGATAGTCATGTCGAGTGCTGATGGCTGACCGAACCCCCGCGGCTCCACCTTCCCCACTTTGACGATCACCCGGCTCCCTTCACCCATCCTTCCTCCCACAACGAACAATCTAAATAGGAGCACTTTTATGCAGTCCATTTTCTGGCTGAACGATAGAGCGTTTTGCCTCACATAAGCCCTTAATATTGGCATTCGAAACGGAGCTACACACATACGCGCCCACGATGACGATACGGGAAGTTGCTGACAGCTGCACAAATGACCCATATCTGTGGGTGCGGAACCGTATTACGAGCTTACAATTTACACCTTGCTGGGCAGCTTAGCTGCCTGATTTGGCAATGCTGACTACCAGGGGCCTATGTAATCCAAACAGGTATCCACTTTAACAGAAGTACAAGAATGAAGTAATGACCATCACTCCATTCGATCCGATCATCTCACCATAAACCTACTCAAAATGCCGTTCTCATTCATGGTCTTGTGGCTCCTGATTGCGGTCGCGTTGTATGCGATCAACAGGCTGGTCTTGCTACGTGGAAAGACGAAGCTGCCGCTGCCACCAGGACCGAAAGGCGTGCCACTCGTTGGCAATGTCAAAGACTTACCACCACCTGGAAAGCAGGAATATGTTCACTGGCTCGAGCTCAAGCATGCCTATGGACCAATCAGCTCCCTCACGGTCCTCGGTCAGACCATTGTCATCATCCACGACAGAAACATGGCTATCGAGCTTATGGACAAACGCTCAGTGATGCACTCTGGAAGACCAGTCATGCCCTTTGGCAACTCTTGTGGCTGGGAAGACGCTATGGGCGCTCAACAACAGAACGATCCATCGTTTAGAGGACAGCGAAAGCACGTCTTCCAACAAGTCGGAACGAAGAACTCGGTGGCAAAATACTGGCCCCTGCAAGAAGGCGTGGTGGGTCGTTTCCTATCGCGTGCCAACAAAGACAACGGCAAGAACCTTTTGAAACATGTTCAGACGTGAGTTGACACAGATACACACCTCAGGTGGTGAACCGCTAACATTCCACAGCGAGGCAGCAGAATTGATCCTCAAAGTGACGTATGGATATACCACAGAAGCAAACGGCACTGATCCTCTGGTCGACCTTGTTGATCAGGTAATGGAAGAGTTCACGCAGGCTTACGTGCCAGGCAGGTGGGCAGTGGATTTGATACCGGCGCTGAAGTATCTGCCCGAGTGGTTTCCTGGCACAGGATGGAAGCAGACGGCAAAAGCGTGGAACAAAAATATGACCAAATGCACCAACGTCCCCTTCGAGTACGCCAAGTCGCGTAAGGGTAACAGCGACGACATGTCCTTCGTGTCTAAAGCGCTTGCCCAGGGCGATGTCGAAAAGGGTGGTCTCAGCCCTCAAGATCTCGACTGGATCAAACTGGCAGCCGTGTCGCTCTACACCGGCGGTACGTCGCACCGACCTTCTTGCGCAAGTCTCCGCATACTGATACGATATTAGGCGCCGACACGACTGTGAACACGATGTACTCTTTCTTCCTCGCCATGGCCATGCATCCCTACGTCCAAGCCAAAGCGCACGCCGAGCTCGACGCACTCCTTGGCGCTAACCCTGCCCGTCTGCCAACATTCACCGATCGTGCTCAGTTGCCATACATGTCTCTCATCGTCGAAGAAGCACAACGATGGCACCCAGTCGCATGCATGGGTCTACCGCATCGCACTGACAAAGAAGACACCATCGCTGGATACCGCATCCCCAAGGACGCAGTCCTCATGCCTGCCATGTGGTGGTACACGCGCGATCCAGCAGTCTACCACGACGCAGAAACGTTCAAACCTGAGAGATTCGAGGAGCCTTACAACGAGCCCTATGCATCTAACGTCACATTCGGGTTCGGGAGGAGAAGATGTCCGGGATACTTGTTTGCAGATGCAAGTTTGTTCTTGATCATGGCGCAGTCGCTTGCTGTGTTCGACATCAAGCCTGGTGTCGATGATGCAGGGAAGGAGGTCAAGCTCGAACATAGCTTCTCGGCGGGTGTTATTGCTAGGCCGGCGCCATTTGAGGTCAGATTGCTGCCGAGGAGTGCGGCGCATGAGAAGATGATTGAAACTGCCGTGGATAAGCATAGATGCGAAGAGAGCGGCGCAGAAGTCATTCGAAAGATGATGGAGGAGCAGACTTAAAGCTGAACAACACGGTCATGCGTTGAGGCTGTGCGACTGACATGGGCGTCAAGGGTCTGCGGTCATGGTATTCTACGCAGTCTGTGACTTGCTTCCCATTTGTCGCATTCGTGCACACATTGGAGTTCACATGTGAAGCACGAGCGCTCGGGAGTCTCGCGTCTGTGAACCGCAAATATAGTGCCAAATGGTCGCGTCGAAATGTTGAAGATGAATATGATATGAGTAGATTGTAAATGCCCAGGATCCGTTGAGGGATCTTGATAACGCCGCTGAAATGCTACACTAATTCAAGTGACCGACTGTAAATTGCACATGCCAAACTCCATGGCTAGGCCACGTGGGCTTGTCCATTGAGTCGCACTACCGGTAATCCTTCGTTTATCTCACTGATGACCGGAATAGGTGATGGGTGAATGGGAAGTGTTGAGCCGTTCGTTCCGTTTGACTTTGCGTTATCAGGCGCCTGCAGCCCTTGTCGGATACTCAAGACACTATCGACAATGACCGCATCGATACCCTCCTCTCGCTGCAGCTATTGTATGGTAAGCAAATGCACATAATCTTTTAAGAGCTCGTTATTTACCAGAACATTTTTAGGGTCGTTGTTGAGCACGCCGTAGGTCATACACACGAGACCATTCTCCTTGACCATCCTGATGAACCTCGGACACATGACAAGCGGGTCCGCTGCGCTCACGATGCCGAAGAGGTTCCACCGACTGGCGAAACGAATAGCCTCCTGCAGACTTGCCGCTCGCTTGTCTCCAACATCAGATGTTCCAGCATCTGTAAGGAATAAGACAGGAATTGAGGGCTGCTTGAAAGAAAGCATGAGACAGATGTCAGGATTGAAAGACGAAAACACGATCCTGCGCTCGTTGGAGTGATCGTAGACGACTTGCAAGACGGTGTCAACGAAGGAATTGAGCTCGACCGCGTACTGATCCATTTCCTCTTCTTCAGACTCGTGGAGCATGGGGTACTTCATCTCGATGTTGAAACCGACGGAGGCTGGAATGTCCTTGCTCTTAAACATGCGTTCAAGCGTAGTGAAGTCTGATCCAATAGAGATACCTCGGCTGTTGCCCTTGTATCCCTTTTTGATGTAGTCGCGGGTATACTTCATGCGCTCCTTGAGCTCGTCCTGACGCTCTGTGTGGATGTTGCGCTGGGTTGACATGTCCACTGAGTAAGAACGAAGTCTCTTAGTGTTCGGACGATCGTCTGCACCGAGGATGCCATTACCGGGATTCACCGTCTCTGGAGACCCAGAGCGTGACGGTCTTGGCTTCTGGCCCTCGCCGATGTGCAGGAATTGATCTAACGTAAGTGTGTGTACCGGGGCATCGATGCCTGTCTCGCTCACCAAGAAGTCGTGGTAGATGACCGGCACGAGGTCCTTGGTCAATTGCACGTCGAATTCGACATACTCCGCACCCAAGTTCGCAGCCGAGATGAAGGATTGAATGGTATTCTCACCAAGTTGCAATGTCCTCTGCTTGTCAGTGTTCTTTCCAAGACCGCGATGACCGATGACCATGGTCGAAGCCATCTTCTTCCAGTATGTATGCTCTTCTGTGATGGACATGTTCGGATGCTGAAAGGGGGTAATGATCAAGAAGTTGAAGTTCACAGTACCAATGACCTGCAACGTCGACGCTGCCACAATTGGCACCTTCACATCTCCTTGCAAAGGAATGCGCTTTGAGCCAATGTGCGTTTTGATAGTGGAGAGAAGAGCGACACCTCGTCCAACGATACTGTCTTTCGACCCAGCATAAGTCGGGCAGATGTCGAACAGTAGCTGAACCTTGCTGACGTCGTTTGTCATGAATGTGATCGGCTCTGTAGCGATGTCCTGGACTGGCAAATCGATAGGATAAGTCTCCCCTGTCGCGCCTGACGCTGAGACGAAGACCGATAACGCAGTATCGAGTTGAGTGGTGTGAGCATCAGCCATAGGGATGTCGTCAAGCGCTACAGCTGGTACGTTTTTCCGCATGTCCATCGAACCTAGGCTGACCAATATCATGGTCTCATTCGCCAAATAACGATGCCCAAAACTCTTCACAGGCTCTGGCATCTTTTGCATAATCTGTCCACCTTCGCGAGCCATGTTCTTTGATGTCTTCTCGTCGAGGGACGATTGAGCGGGTGATCCAGCACGGGCAATCCTAGTATCCGCTGCTGCTTGTGGCGATGAGTTCGCAGATGGGCAAAGCTCTGCAAGGTAATGGGCGATCTTCATGTGGCCACGGAGTGCAGCTTGTTCTTTCGCAGTCCACCCTGAGTTGTCGTACCGCTGCAGATCCGCTCCGGAGGAGGCCAGTAGCTCAACGATGGGAAGGTGATTGTCAACACACGCATTGAACAGCGGTGTCCATGCAAACGTGTTCTCCGGAACGTCCAAGTCAATCTTGTTGACATTGGAACCTCCCAATAAAGCCTTCGCACACTGGACATGGCCATACTGCGCAGCGATGTGGAAAGCCGTCTCTCCTTGCTTGTTCTGGTAGTTGACATCCACGCCAGCATCGACCAATAATTTTACAATCTCGACAAAGTTCGACTTTGTGGCCAGGGCCAACGCTTCTCCAGATTGAGAGACAGTCTTTCTTGACGTAAGCTTCTCCTCGCTCGAGCCGCGCCAATTCTCGGCTTCGAGGAGAGCCTTCGTGGTCAGCGGGTGACCTCCCTTCACACTCAGATGAAGTGGCGCGTTGCCTTCGTCGTCTTGCCAGTATTGCGCATCGATGCCTTGGCTGACATTGAACTGACCCCACTCCTGCATGTGCTTGATCACAACTTGACAGATAACAACAAAACCGTAACCAGCGGCATAGTGGAGTGGCAGGCGCCCGAAAGCATCTCGTGCTTGCAATGCTCCGCGCTGCTGTGGTTGTAGCTGGTCAAGGAGGTAGATAAGTAGCTTGACAGACTCATCGTTCTCGTTCAAAAGTTTCGCAGACTCCTCCTCGGTGGTTGTGCATGGCCGTGGCTGTCGGTTTGGAGGAGCGGCTGGCACTATGAAGTTACGCGCATCCAGCAAACCCTGAGGCAGACGAGCCTCTCCGTCTAGTGTCTCGCCAGTCTTCGACCGACCGATGCTGATAACTAGGCGATGGAGAACATTACGCTTGTTGATGTCATCCTCCTCATCCAGACTCGCGATGTCTTGCAGAAGCCTTGAGATGCATGCTTGGGAACGATGCGAGATGGCACGCTGAAGGAAGTTCAAGAGGACTTGTTGAAACCCTGGGCTCGTCGGCTCGTTGTTGTTGGCTGCCTCTGACAGAAGTCGGCTGACCTCCTCAGCACAATCACTGCGGATGGCGTCCTCTACAGCGTCTAGTAGAGCTGAAGGAAGGTTAAGCGAGCGCCCAGGCACCCGTCCCAATGATGCTGCTGAGTATGAGGAGCCACTGTCATCAAAGGTTTTGATGTCACCTAGACCAGATAGCCACTCATTGACTGTCTTCATGTCCTGGTTTAGAGAGAAGTTGCGCGTGAACGGTTTGGGGTTCACTCGTGAGACCAGATACCTCTCCTGTGTGCACACAGTCGGTATCTTCTTGTCCAGCTTCTTCGTGATCTTGACGAACCCCTTGCGATTGACTTCGCCATACCATTGGAGCTTGCGCAATTGGCTGCGCAACTCTAATAACGCGTCCATGAGATCTTGTGCCTCGTCCTTATCGATGCCATCTGGCATTTGTGCTATCCGCCCATACCGACTTTGGAGTAGTCGAAGACGGCGGGAATACTCTGCGTATTTGCGGTTGTAGAACGTATCGACATCTTCGAGGTTACGGTCGAGGGAGAAGAAGAACTCTAGGTTTCACATTAGTGAAGCCCAGTTCGCCAGTCTTCTGCGTTGTGCCCAGCAAACCAACTAGGTAGTCTGGCTGGTGGTACCTCCGCTCAGAGAGCGGATACGAGGTTGCGGGCTGGTTGCTCTTGCTGTGGATACCTACCAGCGAGATCTGGATCTGAGCCATGTTTTGAAGCTTCAGCGGCGGTTTTGATAAGCTTCTTCAAGCCCTTATAGTTGATGTAAGAAGAGGCCCATTCTGGGACCTGATTACGCGGCAAATCGTGACCAAACTTCATGTTGCTCGATCGATGTTGGTCTCCAAAAGAGCAAGATGCTAAGCACTTGTGAGCAAAGCCCAACGGCTTTAAGGATGTAGTTGCGCGCAGAGGTGTCGAAGGATATAGGCAACTGAACCACAACTGGTAAAGTTGCACGAGCTATCCAAGCTCAGGCAGTTGACGCGTTGAATGCTGGTAATTCAGGGTGTGCACGAGTCGCTCAATCTTATTGGATGAGACAGGGCTCGTGCAGACCGTTCCTGTAACATGGTTAAATGGACTGTCAAAATGTGGAAGCGATAGCAGCTTGAAGCAAGGGGAAGCACACGAGAGCTTGATCGGTCGCTAAGATGTGTGGTGATGGTGCTTGACGCGTGCGACTTGTGATAAGGATAGTGTGAATGTTGATAGCTGTCGCAAAGTCGCAAAATCCGAGCGCCGATGACGACAGAAGGCTCTTTGTTACGGGGAAGCCAAGCGGGCCACCTTTATTATATGTTCACCCCTGCAATTCACCGCTTAGTATGTCAAAGCTTCAGAGGCTTGAAGACTCTTTCGGTCCGCGTCGGCAGGCCTATCGCCACGACAAGCCGATCAAGGGTTTTCGTTGCGACACGCGCGGGTGGTAGCGGCGAAAACCAGTGCACGACATGTCTACCCATCCTGTCCGCATTCAATGCTATCTGATGCGATAGGCTCATGCAGCATTGGACGTAAGCATGGAAGCGATGCCAATCGTACGCACCGCGGAGGTTATCGAGACGCAGGCTGGAAGGCATTGTGCGGACCAGCCGCGGAAGTACGAGCACAAATTCGATGTCTGGTTTGCATGTCAATCAGAAGTCCAGCACGGGCAATTGCTCACGCGACACCTTCAGCCTCCCTAGATTGCAGAACGGCAACAGACTTTGCGAGAAGCAACCACTCCTCGTTCTGGTACGGTCACACCGCTCCAGACCCTGACTCATCACGCAGACCTTCTAGTGTGTATGGTGGCTTGAGCTCGACATTGGCAGGTGGTGATGTCGATATGCGAGACAATATATGATGCAGAATGTTGTGCATAATCTACTGCAATGCGGGGATAGCTAGGTAATATCCCCCACGTTTCGGCTAGCAACTGCCCGTGCAGACGAATGCTAAACGGTGATCATCGTACCTGTGAACAGCAAGTACCATTGGTTTGCAGGTTTGCATGCTATCTCCATTGCTGCTTTGTCCAATTACCGAACGGCATGTTCGTCTCTCATGAAAAGAAGAACGTGTTGCCCTCGGCATCCTTGCGTTCACCCTTTTTGAGTGTCTTATCCGGATTGTACTCCTCCCAAACGCTTGCGGGAAAGATGTGCTTGTTCTTCTCATACCAACGACGATCTACGACCTTTGTAATATCAGGATCTTCATGGTAGCCCTCAAGCTCCTCATCTGGGAAGCTTTGTTCCTTGTCGTTCTTCTTCTTCGGGTCCAAGGGATCGTAATTGTCTGTGTTCGTTTCCTCATCAGGATCGACGGTGGGTGTGGTCTTGGTCGGTTGTGCAGACCAATCGAATATGGGCCCATTGAACGCAGTAACATTGTTGAACAGGAAGTGATAGAACTCGTAGTGCTGCCAAATAATTAGCCAGGGTCGCTACAGGTAGTGAATACGGCCCAACCTACATGAGGCAAGATGACCTCCCCTCGAACAAGCATCAGGTCGTCCACACTGATTCTGGCCCATTTCCGCCTACTGTTGTCACCACCGACACCTAGCTCAGCGCCCGCCTTCCTTGCCTTGTCAAGAAACAGCCATATGTTGTCACCCTTCTTTACTCTGCACAATCCGCCAGGAACATTTGAGCCATCGTAGAACACAAAGGGAATGGCAACTTCTGTGGCTTTCACGCCAGCTCGCATCTTCAAAAAGTCTTGTCGGGCAATATCTGCCTGCTGTGCTTCGCGCTGAAGAGCTGACTTGGTCATGACCCTCGGCTTCATACCGACGTTTGAGTTCGCGCCCAATTTCTTCTTTTTGAAGGCATTTCCTTCAGCCTCAGAGTTCACAGCAGACGTGTCGGCGGGCGTGTTCTCGCGTGGTGTGGGCGCTTTCGATAGCGCTGAATCGGCCTCGTCATCCTCATCTACTCCAAAGGACAGCTTGCCCTTGGCAGCTACCTTGCGCTTCTTCTTAAATACCGGCTTTGGTGTCAATGCCCTGTACTTTGCAAATTAGCATTCGCCTTACATGTGGTTGATGTTAAGTATCATACCCTTCTGCCGGCGTATCAGCGCCAGAGCTGACTGCAGGGCTTCCACGCTCTTTCAGCTCAATAGCCTCTGCGCGTCTCTTGCGATAGTCGTTGAGATTCACGAGGCCAACGGTCTGCGCTTTGAGTAGGTCCTCAGCGGTTGCTGCCTGAGAAGCAAAACGGCCATTGCCTGGAGCTCGGCTACTCGAGCTGTCGCTAGACGGTCCGAATTTGTCCATGTTTGGTGAGTGTAGAGTACGTCAGACCTCAGAAAGTTGCACCTTCTTCGCGGCCGGTGCGCCGGCCCAAAGAGGAAAGGCGGTCAGCGCCGCCCATGTGATACCGCGTAGACGCGCCTGGTCGATCAACCAACCAATCAACACTCACTCACACATCAACACCACAACACCCAATGCGTGAAACCCGCCGTCTGAGGGTATGAGGCACGATGTCGCGGGTGATTCAGGACTCCGATGATGAGTTGGCAGACGATCTCGAGGTGGAAGTGCAGCAGGCAGAAGCAAAAGACGCGTCGCCCAAACAGTCCGCCAGCGACGCTTCTTCGACAGGTAAGCGCGAAGATCAAGATTCAAAACACCGTGTTCACTCACTTTGAACAGAAGCATTACGGAGACAGATAGAAGCAGCGCATCGAGCGCATCTGCAGTCTCAATTTCCGATGACTGACAACCAGACGTCAGCTGCGCCAGAAGATAATCATCAGAAGAGGAAGGCGCCACCCGAGTTTGGTTCGTACAGTAAAGGCAGTGGAAACACTTCTTCGAAGAAGTCAACAATCACGTATGCCAAAAGAGCAAAGGGCGTACTCGACAATTCACCTGGGGACCTGCAGCGTGATCAGAATCTTATGGACCGCACATCACAGCCGGCTTATCTGCATAATGAAACGAACTGGGTACTGGAAGGCACCATGCGCGAAGGATATGCTCAGCACAATCCCAATGCGATGTTTCCCGAGCCTTCGAGTACAGTACCAAATGCAACTCTGACGCAACAGCGCGTGCTGGAGGGGGTCCTTGCGCCGGCACTCCTAGGCTCTGAGGTCGATACTGGGAGGACTTCATTTCATCCGGATGCGTCGATCCCCTGGTCGGAGTATTTGAAGTCACCCACGAGTACTGGAGAGCCACTCAAGTCGTCCGCTCAGCACTCGCCCGTGTCACAACATATAGCGCTTCCGACATCAGGGCCCTTACTGAACGATGGCTCAGACCTCTCTGTTTCACAATCCAATCGTAGAGAGCCTTTGATGCTCGTAGACAATCCCTTGACTCAAGACAAGTCTATGGGTATGGTCAACGATCATCAGGAGTTGACTGTATTCCCAGTAGACGAGATTGCGTTCCAAGCTACGCTACCGCGGGCAACGCCATATTCGACTGCCAACGAATCCTCACGAGGGAAGCCTCCAGGTTCATCTCGAAACTCGCGCAAGACGAAGCGAACCACAAGCCCTGGCCCGGCCTCAAGTGACGATTTGGCGGACTTGGGCCTACCTAAAGAACAGTAAGCTCACCAAGTCTGTGTTGTCTCAAGTTCTATCGCTAATTTCCCGCAGGTACAAGCCACGTCCAAGTCGTTCACGGTCACTGAAAACTGGCACCCACGAATCTATTGACTACTCGGTCAGACCCGAAAAGGCGACAAAGGCAAACAGACGAAGGAAGTCGACACCTGCCTCAACAAGTGCTGCGAACCCACTAAGCACTCCTGATAGGATTCAGCAGATCTGCGACATGGGGTTCACGCCGTCTACGAGTGCAAAGGCTTTGAAACAGAACAACGGTGACGTCACGCAATCCGTTGATTGGCTCATCACTAATCGAGTCGGCGATGACGAGCTCGTCTCTCATACCTCCCAGATATCGCGCGGCGACACTAAACAAACCCTACCAAACATCGAACTCAACGGACATGGCAGCCATCTTCAAGTTGGACATCTTCTCGACAGTCATGCAATGCCCCTGGATCTCGCTACTGGGCCAAATACTATGATGAGCGACGTGGCCACTGCAGCAATGAACGATACCTCCTTGGTTGTGGATATTAAAAGCCCAGCCAAGGTGCAGGTCGTGATACCTGCGAAGTCGCCCAAGGCTGTTGCTGAGGCGGCTGCACCAGAGGTCCCTCGTAAAAAGGCCAAGCGCAGGAATACGACTTTGGATCAGTCCAAGGCTACGGTAGTCAGTGACGCAGTTACAAAAGCCAAGACCGAGAAAAAGCGAGGAAGAGGTCGCCCCAAGAAGACAGCTAAGACTGTATCGTCTACCGAGCTCGTACATGACGAAGCGGAGGGCCCTGGAGAGCAAGTGCGCGATGCACCGCTCAACTCTATAGACGGTAACGCTCGTCCTATCTCGGAACAGCAGCAAGCTGTCGAAGGCATAGAGATCGCAAACGCTACCGAGCCAGTCCAAGCCGATAGCTCTGCAACAGAGAACACGAAGCCTGCGATCGCTACCTCAAGGTCTACGCCAGAGCCTCAGGAACTCCCAGATCGACCTGAAGTAGAGCCTATTACTCCAGAGCGCGTCAAGAAACGTGTTCCTCAAGAGGAGCCTTCGAGCAACAAACCCAAGGTGCCATATCGTGTGGGCCTAAGTAAGCGGACACGGATTGCTCCATTACTTCGGGTGATCAAGAAATGATTTCGAATCTTCTATTTCGCCCTCGCTTGTTGACCATGTATCAGCAGAGCATGAACACATATCTTACTACATGATACCCACTCTCAATCAAATCAGTTATGCAGACGATTCTTGGGAGCGCCCTCAAGTGCGGTGCGCCTGACGTCTAACGACTAACAATACGAGACCAGAGGCGGGGACATACGAGAATCGTATCTTTTGTGCGATTCTTTGCGACCTCGGCCAGGCCGCAGAGGACGGCAGATGGCCTAGACAATTTTAACCCCGCGATTCGTTCTGGGACCAAATCGATCTGAGCGAGCGCATGTTGCGACTCAAGCAAGAACCTTGTATTGAGCCTTCCAAGCTACCAATTTCGGCGCTAGGCGAGCGTTGCACGACGCGCGAGTTTATTTCCATAACGTCGATGCGGCGGCTCTCGCCTGCCCAACAAAACGTGCCTTGACGTCGGTTTCGCACTTGCTTTCCAACGTCTTGGGATGTACCTCTTGCACAGTAGTCGCAGGCTCCAGCGTGTCACTGTGGAGCCACGTCGCGCGCGCTTTGAACATGAGCGAGCCAGTCTTGCAAGCATCAATCCTCCTGCTGCTTGCAATTTAGTGATTGCAGCGACACTTCCACCTCGGGACAGACATCAGTCGATGCCAGGATCAAGCGAATGCTCAAACGTCGGCTTCTTGTTATCGCGGTCTTCAGGTTTTCAAAGCGCTGCAGCCCTAGCAACCCCTATTGACCTTCATCTCCACATGGTTAGCTTGGCCTCAGTACGCCAAGAGCATGAGCTTGCCCGTTCCGCCCGTAACGCCGGTACCTTCAATTTTGGCTCTCTCAAACATCCTCTCCCAGATACCATGCAGGCAGGGGAATTCAACCTGTATGCGATCGCTCACACAGGCAGGTGTCAATCTGACCTTTATCGCCAAGGCTTGCAGACCAGATCGACTGTCGCCAACGCAACCATGCATCCTGTGCGCTTAACCTTTTGAGCAGACGCATTTTGGTGCTTCAGCAAGCCCATCTACATTTCGATAGAAAAACGTCAGGGGTCTGACGTTCCAATGTGCATCTCCCGCGCGGGCTGTGAGCCGAATCGCGCTGGCGGTTCGCGAGTGACGGCTTTCAAGCATCGCTTGTTACCAAAGAGGTGCGTTGGCTTCACGCCAACGTCAGCCATCGCACGCAGAACACGAACGCGCCGGCCGACAAGACATCTTGGTTTGCTCTTGGCAGGCGCGGCGACCTTACTTCTTCGGCTCTTGTGCGACGCGGAAGCGTGGGCGACACAGGGTCATATTTTTAGTCCGCCATGCCTTGGCCCTCGTAAGGCGGGATGGGAATTCCTCCCCTTTTTGGTTTGTACCCTCCAGAAACTCTCCGCCGTTGTGGACTGGGATCATACAGGTCATGCAATACGCTCGAACGGCAATGCAGGGCAGGCAGGGTTGTCGCCAAAAGCAACGGCGCGAAGGGTGATTTTTGAAATTCAGACAAAGCGAGGTCACAATGCATTCACCAGAGACAATAAGCTGGTGGAGCCCCGCTATAATGCCTATTCTATGGGCTTTCTCCAGGCGGGCTATCTTGGCTGCTGATATAGTGAGCTGACTACACTTAGTTAGTGGACGGCCATGGCTTGAATCGTGTGCGCCACGCCTCGTGTCGTCGCTCCTTCTGGTGTTTCATCGGTATAAGTATAAGCGACGGCCTGTTCACTGTGTCCTCACTCGTTCTGCGCGTCAATTGCCCGTCCTCAGTGACAGTCATTCGTTTACCATATCGTGCTTAATCCTTAATTGAAGTCGACAACCACACTCGCTACACGAACCGTCAAGTTTTCTTAGGAATAGAAGAGTTATATCACACACATAATGCGTCTCTCTGAGGTTTTCACCGCCTCTTCGGTGGCTTCCCTCGTTGCTGCCCATGGTGGTATTCAGGGAGCCCCCAAACTGTTTGGTCTGCCCAATGACATCAAGATCCGGATGCCTTCTCCTCGCGCTGCTCGCGCCGCCGCTGCTATGGAGGGTCCTCACCACCTCCAGGCCCGTCAGGGAGGTGACGCCAACAACCGCTGCGGTCTCGACTTTGGCAATGCTGTTTGCGCTGCCGGCTACTGCTGCTCTGGAGCTGTAGGTCGAATTCCTATGTGATATCTTTGCACATATACTTACCCGACATCAGGGATACTGTGGAAACACTGCGGAGCACTGCAACGCTCCTGACTGTCTTTTCAACTTCGGCCCTGGCTGTGATGCCAACAAGACCCCCGCTGGAGCCACTACTCGCAACGACGTCCGTACTCAAAAGGGTAGCGTCTCGTACGGCGGTGCTGGTATCTACGCTTGTCGCAAGCCAGGAACTGTCGCCATCACCTATGATGATGGCCCATACATCTACACTGACGAGGTTCTGAACAAATTCAATGCGGCTGGCTTCAAGGCCACCTTCTTCGTCACTGGTATCAACATTGGCAAGGGTGCCATTGATGAGGCATGGGCTCCTGTTATCAGGCGTATGGTCGCCGAAGGTCACCAGGTCGCCTCCCACACTTGGTCTCACCAGGATCTGTCCAAGATCACCGAGGCTCAGGTTTACGACCAGATGGTCAAGAACGAGATGGCCATCCGTAACATCATCGGCAAATACCCCACTTACATGCGTCCTCCTTATTCATCTTGTGAGGCCACTTGCCAGAGCGTTATGCAGAAGCTTGGATACGTCGTTTCCTACTTCGATCTAGATACCGACGATTACAACCAGCTCACTCCCGTCAAGATCGAGACCGCCAAGAACAACTTCCGCACTGCTGTCAACGGCGCCAACCCGTCTTCTCAAAGCAAGCTCGCCATTGCTCACGACATTCACGAGCTTACCGCCCTCAACCTGACCGTCACCATGATCGAGACCCTCCAGGCCCGTGGCTTCAAGGGTGTCACCATGGGTGAGTGCATGAACGAGCCCGAGGCCAACTGGTACCGTGACTCCACTCCCGCTACCCCCGGTTCCTCTACCACTCGCACCTCCACTGGCCCTACCTCGACCCCTACCGGTACCGTCTCCACTGATGGCACTTGCGGCACCCAGGGCAAGAACCAGATCTGCATTGGCTCCGAATTTGGCAACTGCTGCTCTCAGTACGGCTACTGCGGAAAGTCGGTAAGTACTCCTGATATCCAATTGCGGAAATCTCAATTGACGAAACTCAGACCGACCACTGCGGAACTGGTTGCAACACCCTCTTCGGCAACTGCGGCACCAACGCCAACCCCACCTCTGGCCCTACTGCTACCTCGACATCTGCTCCTCAGCCCACTGGCGCCCTGAAGACCTCCACTGACGGTTCTTGTGGTGGTAGCTCCGGCTTCACCTGCGTTGGCTTTGTTCATGATGGTGCTAAGTCTGAATGCTGCTCCCAGTACGGATGGTGCGGTACCTCTACCGACCATTGCGGAACCGGATGCAACCCTCTCGCGGGCAACTGCGGCTCTGTAAGTTCTTCTGTCTCGTCTTCGGCTGCCTTCTCTTCGTCGGCCCCCGTTTCTGGCACAGACAAGCACGGCTCCACCTCTTCCTCAGCAGCACAAACCCCTTCCATTACTTCGACCACGGTTCAATCTTCGTCGGCCACACCCTCAGTCTCTACCGATAAGTCTGGCGATAAGTCCAGCACACTTTCTTCAGTTCACATGGACTCTACTTCTGCCTCCGATAAGTACGAGTCCAGCACAGCTTCTTCCGTCTCTCCATCCAGCTCCTCTCCTGCTTCCGTCTCGAAACAGGAGGAGCACTCCAGCACCGTTTCCTCTGTTTACCCAGACGTTACGTCCTCTGCTACCGACAAGCACGAGTTCAGCACCGCTTCCTCTATCTACCCCACCAGCTCCTCATCGAGCACTGTACCAACAACCTCCAGTCAAACTAGCTCCGTTTACGCGGATGATCACTCAACCGCAAAGTCCTCGTCTGCCGCCTCCTCAACTCCCGTTGCGTCCTCGACTAGTGACTACAAGGCCTCTTCCTCGTCTGTCGCCTCCTCGACCGCCGACTACTCCGCCACCTCGTCCACCGAATACCCCACCACCTTTGCCTCCTCAGTCAAGCCTGCCAGCTCGACCCCTTGCACCACCTCGTCGACCTCGACCCCCACGCCCACCAAGCAGGTCTCGCAGGACGGCAAGTGCGGTGGCGAGAACGGCCAGACATGCGCTGGCTACAAGAACAGCTTCGGTCTCAAGCTTGAGTGCTGCTGCAAGACATCCGGCCGCTGCTCTGCAGACCCTTGGGCCTGCACAGCTGGCTGCGACAAGAAGAACGGGAAGTGCTGGTACTAGGCATCAATAGGATAACAGTGAGATACTCAGTGTATTTAGGCGGTAATGATATGCACTGCTTCTTTTCTTTGATACAAGGTTTGGTGTGGTGGGTTGGTGTATAGTAGTTGGCTTATGACAGGTGTGATCCCTAATGTTGTAGAGGAGGTATCACACGAGAAAACATATTACTGATGACCCGGATAATTTCCATTCCTCAAATCTGCCTCACACTTTGACAATCTTTGATGCCAGATGGTGTGCGGATGACCTAGCGTTGACGAGCAGCCACGATTAGTCGGAGGCAACAGGGCATGTATTTTAGACGCCGTGCGAGGCGAAGCTACCGAATGCGTCTTCGAAACCGTAATGCACCTTTCCCTTCGAAGTTCGCAAAGGCCTGGTGAACTGATTAGGCTGCCGGTGATTGTTTCTCTGAGAAACCCACCGCTCAATCGTCGTCATCTGAAGATGCGTAGCCCAGAGCGAGGGCCGCGGGAGCCTTGGACGGAGGCGCTACAGCTAATGCTGTGGGTGACGAAGCAGTAGGCTTTGCTGCAGAGAAACCCGCTGTGTCGCCAGTACCCTTCTTCTTGTCACCAGCCGTATCAACAGTAGCCTTCTCATCAGTCGCTGAGCTGGACTTCCGCAGCTTGATACCCTTCAAGAGACTTGACTCGGGTCCCTTCTTCCTCTTCCTGCCAGGCGCTGCCCATTGTACTTGATCCTCCTTCGGCGCTTCCTCGTTGTCTGCCTCCAATGCTTTCCTCTCCGCCTCCTCTTGCTGTCTGCGAAACAACCCCAGTCCCTCACGAGTCTCCTTCTTCACATTCGCTTCTTCTTTGCGCTTAGCCTCGAGTATGCCCTCAAGGTAGTCTGCTTCATCGTCGTCGAGCGCAACGTGGAGTTTGTAGCGTGCGGCTTGTTCGAATGCTTCTTGTTTGGCGTCTTACATCAACCTGACATGTTAGTCTTAAGATCGTACTGCAATGCGCTGTGCTGTATCACCTTTGTTTGCCTGCAGGACCTCGAAGAGACTCTTTCCCTCGTTCTGCTTGCCTAATTCTTCTTTTTCCCTACGCTTCTCTTCAATCTCACGTTGGGCTTGCTTCCACTGGTCGTCGCGTTCTATTGGCGCGTCCGCCGTGCCTCCTGATACGAACCCTGAGGACATGTCGCGCAATTGTACGTATTCGTTGGTGATGTGAGGGTCGAATACAACGGACCTCGGCGCTCAAGCTCAACCCCAGAACTTTCTGTTGACTAAGCTCCACCTTCTCCTACCTATTCTCTACAACCAACACCACGTTCAAGGTCTTGACGTTTCATCTTGTCTCTGCCTCGAATTATCAGACCATCGGCGGTCATTCTGGTAAGACAGCATGTTTTACAAAGTTGTACAGAAAACGTCGCGCCTTATTCCCGCTACAAAGCGACGTCAGTCTTCTAGACATGACTGCCATTGCCTTGGCTTTGATCTCGTACGAAGTTTGAGAACCTTCTCGAATTGTAAGCAGGACTGTTCGGACTTCCTGACAGAGAGAAGCGCGTCACGCAACTGGTGGTGGGGTGAACTGCCTGAATCCAACACGGATAGGAAACGATGCCTTTCTTGGTCTGCCGTTCTCCAGTTATCCTCCACAGTTGAGGCTGATAGTAGTGGGGCCATGCAACCTCGCGGCACACCGCGGCCTTCTTGAACAGCCATTGGTGGACGCCTGTATCATATGAACATCCGGTGGGAAATGTCGCGTCCTCCTCGGCGCGTTGTCCGAATATGCAATTGACGTCAGGTGGGCTGTCTGTTGGAATATTAACACTGCCCCTCTCGTTATTCGAAAAGTAAATCACTCTTCTCTATACCCCAATTTCAATTACATGCTCAGAACACTTGCAAGAATGGCACCTAAGAACTGGACCAAGGAGCACTTCACGCTCAACACTGGCGCTAAGATCCCCGCTGTTGGTCTTGGAACATGGCAGTCGAAGCCTGGTGAGGTCCGCGAGGCCGTCAAGATTGCTCTCCAGTCTGGCTACCGTCACATCGACACTGCTCTTGCGTACGGCAACGAGAAGGAGGTTGGTCAGGGTATCAAAGACTCTGGCGTTCCCCGTGAGGAGATCTGGGTCACAACTAAGCTCGACAACCCTTGGCACAAGCGTGTCGAGGAGGGTATCACCAGCTCGCTGAAGAGCCTTGGTCTTGACTACGTCGACCTCTACCTTATGGTGGGTGCCGGTCCCTCAGAAACGGTCTACTCCGTCAATACTGATCTTACCTAGCACTGGCCCTCCTCCACCGACCCCGAGGACCTGAGCAAGCATTACCCCGACTGGGACTTCAAGGACACATGGGCCGAGCTTCAGAAGCTCCCCGAGTCTGGCCGTGTCAAGAACATTGGTGTTTCCAACTTTGCCATCAAGAACCTCGAGAAGCTCTTCGCCGACTCGAGGTTCAAGATCACACCTGCCGTCAACCAGGTGGAGCTCCACCCCAACAACCCTTCGTACGTTCACATCGACTCGATTTGGGAGTAGACCAAGACTGACACCAGACAGACCCAAGCTGCTCGACTACCTCAAGGAGAAGGGCATCCACGCCACTGCCTACTCCTGCCTTGGTTCCACCAACTCGCCTCTCTACAAGAACGAGGAGCTCAAGAAGCTCGCAGACAAGAAGGGCAAGACCGTCCAGCAGGTCCTGCTTATGTGGGGTCTGCAGCGCGGCTCCAGCGTCATCCCTAAGTCTGTCTCGTCTCAGCGCATCCAGGCCAACTTCGAGCTTGATGGCTGGGACCTGTCTGCTGATGAGGTCAAGGTCATCGACTCGCTGCCCGAGCGCTTCAAGGTCTGCGGCGACTCTTGGTTGCCTGTCAAGGTCTTCTTCGGCGATGACGAGTAAGGGATGGGTTTTATGATGTTATGATACCACAACTATATGAATGAAAAAGTTGAACAACAATCGTTCGACTGACGAAACATGTAATCATCTTGTGCCGTATACGACCCGCGTGACATCAAGGCCCGTTTCGGGACCTCATAAATTGGTGTGCAACTGTCGACGAGCTTTCGGGTTGCAGAAGAAGCCGGCTGTAAGCCACATGTACCGAGACTGCTAGGAGGCAGTGGACCCGTCTCTGCAGGGCTCTTGCAACCTGATTTAGTCTTGGTGACTCTAGCATTTCAACTCTTGCAGCTGACCTCTTCTGCTACTTTTGAGAGAAGCTCAAAGAGCGTTGCTGCCTGGATGAGAGCGACTATCATTCTGCACGTGATACCGCGCCGCGCTAGTTTAGCGGGGGCGAATGTAAGACGCGTCTTGTCCGCGTTTCTTCATCTTCCACTTTCCTCCTCACACACAACGTCGCACCCACAAATCCTTGCAAGCACACATACAGACAATATGAGTACAGAAGAGCAGCAGTTCGACGATGACAGCCAGATGGGAGGGCCCGGTGCTCCCACACCCGTTGCGGCACTCGAGGTACGCATCTTCTCAACCTGACCTACACGCATTTACTGACATACTCAAGGGTGTCAATGGTCTCACTGCACGAGACATCAAGCTGGTTATCGAGGGCGGATATAACACTGTCGAGGCAATTGCCTACACGTATGTCGATTCCCACGCCACCAATTGACCCCGCAACTAACAACAGGCAGACCTCGACGGGCATTGGAGCAGATCAAGGGTATCTCGGAACAAAAGGCATCGAAGCTGCTAGCAGAGGCATCCAAATTGGTACCCATGGGCTTTACAACGGCGACCGAGATGCACCAACGACGAAGTGAGCTCATCTCAATTACGACCGGATCGAAGCAGCTAGACACCTTGCTAGCTGGCGGCATCGAAACAGGTTCCATTACAGAGATCTTCGGCGAGTTCAGGACAGGAAAGAGTCAGATTTGCCATACACTGGCAGTGACATGTCAGCTGCCCTTCGACATGGGTGGTGGCGAAGGCAAATGTCTGTACATCGATACTGAAGGCACCTTCCGTCCCGTCCGCTGTCTGGCAGTGGCTCAGCGATTTGGCCTCTCTGGCGAGGAGGTTTTGGACAATGTGGCATATGCCCGAGCCTACAACTCCGATCACCAACTGGAGCTGCTCAACCAGGCCGCGCAGATGATGACAGAGACACGATTCTCCCTGCTCATCGTCGACTCAGCGACCTCGCTTTACCGAACAGATTTCTCCGGACGTGGAGAGCTCTCGAGTCGACAGACACATCTGGCGAAGTTCATGCGCACTTTGCAGCGTCTCGCAGACGAGTTTGGCATCGCCGTCATCATTACAAATCAAGTCGTCGCACAAGTGGACGGTGGCCCGAGCGCAATGTTCAACCCAGACCCCAAGAAGCCCATTGGAGGTAACATCATTGCTCACGCGAGTACAACGCGTCTTAGCTTGAGGAAGGGTAGGGGAGAGACGCGAGTATGCAAGATCTACGACAGTCCCTGCTTGCCGGAGAGCGACTGCCTGTTTGCCATCAACGAGGATGGTATTGGCGACCCGAAGGAGAAGGATCTCGAGGAGAGAGCCAACAGGTGACGAGACCACGATGAGCTTCGTCCTGTACCTTGTCTCTTATCTGTTTCCAAGCATTGGGCGGCGTTCTCACTGCTTTTAGCGGGTTGTTATGATTTAGATGCCCTTACATATTCAAAGCATACTGTTCATACTGTTTCCGTGATAAAAGACTGTTCGTGAGAAACTTGGTTAGTCTGGAAGAAGTGACAGTTGACGGCAGCGAGGAACATTAGCGTTACGTCTGTGCGCAAGCTGCGACGAAGTCGCATCTTTTGTTTGCTTGAAGCTGCACCTCCGCGTCGCCGCAGCCCCACCGCAAACAACCTCGACCGCGTGCGCGCATAGCCAACGACACCTTCGTATGCGAGCAGGATGGTCAAGAACGGAGGCGCGTGTCTCTACAAAGAGGCGCGATTGAACATTGAGCCTGCCTTCCCCGGGTCAACCATCTCCTTCACGCTGCCGGCGCATTACACCTCGACCTTTGGCACTCGTACCACCGCAAAGCGCACCGTTATCGCGGAACAGTATGCCGACCAGGACGAAGATTCGTTTACACGACGCAACCTAGCCACCGATGGCTCTTTGTTCTTCCGCAAACACCACGAATACCCACGAACATTTCTCTGGCGCGTTCTAGATAACAGGAAGATTCTCGAGATCCAAGCTGCCGACCTAGATCACGACTCGGGTCACAACTTCGAGGCCAATTTGACGCTTTTGCTCAAGTTTCCGTCACCAATTCGCCCATTCTGCGTCGCATTCGCCGAGCCTGTCGACCGAGATGCGCTGACCGTGTTCGCGATCACCACCGCGAACGAGCTGTACACCATCACACTTCACCGCGATTTCTTCACGAGCCCCGCGGCCTCCGAGCAAGAAATTGAGAAGTGGTGCAAGACGTCAGAGCCCGTCCTCTTCAGCGGTCGCATTCCCTACAGACTCGAAAGCTTAGCCGTGGACGATCTGCTCGTGTCGCTGGACGATGGCGCCATCTGCCGGCTACTGTGGGACAGAGACAACAAAGTGTGGGAGGGCGTGCGGTATCAGAACAGCAACTGGTCGGTTCGTGGACTTCTGTCATGGAAAACGCAGCCCACAGTCAGGTTCGACAATGCAGACTTTGCTACCTCTGCAGCTGCGGCTGTGGCGCTGTCACCAGACAAGCAGCATATATTGTCGATCTCTCTTGACCACACACTACGCGCCTGGAACGTAGCCTCAGGAAAACCTGGCGCGCAGACCGATCTGCTGGGACAGTCAGGCGCATTGGAGCGGATGAATACCAACGGTCAGGCCAACGGCAACGGCTCATACTTCATTGGGCCGTCGCAGTCGAAGCTCATGGTCGTTCTGGACATTCCGGGCGGCGTCGAGGGCGCGAACTACCACGTTGTCACATACTCCCCAAAGCAGCATCAGTTCAGATTTTGGGGCGTGCGCGATGGAGATGATCTGCACAACGGCATCGTCGACGTTCAGCCGCTTGTCGAATTCGTACCGCCGATCGACGAACTCATGAACACAACCGTGTGGTCTATGGAGGAGTTCCACGTCGTTCCCGGACCAGCTGGGACCTGGAGAGGGACAGAGCTCTGGATCCGTGCTAGATCTGGACCTAGTAGCAGAGTCTACTCGCTGAAGTTCGACCTCCACGATGAGCCCGACAGCCTGGAGAGGATATGGAAGCACGAATGGGTCTCGGTGGATGCTGGGCCGCTGACGGTGGAGGGGCTGAAACGCAGCCCTACCTTCCCAGACCAACAGGACACCGCTAACGACGACGTTGATGCTTCTGGGCAATGGCTCGATTTCCTGTTCTACCCCGGACGATTTACGACAGCTACCTTGGAGACAGCTCTGAACATCTTTGCTAGGAGTATTGACAGGAAGCGGCCAAGCAGAGCGGCGAGCACAGGGTCTTTGAAGGAGCGCATATGCTCGGCAGTATCGCTGCTTGCAGCTAAGACACCTAACGGTACTCGCGATGTCGATGAGTTCGAAGATGCCGTTTCGGCACAGTGGCAGGCGTTCTACGGTCTGGTTAAGGACTTACACAAGAGGAGGGGAGAATCGTTATCCCTTGTATGGGACGCGGAGATGTCTGCGCCATGGCTGGTGCTGAGCGACTATGTCTCGGCTATCCGTACCTGCAGCGAGCTCGAGCTTACGACGCTCAACGCAGCAGCACTGACCAGTACGCAACCTCTGAGTGGTCCTCTTCTCAGATCTTTGAACAGGTCGACGAGTGATGTGGCTCGTCTTTTCAACGCAGCCTCCTCGTTCCGCCGAAGGTTGCCATCATTTGTACAGCGTGGAGTTGAACGCCAGCTTGAAGCTGATGCCCTCCAAAGCCGGTCGCTCACCGTCATCGATCGCATGGAATTGATTGAGTCGCAAAGTGAACTCGTGCAACACGTGTCTGATGAGGATCTGGCTCTCATTGTAGATGAGCTCGGGACGGAGATCAAGGATCTCAGCACCGAAACATTCTTGGAGGCCGTTCGCATTCTGTCTTACCAAGAGGAAGGTCGACCAAACAATCGGAAACAGCTCGCACGCTTCGGTCTGAATGCACTGCTGCGTGTCTCTCAGGAGACTTTAGAACGGGACTACCACGCGGTTCTCGATCTGTTGGTGCTCTTGCTGGTCATGTTCGTCGAACTTGAGGGAGACGCGCCAGAAGGCTTCGACCCGTCTGAGGTGTTTGTGGAGTTGGCTGCACAATACAGGGACTATATGACAATATCATGGCTAGCCCGCACAGTCTGGTCTCACCCGGCTCATACTGGGCCTGCTTCTGAGGCTGGACTCCGAACCTTGAGCGAAAACCTCAAGACAGGCAAGAAGCTTCCCATCACACAAACAGTCATGGAAGGCATCTACGGCAGCCGGTTCTTCGACTTACCAATTCCTAAGGGCTTGAAGGCTCGTCAGCTGACCTACTGGGGGCGCGCCTGGGTGGCTTCGATGTTCCAGGATGAGTCCATGTACGACGGCATCGTTGAGGATAACATGGGCATTCTGCTGTATCAGAAGGAATACGACCTCGCACTGGACTTCTCAAAGTTCCTCACTGACGGCAACTGGGCTACATATTTGAAGTCTCGATTACACCTTGCTCTTGGCGAGAACGCACTTGCCTCCGTCTACTTCCAGAAGGTAGCATACACACTTGGTAAGTTCACAACGCGACCTCCTCAGGATTCTATACTGATGACGTCAGCCTTGGGCATGTTTAACGTCGAGGATGCCGATTCCGCAGGCCTAGTATCGGAGACCGACCGCAATCTGTTCTCTGAAGGTCTAGCCAAGTACTACAGCCATGTCGTCGGCTTATTCGAGAAAGTCAAGGCCTACTCATATGTTGCTGATTTTGCACAACTTGGAATTCGATCGATGACGGGCCGGGAAGATCAAGGGACGAAGACAGAGCTCCTTCAACGCTTGTTCGCTGCGTCTTTACAGACAGCCAAGTTTCAGGACGCGTACATGGCAATGATTCGGCACAGTGATGCAGCTTTGTAAGTCAATCCCTGCCAGGGCAGATTTCGCGAGACTAATGGTGCCATCAGGAAGCAATCCTCTCTCCAGCAGCTGATCATAGCTATGGTCGGACAGTCGCAAGCTGCAGCGCTTCTAAAATTCCCATTCGTCGGTCTCGCAGACGACGTCGACACCATCCTCTCATCCCTGTGCCACAAGATCTTAAACGTAGGATCCGGACCTCCGTACCACCAGATCCTCTACTCGTTCCGCATCTCGCGCAACAACTTCCGCGGCGCAGCCTCCATCCTCTACGAGCGCCTGCAGCGCCTGAAAACCACATCATCGAAATTCCAAGACCCCGCCAACGACTCGCTCATCCAGTCGTACCTCATGATCATCAACACGCTCTCCTCGGTCGCCAAAGAGGACGCGTACATTCTCGCCGACCAAAAGATTGATGAGACGGCGCCGCCGCAATGGGGGCTGGGCAAGGCAAAGAAGCTGCTGAAGAGGCAGATTGTCACGCTCGAAACGCTGAGGAAAGAGTACCAGGCTGAGCTTGATCGCATAGCGGCGATTGAGGGCGGGCAGTTTCCGTTTGTGGATCCCGCGGATGATATGGATATCCTATGATTGTAAGATTATTGAGCGCGGCGTTTTGGGTTAGATAGCATGACAGGCTGGGATGAGGGGATAAGGCAGATATCGAATGATACCGAGCAACTGAGGAGCAGCAGCCTTGACGCATGACATTATTCCAATGCAAATCTGCTTGATTGGGTGTTGCTGTAACATACTTGGTTCTTACCCGTTATTGAACGCCAAGACCGAAGTTGTCGGCGTTTGCGAAGTAGTCTCCGATCAAACGATATCCTTCGAGAAGTACATCAAACCGCATCGCACCTCTCCAGACGTCCAACATCTCCCTTAAATCTGCCTCGCGTGTAGCCGTATCTTCCGCGACCCCGGACCTCCAACCTCGTCCCCCAAAGTGCGTCGAATCGCCCCACGCCCCGCGATTCGCATCGCCGCCGCTCCGCACACAGTGCAGCATGCCCCGGTAGCAATGGCTTTCTGGTCCCGGGCAACGCAGATCCCGGGATCCTGTCGATGCGTTGTCTGCGGAAGTCGGGCGATACACATGGGCGCGAGACGACCACTGCGGCCCCAAACGTCGACAGTACAATCCTTCGGTCCCTTCGGTCGCTCCGCTCCCGCCGCCAGAATCGCCATCGATGCGCGCACCAGGCAGAGCGAACACTCATGGGAAGAGGCGATTGACTCGCTGAGAGCGGCCCTTCATCGCCCACTCGACCGCTCGCCGAAGGCCAGGGGGCACGCGGAAGATGGCTTTGAGTCCATTGAGCATATCCCTTTGGAGAGACTACCGCGGGATCTTGACTGGACCCGCGTCACGAAAGCCGCAGGCATGGATCTTGCAGACGACCAGAGGCTAGCACACAGAATGCACTCGCGGGCATATGACGATCCAGAGGGAGCATGGCAAGAGCTGCAATGGGACTCCAGGTTTCCAGGCATGCAACAGCTTCAATGGCCGGCCAATACGGGTCATAAAGCAAGACCGTACAATCTGCCACCGCAGTCGCTGTGGGCTGTGGACTCGGCTAGGATGGCAGCTCTGCGAAGACGACACACGTGGAAGAAGATGGTCATGCAAGAGCTGTGCGTTGGATTCCTCATACACTCCCTTCTGAGACGTGTCAGTGTCTCTGGGTGGGTGGGACGGGAAGTTTCTTCACAGATCGAGATGGTGACCCGTCTCGACGAAGCGTCAAGGAAGAGTGCACGACAGAGCATTCTGGCGAAAATCGACCGACTGCACATCATTCCTGTGAAGTTTGAATTCGGCGAAGAACAACGGGCGAAACTCTACCCCGACCAGCCCGCGATCCCGCGATATCATCAGGATCCCGATGGTCGTTTCTACGAGACTGCCCAACGTTTGAATCGCGGTCTGAAGGAGCTACTGCGCCACGACTCCAGAGACAAGAAGAATGAAGATGAAATCGCGGTCACTGTTGCGAAGATCTGTCACAACCTATTCGTCTCCTCGGCTCCACCAGACGTCCAGACATTCAACATCCTCATCGCCGGCTTCAAGCGATGGCGATGCCCCAAGATGGTTGACGACGTTATACAGGCCTGCCTCAAGTCTAAGATACGACCTAACGAGATCACGCTGCGAAACATCCTCGGTCACTACATATCCGAAAGACGATCTGACGATTTTGTGCGATTTGTCGGCTGGATGCGCGGCGTTGACGATGCATTGATGCTTGCAAATCCGAAAGTCAAGATCAACGACGCCGGCCAGGGTCGTCTGATCCGCAAAAGCGAGGATAAGGTCTATCAAAAAGTGTATCCCACACCAATGGTGTTCGGGGCACTGATTGGCGGCGTCATGAAGTTCGGCGGCTTCGAGCGCGCTCTGGAAGTCTACTTCGAAATGAAAGCCGACGGCTGGGGTCTCGATCTCGCCGGGCTCACGCGCCTGCTAGGCGACTGCGTCCGTCGCGCCGACTGGCAGGGCGGGCTGTACGTGTGGGAGGAGATCAACAGCATCAAGGATGTCGCGATGCCGCGCGACATGGCCCCGGCATACGAGTTCATGCTCAGTCTATGCTCGGTGACCGGCAACACCAGCGCGTTCAACCAGCTCCTCAAGGAAGTAGCGCGCAGAGGCTTCGACCGACACAACATCCTCAGCGGCGCGCTGCGGCGTACGCGCTGGGCACAGGCGAAGAAGGAGAGCCTAGCCCCGGCCTGGGCAGCAGACAACCTGCTCATCGCAGTGTCCAGCTTCGTCAAGGATCTCAAGGAAACAGACCCCAGCGCGACACCAGACTTCAGCATCGACGACCTGATGTACGGCGCGCCTGTCATCGAGAGTGACGATACCCTGCCCATCGACAATCTGAGCGACTGGGACGACAGCGCGCCTGGCGAGGGTCCTGGGCTCCAGGTCTCCGAGCAACGGCCCACGGATCAGACCGAGACGTGGGCCTCGTGGGTTGAGGCCGAGTTTGGAGAACGGCCCAAGGATCCGGATGCGCACGATTGGTTGACTGCGACGGCGAGTAGGGCGGTCGAGCCAGAGCCAGATCCAACCGCTTCCAAGGAAGTATGGGAGACGTGGCTCCAAGCTGAATTTGGAGAGAAGCCGAAGGACCCAAAGCCTTGAGCGCTGGATTTGTTGCACTGTACATATTGGAGCATTAGATTGGCGTTACGGATTGCATCTGGAGAGGACATCTGGTTGGGTATACCTTTGCATGTGTAAAAGGTACGAAGACGAGGTCTAGACTTGATCATGTATAGTATAGAGATGTATACCAGGTTGATGTCGTTTGGCCCATGTCAGCCAAGCGTTTTGTATATTTAGCCGCAGTGTCGAAAGTATAATTATACGACCTCGCTTCTCCATGTCCCTTCCTCGAACACCTGCCGCTTGCAGACGTCGCACCGATACAGCACTGTAGTACAATCAAGTCAGCTCGACACTGTGTCATCTCGAGCGATCCAGCCGTGGCAAAGCATATTCAAAACAGCCACTGAACATACATTGCGTGCTCGAGACCGAAACCTTCAGCATCTCACGAGGTACAGTAGCAGGCATATGCCTACACGACCCCGGTCGCTGTCGCTGCAGCACTCCACGTCCCCTCATTCAATCACCCCAGTCCAGTAATTTCCACGCAGCGACACAATCCCCAGCTTTACCCATAGACCCATGCTACGCATCTCGAAAGGCCATGAGCCCAGAACCTCGGAGCTTCGCTCGTGAACGACACACGGACGGACCACGAGGTATATGATGCTGTCGATCTTCTCCACAGTCTACTCAGTAATCACCACTACCCATCACTAATCCACCGGAAAATCGTGACCATGCGCTACGCCCTCCTCGCACTCGCTGCCACAGCAGCCGCTCTGCCCACCGTACGTTTCCCCCCATCCTCAACCTCAGCTTAGACCAACAATCCCCAGCCGCAAATTACGTCCACCACGCCCGACTCCACAATCGGGCTCGGAAAGCCCTCCACGGTAGTGACATGGGGAAAGCGCGATCTCATCGACATCAAACCGGGATCGACCGTTGAGCTCGGCAAGCCGTCGACGGAAGTGACATGGGGCAAGAGGCAGGAGTCTGACCCAGAGATTGAGCTGGGTACGCCTGGATCAGACACAACCTGGGGCAAGCGTGATCTGATTGACATCAAGCCCGATGGCTCGACGATTGGGTTGGGCAAGCCCAGTACGGAGGTGACTTGGGGCAAAGAGTGAGATCGGAGGAGTAAATGAAGAATGTGCGTGTGGATTGTAGGGTAGCAATTTTCGATTGTGTTGTTCTTCTCTTGAATTGAAAATGCTCATCCTGTGATATGCGTGACATGGGCTACCTCTGCCGACGAGACCTCTCACTCGACATCTCGCTCCAATCAGACTCTAACAGTGTCCTCCTAGATAATGCTCAGAATTCTGCTGCAATAGCATAAGATGCCATGAAATCATCATGCTGGGACATGCATTCGCTGTGTGACTAAACTGTCGCAGCAAATATGCCATCGATATGCATGTGGAGGTAACTTGCTGGGAGCAGACCTGAGCAACTTGTGCGATGATGTCGCATGTTCGCTCAGGCTGGGACACTTTCTGTCTGTACGGCGCTGTTGCTGACCTTTTCAAGTTTCAGGAGTCATTGCATCCGGGGATTGTTGCATGCGGTCGTGGTAACGCAAACAAGTTTGCTGTAACTCATGTAGTGGGACCGGCAGCAGGCGTTGGAGCGGGAGCCGGAGGGGCTGCAGCAGGTGCGACTGGTGCAGGAGTAGAGGGCCCAGAGGCAGGAGCGGGAGCAGCAGCGGTATTGGCGCCGCCGCGTGCACCTCCACGTCCTCGTCCTCGAGGCCCGAAGCCTCCACGACCACCGCGGGCAGGTCCAGTTGGCGGTCCATGAGGGGGTCCCTGAGGAGGCGCGTTGAAGCGAGGAGGTCTGGCAGCCGGAGCCTTACGCTCGAGAACCTGGACAGCGCCCTGTGCGATCTTGATGGGGCTAGCAGCCATGGCTTTCTGCAAACCTTCTGGTTCAGCAAAGTCCACGTACGCGAAGCCCTTGCGCTTATCGATCTCGACCTTGTCAAGCGCGCCGAACACTTTTAGGGCCTCCTCGATCAATGGCTCGGTGATGCCTTGAGATGGGTTGGCGTGCTTAAGGAAAGCTTGCTTGCTTGTGGCATCGGGAACGGGCTTGGGAGGCGTGGACCTGGCCGCAGGTGCTGAGGGTGTGGCTGAGGGTGTTGGTCCTTGTGCCTTCGCTGGTCCGGGTGTCGTTCTTGTCGCAGCGGGCTCAGTTGGGGTGCGTGATGCGGCGGGGCCCTTGGGCGCTGTTGGGGTTTGCGCCGCCTGAGGCTTCTTCAAGATCTGGGGTGCTGGCGATGCTGGAGCCTTGCCCTGGACTTGAGGCTTTGCATCACCCGGTGCAGCTTTGCTGTTCGTAGTATCTGCTAGAGAAGCCTTGAACGCCCGTCGTTCGGCGCGTGTGGGACGTTCCTTCTTCTGCGATGCTTGACCTGCCTTGTCAGCCGGTGACGCGCCGCCTTGCGCTGCGGGCGCATCCTTAGGCTTCGACTCAGCAGCAGGTGCGTCTTTCGCAGGGGTGGCAGTATCGCCAGAAGCGACCTCGCGCTTCGTTCCACGTCGGCGGTTTGGAGCCGGTCCTGGTCCTACACCAAGATCGCGTTGAAGCATGGACTTTGCAAGAGCGACATTACCGCGCTTGCGTTCTGGTGCAGGGCTGCCTGAGGCCTTGTCCGCGGTAGCGTTGGCATTCTTCGAAGTCGAAGCCTCCTTGTTGAGGATCTTGACAGCTTCCTTAGTTGCTTGAGCCTTATCAGCTTTGCCTGATCTGCGATTCTTGTCTCCGGCCGCCTGCGCGTTCTCCTTGCCTGCCTTGGTGAGAATCTTCTTCTCCGCCGTAGCGTCCTTATCGCCACGTCCAGACCGACCCTTGTTAGGCTTCTCTTTGTTGGCCTTCTTCTCACGCAGCGCCTCAATGAGAGGCGTTGTCTTGACCTTGGTGTCTTTCGCCTGTTCGCCCTCAGGAGCAGCAGGCTTGCTGATTGGATTGGTCAAGCTCTCGAGGAAGTCCTTGAAATCCTGATCCTGGTCGATGGTGCCCTGACGATTGTCGTTCCTGCGGCGCCCACCGGGCATTTTGGGATATGGCGCGAACTCGAGCGTAGGCGCGCCAACGAGGGCTGGGTCTTGCCATGACTTTGCGGCATCGTGGAAGGTAAGAGCTCGAACATGATCTCCAAGCTGGGTGACGAAGTCTTGTTTGATAACATGGAAGTATGCACGGGAGGGCCTCGAGGGTTTGGCTGCACTGCCCAAATGTTAGACCAAATCTTGTGCAGATGTGCAGAGGCATACTCTTTCGTGATCTTTCCCTTCTTGTAGGAGAACCAGTCCACCTTGCCAGCTCCAGCCTTCCAATCATCGCCGACTGCGTTCTCGAATTCGGCCTTTGTCAAGCCTGGGGGCAGGCGGCGCAAGACAAGCTTCAGACGTGGTTGGGCAGCCTTGGGTCCACGTGGGGGTTGCTGAGCAGGCGCGTTCCGTTGCAGGACTGCAACAGGCAGGACGCCATTGACGCCCGCCTGAGGGGCCATGTGAGGGGTGTTCGAGGTGGGTTGCGAAATGTAGATGGACGGATGATATTTGGGGTCAGAATTGACTCTTGCAGCTGTAATCGGTCAGTCATGGATGTGAGCTGAGGTATGAAGCTCCAGGTACCTTATCTAAGCTCTAGCACTCGTTGTGAGTGAACGCAGACCCAGACGAGCTTATCGAGGGAGGGTCCTGCGGTGTTGAGGTGAGGGAGGGTGGAGGGGAACAGCGATTTCGAGGGATTAATATTAGAACCAACGGGCAGTCCAATGCGCGAAGGCAAGCTGGAAGCAATGCGACTGCTGCTCTGGGCCAGCTAGGAATACAAACAAGCAATGACGCAGCGTGCAGACACGCCCAGGGAAAGAGTGGCAGCGCGCCTTCCCCATGTCGGGCGCATCGTCGGTAACACTAGCGCCGAGGGGCTGTTACGCCACAGGGCTGGGCACCTCTTGCATGCTCTGGGCCGTGAACCCTTCGACATGCCTGTTGTCTGCCGATAGAAGCTGTTCCCGGATTATTGCAAGCCTCTGTAGTGCTCGTCGACCTTCACCGATACCACCGCCTGCCTGTGCAATTGCCAGGCGCCGCTACGTCACGCCCCGAGTCCCCCACCGTCACACGACCAGCGTCCCTCCTGCCGCTGTCAACACACCCTCTGCGCTGACGCGCTCCCCTCGGCTTCCTCACGCTACTGTTGACGACACATTCTACCCACAGCCATGCCTAAAGACAACGACGTCCCCCAGCCGGGGCCAGCGCGCCTCGCCAAGGGTGCCGGACCCGACGAATGGTTAGAGCAGGCGAAGCAGTGCAAGTACCTCCCCGAGGCCGACATGAAGCGCTTGTGTGAGATTGTGAAGGAGTGTCTTATGGAGGGTATGCTGTCTCCCATCCGAGCCCCAAGAGCTTCCGTCTGATGTGCCTCCAGAGTCCAACATTCAGCCCGTCCGGACACCAGTCACCGTATGCGGAGACATTCACGGCCAGTTCTACGACCTCCTCGAGCTCTTCCGCGTCGCTGGAGGCATGCCAAACGACACACCGCAAGCTCCCCAAGCGCCGCCCGTCACCTTGCCCAGCCAGATCAACCCCGCCGACCTCGAGCCCCCCACAAGTATAACAGATCCCAAGGTCAAGCGCAAGATGAAGAGACGGTTCCAGCGTGATCCGAACTACATCGGCCCAGCGAGTCCTCCGGGCGGAGACGGCGACGACATGGAAGGGGACGACGAAGAGGAGGAAACGCGGGGTCGGAGTAGGAGCGTCCACGACAGGCGGAGTACAGGTTCCATGTCAGACGCAGGATCGACGCGTAACACAGTAGTCGGCAACGGGCAGCAGAACTTTGTCTTCCTTGGTGACTTTGTCGATCGCGGATACTTCAGTCTGGAGACCTTCACCCTGCTGATGTGCCTGAAAGCAAAGTTCCCTGACCGCGTAACACTGGTCCGCGGTAACCACGAGTCGCGACAAATCACCCAGGTCTACGGTTTCTACGAAGAGTGCCAGACAAAGTACGGAAACGCATCCGTGTGGAAAGCGTGCTGTCAGGTCTTCGATTTCCTCGCCCTCGCGGCCATCGTCGACGGCAAAGTCCTCTGTGTCCACGGCGGTCTGTCTCCCGAGATCCGCACCCTCGACCAGATCCGCGTAGTAGCGCGTGCCCAGGAGATTCCCCACGAGGGCGCTTTCTGCGACTTAGTCTGGAGTGACCCCGAAGACGTGGATACGTGGGCTGTCTCGCCCAGAGGAGCGGGGTGGCTATTCGGCGACAAGGTATCGAGCGAGTTCAACCACGTCAACGGCCTGCAGCTCATCGCCCGAGCGCATCAGCTGGTTAACGAGGGCTACAAGGTAAGCCTTTATTTCACGACTTTCTCATTCTTGGGCAGCAGCTAATCCGAGCAGTACCACTTCAAAGACAAGGACGTCGTCACCGTCTGGTCCGCACCCAATTACTGCTACCGCTGCGGAAACGTCGCTTCCATCATGAACCTTGGCGAGGACCTCAAGCAGGAGTTCCAGATCTTCAGTGCTGTGCCTGACCACCGTCGTGCCGTACCTGCTGGACGCGGTGGACGGGGCGAGTACTTCTTGTAGACCCCCGCACGGAGGAGCGTTCAGGAGGGGTTGGATACTTGGTGTGATATAGCGGTTCGGATTTGACAAGCAAGCCTACGAGGCAAAGGCATTTCTACGATGTGCGAGACGAATACCCAATGATGGAATGGAATGATTATGAAGTTTGTCTGTGAAGAGATAGTGATGTAGGTAGAGTTGTACGATACGAATGATGATGCAAAATCGCTGAGTGTACCGCTATCGTTCATTTCATTCATCATCATGGGTGTGCATCATGCTTTCCCGAGTACGCATCTAGATGTACTCCCTCTCCGCATAGCTCGCAATCATACCCCTCGGATCCGCCTCGTACTCTCGCAACTCGACCTTGCCATCCTTCTCGACCGTGTTGGCCTGCACAAACACCTTCCTCGGCACCTTCTTGGCCAGCACCGCGGGACGCACCATGTTCTCGTAGAACGGCTCCACATCCGTGATATCGTCGTACAGCTTCTTCGCCTCCTTGAAGTCGGCCGTGCTCTTGTAGATGTGCAGTTTCTGGAGATACTCCTCGACGGCCTTCCTGCCCAGATCGAGGATCCTGCTGCGCTCGATGCGGATAGTGAGGTCCGACAGGTCGTCGGCGGTCCACTCGAGCTCCGCAAACTCGACGCCGGCGTTGAGGAAGGTGCGCAGGATGCTGAAGCGGGCTTGCATGTGCGCCTGCCCCCACTTCCTGCTCTTGGGGTCCCAGAACTCGAGCGCGACGATGCCCGCGCGCGCCATGCTGAGGTACGCAGTGTACAAGACGTCGCCCGCCGGTCCGTCGATGTCGATGCTGCCGTCGCCGAAGCCGAAGAGCGCTAGGATAGGGAACTCGCACGACAGCGCCATGGCGACGCACTCCGCGCGGCACTCTTCGTAGGATGCGGCCATGGCGCCGAACACACTGCCCCATGTCTGGCCCGGCTTGTACCAGGTTCGTATGGGCGCGCCTGTGACGGGGGAGATGGGCGGGGCGGAGGCGTCGAAGTTGAATTCGCCGGGGCTGGTTTCTTGGAGGAGTTTGCCGCAGCCGTGGCCGAGGAGTTCGTGGAGGCCGACTTGGACTTCGAAGGCGTGGTCGGCGTGCGCTTTGTAGAGCTCTTGCTGCGAGTCTTTGATGAAGGGGATTTTCTCGTTGGGGGCTTTGGCGCTGAGCACGTTGCCGAGGGAGACGTTCTTGAAGCCGAAGTTCTGGCGGATGTCGTCGTAGTTAGGAATGTTGATTCCTGCGGGGATGCTGGGTGTGTTAGTGGTGAGGTGTAATGTTCTGATGTTTCGTTACTTACCCACTGCCAGCGAACGTCAGGACTTCGAGGGATGTGAAGTCAGGGCTCAAGAACTTGTCCTTCTCGAACTCCTTGCCCCAAGGTAGCTTGGGGATGTACTGCGGTGCAGACTCGACCAGCTTGGAGAAGGCCTTGGTTCGCTCCTTGTTGACCATGGCCACGAAGCCTTCCCACTCGCCACGGATGCCGTGCGGGTCGCGGTACGTCTCGATGAAGCCGATGTCCGATTCGACAGTCGGGCCCTTGTCCATGATCCACGCGCGTTGGCTCTCCTTGAACGCCTCCAACGAGCCCGTCCTGAAGCTCTTCGCATACTCATCCATCATCTTGACCTCGTTGTCGTTCGCAGCGTACTTCTTCGCCTGCTCGATGTTGTGTGCAATCAGGTCCATCTCTCTCGAGTAGTCTCCAAACACCAGCTTGACCTTCTTCCCATCGTCCAGTGTCCACTCGCTCTCCTTCAAGTCCCTCTGCTCAGATGACGGATTGTCCAGCGCCGAGGCAATCAGCACCTCGAACACGTCGCTCGTCTTCCTGATCCTCGTGTTCTCCGGGAGCAGCCCCTTGCTCTCGAGGAAATTACTCACGCCAGTGATCTCCTCCTCTGTGATCGTCGGCGAGTCGGGGTAGTATGTCGACACATGGCCCGCGCTGGGATACCCCAGATGCAGCTTCGCAACATCGTCGCCAGCGAATATCGAATCCTTGAACTGTTCGTAGTATCCGAGCGCCACCTTCGACGTGGTCGCCAGCGCCTTCAGCTGCCTGGGCTCGAGGCGCGGCACGAACTTGGAGTCGCCGAAGGACTTGTAGTTGCCGAGGTTGCCGAGGAACTGCGCGGCATAGTTCAGGTATGCATCGAGCTCTTCCTGCGAAAGTCCGGCCTCCTTGGCGAGAGCGTTGTAGTCGCCCTTGCTGTGCTTGTGCAGGGCGATGATGAAGTCGTATATGGGCTCCGACTCGGGCGAGAGCTGGCGAAGAACGATGCGCGTCCCGGCAAAGCAGGCTCTATGTAACTGTCAGTAGAAGCAGACAGTAGTCTTGAACAGCCCTACAGGGAGATGTGGTGCGCGTAGAGCTTCTCTTTGTCGGTCAGCGCCTCGAAGTGGGGCTTGATCGCGAGTGGGACAACGGTGGGCGGACTGTCGGCCAAGTACTGCTTAAGTGTCGCTGCTTCGATAGTTGTGGCCATTGTGGATGTGAGCCTACGAGCGTGTGGTAGGCAGGTGTGTTGATCAAGGTGGGGGACGTGGGGAACAATAGCTGGAGCTTGGGTGTGGTACCTTAACTCCTAACTCCTAGCGCCGATGTAAAGTCAAGCAGAGCACCGATTCTCAGTCTTTTTCTCAATGTTCCATTTCGTGATACATGACTCGCTATGCAGATGGTATCAAGATGCAAACTACAATCCAGCAAACATGCTGACAACGCCGACCACCGCCAGCAATGCCCATGACACACCCACAGCGGCAGCAGCGCTCTTGTTGACACTGACAACCTCTGGCGTACCCTTGTTCTTGACATCGTCAATTTTGCAGACCACCTCACAGCCCTTGCTAGCCTTCCTCTTCTGGTTCTTGCCGTGGTATGGTCCACTCGTGTTGAACGTCATCTCAATCCACTGGACATGGAACTCCGCCGAGCCACCCTCGGTCATATTCCCACTCCACTCTCCGCCATCACTCCACATATTCAGCACCATATAGCTCTGCTTCCGCGGCACCGAGTACGTGTTGGCAGCGACCTGCTTGCCGTTGAGGTACCAGAAGCTGTTCTTCGGCAGCCAGTCGATGCGGTGCGTCTGCCAATCCTCCCAGCTCGGCAGATCCGTGCTCATGATAGAAGCCTGCGCGACTTCGTTGCCATCCTTGCCCACGGAGGGCTGGTTCGTGTAGCGGATTGTGTCGATGGGGTCGCGGGTCAGGATCTCAATGTCGGACTCGTTGTTGTCGTCGATGAAGGTGAAGAAGCCTGCTACGGCGCCTTTGTCGCCTAGCACGCGTCCGTGCATGCGCATGGAGACGTGCATGAGGTTCTTCTGCTCGTTCTCCATTTCGCCGGCGGACTGGTAGCCTTCTTCGCGCGAGGTGCGGAGCGCCAGGTAGCTCGTCGAGTCTTCTTGGCCAAGGTAGATGTTCGCGTACGAGTTCGACATGGGCACGGGGAAGTCGTCTGTTGCGGGCTTGCTCCAGTTCTGCGTGCCCCAGTCGTACTGCCAATCGTCGCTGTTGAACAGGTCGGGCTGCCATGTCGGTTCTAGACCATCGCTGCTGTTCACCTGCCCTGGAGGAGAAGAGAAGCCGCCTGGCAGGTTGCGAAAGTCGTAGAAGCGGTAGTACTGGAAGTACTCTGGTGTTGCCGCATCGGCGCCGGATTGGACAACATAGCAGTTGCAATCCGCATTGTTGTCGTGCGGTGTTTCGCTTCTCGAGGATGTGTATGGGCTTGTTGCGAGAGCAAGAGCAGTGAGGGGCAGCAGCGAGGCGCCGATTCGAGTAAACGAAGGCATGGCTATGCTGATGCTGCAGACTCGCTCGAGCACAAGATATTAGACAGTAAAGATATAAGTGAGAGTGTTAGAAGTCCGTAAAGGCGAATAAAGCGATTGTCACCTGCGCAAGGCCATAAAGAAACGAAAATGCCGCTCAAGAAGGTTTCAACACCAAGACACACTGCGAGGGATCAGAAAGGTCATATACGAGCCTCCGCTGCAGTCAGCCGCTTCACACGGGCGCCAGACCCGATTTGCTTATACCATTCAATAGCTCGCGGAGCAGATGCAGCGTGTTTGATGTTTCTCTCCAGGAGCTCAGCCACAGCGCATCTGGACCGCTAAGCACTGTATGATCTCCTGAGTTAGCCACATCGGGGTCTAGTAGGCGCGACACGAGCCTCACGCCGGCTTTGACGGCTTCAGGGCCCTTCGGCGGCGTATCGCCAAGCACGACGAAGACCATGTTTCCGCCCCCAAGAGCGCTGGGGAGGTGTCATTTGTTACATTTTGGCGTGATTCATGACAACATGTCCGTGAACTTTGTTCTCCGCCAGAACATCCGGCCTCATCAACACGGGTCTGGGCCGATGCGGAGGAAGGCAAGGCGGGATGACACATGGATGTAGGGGCATCACCAGCCACAGCCGGCAACGTTGGGGGCTATTTTAGCATCACACTGCAGCGAGCTACGGCTGGTGACGAGATGCAGAGACGGCGGACAGGACGCCAAGGCAAATGTTTGTCAGAGCGACGAAGAAACTGCTCACAATCTCGTCCATCAACACTCGTTGATCTTGGCAGCAGACAGATAGTCATTGGTATTCGAATTCTGCAGTCGAGGAGGTAACGACTCCGAGTGATGACCATGGCTAGTTCTATAAAACAAGCATATCAATATTTCCGCAGGTCTCCGCAGTAAGCATGCAAGGGACCAGTCAAAGCGATCAGGCAAAGACAGAGTCATGCGCCACAACTCCATGTTTCACAGCGCGGATGATGCCGTAGCGCCCACCCTTTCTTCTGGCCCTACCCGTCTCACTTGCACGATTCGGCGGAAGGTTTGATGAAAACACTCGAAAAACCACGATTCATTGAGCACGACATGTGCACCGCCACTTGGGTATTCTGCTCAGCCTACAGGGGCATCGTCCCATCGTCCCATCCAAACCCAAACCCAAACAAATCCAACAACGCCGGTGTCGCTATGCGTGCAGTATTCAAACCAGATACCCAATGCAATTCCTGATCATGCTCAAAGTCGCCCAATACCTGTCCGTGGTCCAAAGTCCCCACGATTGTAGCGCCTGAGATCGCATCCAGCCTTCTTGAAGCGCTTGATCTCCCACTTCCGCTTGTTGTCGAAGTCCTCACATGCTAGCCTCTTCCTCACGCTGTCGCGACTTTCGCCGTCTTTGATAAGGCCAGTATCGTGCAGGATTTCCGAGTCTCTCCACGAGTACGAGAATGCTTTGTGGAGCGGATGTTGCTGGTTGTTTGGCTGTATGGCAGAGAAGGGGTTTTGATGTGAGTACTTCAACAATTCTGGCGTATCGGTCGTCGGCTGTTGTGATGTAGTGAGGTTTGGCGATATAGGTATTACGAAGGATGCCTGGGGATGTGATGTGCGTTTCGAGGTGACAGTCGTGAAAGGGTCTGCGTTCTCCAGCTCCGGGGCCGCTAAGCCTCCTGTTCGTAAGTCGACAGGCAGCAGTCGCTTTGATGCGTCCTCAAGGGACACAGTGGGGTCCAGGCCACGGATGCCAAAGACGTTGTCCTCACGCTTGGGTCCTGAGGCCTTTCTGGGTGACCTGCGAGGTGCGGCAATCCAGTCGCTTTCATCGCTTTCTGGCTCGGCTGTGCGTCCGCGCCTCCGAGTATTCTCTTCATCTTCGACAAGAGGAAGGCGTTGTGTTTTCGCGGGCGCTGGAGGTGTGACCTTCACACGCTCTTTGCCCTTGCCGCGGAATTCTGGCTTAGACTCCTTCGCCACGGGCTCTGTCTCCTTATCCTCGCCTCGCATCTGTGCTTCTTTGACCTGCTCCGCTAGACTGCCCGGCACAGGAGCATGGATCTCGGTCATGAGCTTCGCTCGCCTGCAGAACCCGGCCCAGTCCTCGTTCGCAAGCTTGCCAGCCTCTTCGTTGAGCGCACTTGCCGGGTTCGGCTGTATGAGCAGACATGATATCGTGACGAGCACATCCCGCAGCTTGAGCGTGCTACTCCAGTCTCGCTTCAGCGTCTCTACACAGACAGCGCCTGAGGCCTCGTCTACATTGGGATGCCAGCATCTTGTCCGGAAGAAAGCGGTAGGCGCGGACGTAGGATACGTAGCTGGGATATCGAGGTGTAGACGCCAGACACCGTTCGCGTATGGTGTGCCAACGGGCCCAGAGAGTAGGACATCGAGGGATGTGAGATCGGCGAAGGAGTCGGTGTCGGGTGGAAATAGGTAGTTTGGGGGCAGACCGGCTGTGTGTAGGGAGCTGTGGTCGCCTGCGAGGCGCCTGAGTGATTTGGAGTTCTGCGTAGTGTTAGCAGCTGAAGCATGCGCTGCTGCAAGTCGCCTAAGCGTAATGACAACGCGCTGACGATAAGAGCCTCACCATTGCAATATGCGCGGTTCTTTGGTCATGAGCGGGAGCACATCAGTGCCCAGAGACAAGCTGAAGGTTTGAGGTTGGTTGGCTTATTCCAACAGCTTGATCGCAGCCGTCATAAACGCCGCTTTCACCAGGCGCGTTCGCGTCGCCCCACATTTTAGCGTTGACGCGGGAACGTGCAGGGTTCATCGTGAATCTCTAAGATCTTGCAGCGATGATTTAGTTCGCAGCGGTCTTGACCATCTTCTGCTGAATGTTCTGGCTTGCTTGACTCGAGCTGGGGTTCTCCCCCTATCTCCCATGGTCGGCCTCGTACGAACAACTATCTGCAGCATGGGGATCCCCACAACCGTGGACCAGCAGATACATTCTAACCAGCTGCAGTAAGGCCTCGCTGACTAACAACGAATCTCCAAAATGTCGCAAAAGGTCCAAGCATGCCATAACAAATTTCCTCAAATATTGTGACTGGAGAAAGAGCTGGACTGAATTTGAGAGCCCGGAGAGTCACTAGTACCGAGCAAACTTCACATCCGGACCGTCCCACCGCTTCGACTTCACTCACATCCGGACGACTAGATCCGCCAGTACACATCTCAACACGCCAAACACAGGTCCCAACTATCCAAGATGCCAAAATTCCACTCCTCCCTGAACGACGACCATGTCTCCTTCATCAACGCCCAATCCCTCTTCTACGTAGCCAGCGCGCCCTGGGTAGGTTCCCACATCAACATCTCGCCCAAAGGCCAGCCCTCGCAAACCTTCTCCATCCTCGGCCCCAACACAGTCGCGTACCTCGACGCCACAGGCCACGGGTGCGAGACAATCGCGCATGTGTACGAAAATGGGCGGCTCACGCTGCTCTTCAGCAGCACCGGCGTGGCCGCAAAGACGCTGCGCATCTTCGGCCACGCCCGCGTCGTCGAGAAGTGGGACCAGCACTTCAACGAGCTGAGAGCCAAGATGGCGAGCGAGAACGGGGATAGTGTCGATATCACGGGTGCAAGGGCGATTATCGTGTGCAAGATTAGCAGGGTGCAGACGAGCTGCGGTTTCAGCACGCTGCCGGGTGTCGAGGACGGGGATGCGACGGCCTTTGCGGATCACGACGAGGAGAAGGATGCCAGAGAGACGCTGGAGGCGTGGGCCGCGAAGAAGATCGAGAGGAGGGAGATGATGGATTTCCAGCGCGCGAATAATGCGTGGAGTTTGGATGGGTTGCCCGGGTTGAAGAGCGCGCGGATGGCGGCTGATCAGAATTTTGCCGTCGAGGATACCAAGGTGTGGTTCCGGCGCGTTGTGAGGCAGTGGGATGCGGTTGCGCTGGGTGTCGTGCTGGGCATGGTGCTTATGGTGCTGCTGGGTTTGGTGGATTTCATCCACATTGAGCCGAGATTCTTGACGCATATTCTGAACTTCCAGAAGAAGCAGATGGGAGACTATCACGATGAGCTGTGAACGGGCAGGACGACGGTCGGATGCATATGAAGGCCGATTGACCGCTTGAAGAACGACAGGAACCTGATTTTCGAATACTATTAGATTGTAATTTACAGACTTGCTGTACACGACCACGTCCCTCGCACCTACACCTCCTCATTCTTCGTCCAGTAAATATCTGAATTATACTTCAGCACTTCGTTGCCCCACGCCGTCCAGCCCGCCACGCAATACCTCGCAAAAACCTCCAACGCACAGTAGTCCCTCGGATCTGGCATATACCGCTCCAGCAACTCCTTCAAGCACGGCTTCCTTGAATGCACATCCGGCACAGCAGCCACAACCCTCCTCCGCGGGCGATCCACATGCTGAACGCTCGTCCACGAATTCGGACTCGCACGGCCCAAAAGTAGTATCTCGTAGGGCTTGCGCATCGCATCGTCGATATCAAACATGCACTCGCCCGCCGTCGTCGTCTTGACCCACACCCACTCTTCCACCAGCCCGACGTTCCACGTCTCGAACAGCCCGCCAGCGCCGAGCACGTGTTCGCGCAGAGCGGGCTTGTTCGTGATCCACACCCCCACCAGCGCGTTGTGCTCGAGGTAGTTGTCGATGTCCATCTTCAGCAGCATTTTCTTGAGGTACGGCATCCCGCCGATTTGCTCGTAGGCGCCTTTGCGCTTGGCTGAGCGGTTGGGCCAGGGTGGGTCGAGCAGGATGAGGTCGAAGTGCCGGGGCAGGTTGTGGGTGAGCGTGAGGGAGCGGAAGGAGCGTCGGAAGGAGTCGGGGTGGTCGCAGTCGCCGAGGAAAAAGCTGGAGCGCGGTGGGATGGTGAAATGGTAGGCTTGGGTCGATTGGGATGGCAAGGGTGTGGCGCGGGTGATGGTTAGGTCCAGGGACTGTGGGCTCGCGTTGTGGAATGCAGAGGACCAGTCTGTTGAGAGGGTTCTTTGTGAGTCTGCGTCTGAGCGTGTGGAGGTTGACATGTTCCATCTCGAGGCCTGGCTTGTGGTCGTCGCGGGTTGAACCTCCGGGGCTCCTAAAGATGCCATCATGCTGTTGAAGTCGAATGGGGTCTCATCGACTGTTCCTCCATCGGTAGCCGCCCACTCTCTAAATTGATGCTCCAAGTCTTTCTCGATGTCATTTGAATCAGCCGCGTCTCTGCCGGTCCTGTGTGGTTGGGGAAGGATCTGCCTAGGAGCGCACCACGAGCCGGGGACATGAGCTCTGACGTCGAGCAGTGCTTGCTCGATCAATCGTTTATACGTTTCATGGTGAGCAATGTCCACCGGAGCGGTGCCTGTGGTCTTTCTTGCCTTGGGCTGATACTCTTCCTTGGTCTGAATTGGTTCCTGTAAGGGTGAAGTCGACAAGAGTGTGTCAGCGCGGCCCTGTGCCTGAGCGATGGATCTGGGTATATCGATCAACGTGATCTCGCCGTCCGCACTCTCATAGAGTATGGCACTCTTCTGGTTCGCTATCATCGATTCCAGCCTTGTGTACATAAGAAGTAAGAGCGTCGGAGATCAGGTGCAAAATCTACCTTTTACTGCCGTTTTAGGCAGCGCCTACGGCTTCACCTACGATTCAAACCAACAAGCTCCATTCACTTAGATGTACTAGGTCTGACTTCAGTGCAGATGGTAGAGACTCCAGATTCATTGCTGTCGCGTGACGCCGACCGTGGAGCATTTCCGCGTATCGTCGGTCAACGCCATTATCCGGAAGCAATTCGAGATCCTCGGCTTAACGTCATTGCAAGCAGCCGCATCTCGACCACACACGGGCGGCGCTTTCTAATCCCCCACAAAAGCCTCCACGTTCCGATCCTCCCAGACACTTGCCCAGAACGTCGCCCAGGACCGCTACAACCTCGCACGCACACGCAAACTCCATGTCGCGGTAGTCACGAGCCCTGGCATGTCCTCGCCCGCCCTCCGCCATGAAGGCTCCCCTATGGACACCCACATCCTCACCCGCCATGCGGACAGGCACGCCGACATGAAGAGCGCTAGCGACACCGTCGTCCCCGCGCGGAAGAGGAACGACGCGCATCCCCACGAAGCCGCCGGCGGCCCAGCAAAAGTCGACAAGAAGAGCTACGAGTACCTGGTCAAGAGCGGCATCGCAGGAGGCATCGCCGGGTGCGCAGCGAAAACCGTCGTCGGCCCGCTCGACCGCGTCAAGATCCTCTTCCAGACGCAGAACCCGCAGTTCGCAAAGTACACGGGCTCGTGGGCCGGGTTCCCCACCGCCGTGCGCGACATCTACGTACAAACTGGCGTGAACGGGCTGTTCAAGGGCCACTCGGCCACGCTGCTCCGCATCTTCCCCTACGCGGGCATCAAGTTCCTCGCATATGAGCAGATCCGCGCCCGCGTCATCCACTCCAACGCCCAAGAGACGCCCGGGCGCCGCTTCGTGTCGGGCAGTCTGGCAGGCATGGTCTCCGTATTCTTCACCTACCCGCTGGAAGTAATCCGGGTGCGTCTCGCCTTCGAGACACGGGCAGGCGAGCGCTCTTCCCTGCCCTCGATCGTGCGCAAAATCTACTCCGAGCACGCCGCGCCGCCCGCGCACACCACCAGCAGCGCCGTGTCCGCGACCGCCACACACGCAGCGCAGAAACTCACCCCGCAGACCGGGCTGGCGAACTTCTTCCGCGGCTTCACCCCAACCCTGCTCGGCATGGTGCCGTACGCAGGCGCCTCGTTCCTCGCACACGACTCCATGAGCGACGTTATGCGCTGGCCCTCGCTCGCCCCGTACACCGTTCTGCCCGATACCTCGCGCTCCGAAACGAACACCTCGAGCGGCAAGCCAGCGCAGCTGCGCTACTGGGCGGAGCTGACAACGGGCGGCATTGCAGGCTTCGTGTCGCAGACGGTGTCGTACCCGCTCGAAGTGATTCGGCGGCGGATGCAAGTCGGCGGCGTGGTGGGCGACGGGCACCGTCTGGGCATTACCGAGGTCGCGCGAAGGATATACGTTGAGCGTGGGTGGCGGGGGTACTTTGTGGGGTTGACGATAGGCTACGTCAAGGTTGTGCCGATGGTAGCGACGAGCTTTTTCGTGTACGAGCGCGCCAAGTTTTACTTTGGGATCTAGATGCAGCCGGTGAGGCCTGCTGGTGGCGTTTGGGAGTCAAGCGGTATGCATGCGGCCTACGGTTGGGCCTGTATATAGACGGCTGCATAAGCAAGTGCGTTGGGAGACTATCAGTACATATCGATACAAGCATCCAAGCTACCCGCATGCTTCACAACGTCTGCAATGGTGTGCCGTGTGATATCGAGCAAAATTTCGTTCCGCTACTAGGATACACTACATGCTACAGACAGATCAACACTCGTCAGCTGTGTCGTATGGGCCGCAAAAGCGCCCGCCAGAAGAAGATCATAGGTCCCAGAACGCCATTCTATGCAATGGTAAAGTGTGGACAGGCCGTCGCTAAAAGGAACCAACACTAAGAGTGCTCGCCTCCGCAGAGGCGGCACGAGCAGGAAGGGTATCTCTGTATGGATATGCAAATGAAACGCTCAACAGTAGAGTCGTAGGGTAGGGGTATGGTGGGGTGTGGCGGGAGGTATGCGCCGGGCGTTTGAGAGGGCGTCGTTTGGGTGGTGTTTGTTTTGAAGGAGCGCGTCATGCTCAAGGCAGGTCCAGGGCTTTCTTGGACTTGTCGTAGACCACGTATGTGATGGACACGGCTGGGACGACCTTGAGTAGGTTGGGGGTCAGGCCTCTAAACAGACCACGAACGCCCTCGCCCTGGATCGTCTGCCGTGTGACGTCCACGATTCCGGTGTATGTCTTGGGGTGCATGACGGTACCCTGGCTTTGTAACCGCGTCCGCAGCACGTTCAGCGGATACACTGCACTGGCACCAAAGGCACCAGAGAAGCCACCGATGGCTGCAGTCATGAATCCTCCTGGTTCAGCGTCTGATTCATGGCACCCAAGCTTCTTCGCGTTCCGCCGTGCGACGTATCGTTTCAGGTATTCGAATGTGCCGAGATCGAGCGCGGCGTAGGGGAAGATGCCGAAGAGGCCCATGGGCAGACCGCGATAGCAGGCAACGATGCCTCCGCTCTGCCACATCTTCTTCGCTGTTGCCCAAATGAGACGGTTGCCGTGCAGTCCACCAGCGACGGTTTCGCATTGCATGCGACTGTCACAACGTAAGCTTGGGCTGTATTCCATCGTCGGGGAGATACCTACAATTTGAGAGTGTCGATGGGGTAGACGGCAAACTGCGAGATCATACCCGCAACTCCGCCAGCAGCGAATTTGGACCAAGAGTGGATGGCCGCTGGTTCGTTATGCCCTTCAAACTTGGCAAAGGCGCGTTTTGTAGCCTCGTATGCGCCAAACTTGATTGCCGACTCTGGCATGACCTTGATGACGTTCAGGCCATTTCCTTGCGCTGTTAGCCTAGCTCCACTGCGCGTCAAGACCACACCTACCAGCATAGAGACTACGCATGCCGCCAGCCCGCCAGAGTTCCTTCATAGCGACGGCGAGCGGCTCCCATGCACGAACGGCGCTCTTCAAGATGTTTCCGTTCTTCGCAGCAGCGACGACTTCTTTCTTTGCGCCCGTTTGCGCAATAAGGTATACTTTTAATCGGTCGAGGGGAGCGGTGGATGTGCGAGATACAATGCCTGCAATGCCTCCCGCCACGAAGTAGCCTGGATTGGGAACACAAGCAATCAGCATGGTTCCGAAGCTCATGAGTAGTCCCATGTGCGACTCGATAAGAGGAGAATCAAGCTCCCCGTCGTCGAAGCGTGGCGGGAGTTCTTGCGAAATGGCGGAGTGTGGAACGCGGGTCATGTCCAACGGTACGACGTGATCTGATGTAACGCCATATGGCGGTGTCTTCGCGACGAGAAAGAGGGAACCGAGAAAGAATTCAAGAAAACGCTTGGAAGTACCTAATCCTTGTATGGTGTCATCGTTCACGAGGACATCGCCCTCGGCATTTACTTTGAGTGTTGCGTTGAAGTACGACATGACCGCTTGGAGGTTCGGCGCGTTTACGGGTATGAATAGGAGGAAGTCACTGTCTGGTCAGCAGCTGTCGTCTTCGAAGTGTAGGTTGACATACCGCCATTCCTCGAAGCTGATGTGTCCGTCTCCGTTGGTGTCAACCTCGGAGAAGAAGTTGTCGAGCTTGCTGTTCGGGACCGCAAGGCCCGCACGTCGCAGCGCACTGCGTAGTTCGTCTTTCGAAAGCTTGCCGTCGCCGTTGATATCGATGCTGCGGAAGAGCGCTAGTAGCTCTTTTTCGGTCTCTTCGACGAATGTGTGGAACTCTGCCAGATATTGTGAGCTGCAAGAAGCTCTCCCATGCCGGTGAGACGAACCCTTGTATGTAATTTTGCCATTGCCGTCTGCATCGACGGCTTTCATGACCTCGTTCAGGAGCTCATCTGCGTTCTTAAGAGCTACATTTCCCCTGTCAGCGCAGCCCCTCGATATTCAATAATGCCTCATACGGTGATCCAATTTTCGCAGGCCCTTCTTGAGACCGGCGAGATCCAACTGGCCTTGCTTGCGCAAATCGAGGGTCGACCAGAGCTCCTCCACCCTCGCGTCGGCGACGCTCGCGGTCTTTGTGTCGTCCATGGTGGCCCTGCTATCTTCGGTCTATCATGGCTGTGGCGCGCGACGCACGAAGGACGGCTCTCGATCGGGAGCGAGGGGAATGGCTGAAAGAATGGCAGCGGATGAGGGACGGGTGCATAGGATGCGATCGTGGGGTATGAGATCAGAGGGCTGACCGATAAAAGCCTAGCGGGTGTAGGAAAAGGGAAGAGCCTGGCTAAGCTGCAAGTTGCCGATTCTCATTGGCCGAGGCGGCGTTCACTTCCGCACCCTCACCGGCTATCGTCGCACTCGACCATTAACAACATCAAACATCAAGTCGCTGCAGGAGTGAAGTGCTGACTCGAGTGTATAAGCTGGAAGGATATCACGTGTTCCGACAGTATTGTTCTCCTCCGACTTCAATCTGTGTTCAGCAAGCAGGCATCAACATGCGTTGAGTTAGGCTTCACAAAGGGACACTGCTGATTTGGAGCTGGCTATGATATCCGAAGTAGTCTTTGAGATCAACGAGTCGTCTGGTCTGCCTTGGGCCTGATCATCACAAGTCGCTCTGTTAAAATCTTTGTTCTTGCAAAGCTGGGAATCCCACCATCTACAGCATTGGTAGAAACCCTACGCTACATATCAAGGACCAGTCGGTCATAACAACGACTTGACTGAGCGGAGCCATGGCATCAAACTACTGGGAGTCGACCCAGCGGCGGTTCTGGACATTCACAAAGCAGCAACTCGCCCTGGAAAGAAAGAAGATGGAAGAGGCAGAACGCAACTTGGTCAGCATGTACCCTCTACCGGACAGACGACATCTGAGTATCTACTTCTACCATCGTAAGCCTATCGTACTCTGTGCTCAAGGTCCCAGCTGACGCCAACAGAACTGTCGAAGATGGCCAGGCCACTGTCCATTCGTCAACAAGCACTGGCAACAGCGCAGGTCTACGTACGGCGATTCTACGTCAAAGTGGAAATACGAAGAACCAATCCAGCTCTTGTCCTAGCAACCGCTCTGTACCTGGCTTGCAAGATGGAAGAGTGTCCTCAGCACATTAGAATGGTGCTGGCGGAGGCCCGACACTGCTGGGGTGAGTTTGGCTCCGTTCATGTAGTGCACTACTGACTTGCACCAGATACCTCGTTCAACGACATCTCCAAGATCGGCGAATGCGAGTTCAGCCTGATCTCGGAAATGAACTCGCAGCTGATCCTACATCATCCCTACCGCAGCCTCAACGAGCTACAGACACAGTTCCAGCTCACCCAAGAGGAGAACGCACTGGCGTGGTCGATCATCAACGACCACTATCTTACAGATTTACCACTACTACACGCACCGCACGTTATCGCCATCACGGCCATGTTCCTCGCGGTTGTGCTCAAGCCAACGCAGGGCGGGCTACAGATGAGTGCCGCGGGTACAGCAAACGCACTGCAAGCACTGGGCAACGCAAGGGGCGTAGGTGGAGCGGGTGCACAGAGCCGAGTACAGAAGCTAGTGGACTGGCTGGCGGAGAGCAACGTGGATATCGAGGCTGTAGTCGAGACGACGCAGGAACTGATCAGCTTGTACGAGGTGTGGGAGAGCTACACTGACAAGACTTGCAAAGACCAGATTGCAAAGTTTGTCAAGGCGAGGGGACTGGACAAATGATGGTTGGCAACAGTCGGAGAATGATATTGCTATTGGTCTACTTGTCAAGACAGGAGGCGTCCCGTCATACAGAACAAATATCAGGACAACGGGCATCATAGCAAGAGAAAGATAAGACGCCACTATACCCGCAAAGTACGAGCTGCACTCCTGGACTCCAAGTCATCATTCCAGAGCCCTCTCATCAAAGTGCTGATACCGGAGTCAACAGTCCGCACCGGATAGCCAGTCTCAAAGGCGCCTCGAAGTCCGGTTGCAAATATGCTCACGTGCCTTGGAGACCGACTGACAATCTCCTCGACCCTGTGCCGTGTGGGGAGATGCTGAGATGAGGGTGTTTCGAGCATGGGGAGATCGATAATGCGCTGCTTAGCCTGTCCCAGAAGTGTTTGCGCCAGTGGAACGGGACGGTCAGAGTGAGCCCTGCAGGAGGTCAAGTGAGCTCTGGCAGCCCAGCAACGAGCACAACAAACACTGGAATGTTTACAGTCAACATGCGCATTCGGAGAAAGGCTGGCAAATTGGCTTCTGCGGGCGGGAGATTGCCCATCGAAGGCGGCTGCGCTCGGCGTGAACGAGCAGCCCATGCGGGGAGCTAGGCGCAGCTATTTTGGTGGTCTTGGTACTCAGGGTCAGGAGCTGCGATTGGACCACCAGGACACCCCGAGAGTTTCGCACGTCACACAGTAGCTGGTCGGGGCGCCCATGGGTCGCTGAGGGGTGGAAGATGTCAGACATAGCCGGTGTCTGGACGTCTCTCACAGTCGCTGGACAGAGATCGCTGGTTGCGCAACAGCAGCGTTGCTTCTGCTTGGCCATGCGAGACTCTCCACACCAGTTTCCATGGTCGTCACCGTTGATGGCGAGCGCTGGCTGCATTCCAGAACAATCGCAGCGGCTGCAGAGGGGAATGATTTGCACCCGTCGCAGGGACGAGTCGGCTGCGCGAGCGAATCCTAGAAACACCTCAACCACGCTGTTGAGCGACGAGCAGCAGTGCCGCGCCGCTTTGCTCTAGCGCTCCCCGTCTTCGACGAGAGCGCTCGAAGTCTCGAAGCTGCACCCGCCCTTGCCGACCAGGAACCGACAGCGCATCGATGGATCACAAGGCTGCTGTCCGGCGGGGTGGTCGCAGAATAATGCATTCCCCTGGATACAGACTCGAGCTGGGCCGCCGGGAGGGAAGCGGTCAGTGCCTGCAGGTGGTCATTTGCTACCTAGCTTTGGCGAGGCTGTGAGCTGGCTGGCAGTTGTAGCGTGTCCGCGCGCATAAGCGGTTTCGTCTGTCGGCGCCGACCAGAGTTGCAGTCTGTGTGCACCGAGGACGAGCGAACGCGGGCAGGATGCTCAGTGCACCAGATGTCACTGCAATTGAGTTGCGCAGGCACTGCACCCGCCCAGACTGGCGTTGCAAGCAGCCGTGTGCGATGATGGCACCGTGGGCACCGTGGGCACCTCTGCCACCCTCAAGCTCTCACGCAGGCTGGCGCCCTGGTCGAGAGACGCCGGCCAAAACGCCAGCGAGCGCAAGCAGCATAGCGCGTGCCCAGTGGCGAAGTGCGTGCCCAATCACCGGCTGTCACCTAACCAAGGGCCCACTCGCTCGCTTTCGCTAGCCACACGGCCCTCGCCCGCTGACTTGTGCGTGCCTTTCAAATCGTCCCAACCCTTCCCTCCTGCTCCTCTCGCCTGCACCCAAGCGCTCCCCCATTCAAGACATCTACTCAGCCTCGCACCGCACCTCTAGTTAATACTCTCGCCTCTCGCACCCTCGACCGCTGTCTTTGACGCTCTCACGCGATACGTTACACACACCCGACCAGACCCGACCCCCTGCCGGCTCTGCTTTGTTGTGATCCCTCACTCCACCGCCCTTTTGCGCAGCCCCCCACCACCGACTTCCATCCGGTCTGCCATCAGCACAACCCGCAACCATGTCGCAGTTCTTCAACTACGGTGCGCAGCACCACACCCAGCACCTCAACGCCCACCAGCACAACAACAACCACCACGGCGGCCGATCGCGGCGCGCGCCCCGGATCTCGGCCCAGCACCAGCAGAAGCAGTTTCGCCAGGTCCGCACCCCCAAGGAGTTCAACATCGAGCCCCCGACGTCCATTGCCTTCAAGCGTGACTTCGAGGCCGCCCGCTCTTTCGACATCGAGGACGACGAGATGTTCTGCCCGTTCCACCTGCTCACTGAGGATGATGTAAGTCATTCGGCCCGCGATATTTGCCACCCGGTGTTGTCATAGCATGGGACTCACACCACGCAGCTCCAGTCCATCCACTCGTCTGGCTCTGACCGCTCCTCGCTGTCCAGTGGCTCGCCCGACCAGTCGCCGCTCCAGCACCAGCTGCAGCCCACCCCCTCCTTTGTCCTGTCGACGGCACCCAACCCATACACGCCGTCCAACTTCCAGCAGAACAACGCTTCGCAGACCAAGCTGCACCAGCCACTAGCTCAGCGCACCCGCAATGCCATCCCCATTGTTGACCCCTCGACACGAGCTGTTGCAAGCCCCCCGCCATCCGTCTCCCCCAACAGGCAGATGCAGCAGCAGTTCATGTCGCAGCGACGCTGGTAAGCTTCGCAGGCACGAGGCTCAGCGGCTGTCCGTTGGGTATTGCGGCGTCTTCGTTGCTTGCTAGTGGCTGCCCTACTACCAGGATCTAATTATTCTTCTTGATATCCTCCGGAGGATCCACGTCTATACTACGACTCTCCCCTGTACAAATCTACGATATCTTCTTCGACATCTTGGGTATACCACTCGCCCTGCGACGGCGTCACATCATTCCTGCGGGCTCATTTCGAATAGACGCTAGAGCCTCTTGTCTCTTAGCGATAACGCATAACGGCGGTTTGCACACTCGGTGTTTTTGGTCGCATTGGGAGTTATCATAAGCGTTCTAAAGACTAAAAATCTTGCTGTCTTGTTGCCCGGTTGCTTCTCAGCAGGGTAGATTTCTTTTGTCCGGTCGGTTCTCGGTTTCAGCGGTCGGTATATACCAATTGGCGCGAATTTCGAAGCGGCGGTGTCAAAGCGTGTTGGGGTCATCGGTTCTGGGTGCATATCGTCTGGGTGTCTTATCAATCATTGTACGACGCTGGGATGATTCTACGCAGTCACATGGCGCGGCGGGTCTGTTTTCCTTTTCTCCTTGTTTCATTGTATGAGGCTACATACGACCCTTCGGGCGGACGATGGGCTGATCTTCTTGGATGTTTTGGTCCCGTCTTCTGGATTTCCTTCGGGATGCTGTTATTCTCATACTTGACACGCCTCTATCGAGGGCAGTGAATATCTTAGGATACGCAATCGCAACTTACTCCTCTTCACTCAACTCTCAATGTATTGTGACCCCGCCTGAGCGTTACTGGCACAGCTATTGAAGCCAGGCGCAGCTCTAGCTCACAGCTTCACCGGTGAGCGAATGCCATATTCGGGAAGGTCCGGCGGTGCAAGTGTTCTGGACAGCTTCATGAGTCGTGCTCTGCTCATGTGAGCATGCGGGGTACGTTCAAGACGGTGCAGCTCAGAAGCGTCTAAGCCGCTCGTGATTCAAGGACTGCCTCAGCAAGAATGTCCGACAAAGCTACAGAGCACACCAGCACGTTGAATCCCACGCGGGGTGCCCGCCGAAAGCATGCAGGAACACGGTACGGTAGCGTCCACCCACCCGCAATTGCGTGCCATGGGGACTTGTGGTCTTCTCACAGAGCGTTCCTGATCGTGCCGTTGAGCCAACAAACAGTGCCCTCACATGCAACCAAGGATCCAAGCACCGTTCTGTGCAACACGAGCGCGGGCTAGTGCTTTGAAATTGGTGTTGCGCATTGGACGCTCGCGGCCAGACGCACTATTCGTAATGGTGATAGCTCCGTTCCAGAGCTGTTGACGTCACAAATCCCATCCTCGGCACATGAGCTAAGGGACGGGTTTCTTCAGCTTGGAGAGCTTGTGCAGTCCTTTCCTCCGCAAATCATCACCACAGCCAAGCCAGCCTTCAACGACATCTCCAATTCCATCAGAATCACCAATTGAGGTCATTCTCCATATATCCCGATTCACCGCATCACCCAGAAGCTCCAACAACCTCTCCACCACCAAACACACAAGATGAACTCCGTACGCTCCATCGCCGCCCGCCGCGCACCTTTCGTCTCCGTCGGCACTGTCCAGCGTGCTGCCTTCTCGCAGTCGATAGCTCGCTGCGCGGGCAAGGAGTCCAAGCTGCGTACGTGCAAACACCTCGACATGACGAAGCTCTCCGCGGCCGAATGACTAACAGCGCCTCCAGACACCGAGGGCCGCGCAGACGAGGCCGAAGAGCTCAAGCAGAAGCAGCTGAAGAACCAGAAGGACGGCAAGGGCAAGTGGGAGGAGGGCCTTGCTAGCGACAGCGAGAGCATTGTGAGTATATCCTGAAGCTTGCTATTGGTGTGTTTTGGGAATAGTACTAACAGGCTTCCAGGTCAAGGCCGACAGGAGCGAAACCAACACCTCGGCTGCCGATAACATCAAGAAGCTTCAGGAGGAGACTGCTAAGGTCGCCAAGGACCAGTAGACGCGTCCAAGATCTCCCCAACCGAGCGACATCGTCGCATGGTGCGCGCTTGAATCATGCAAAGAGCGAATGCCTTTCGAATCAGTCATATCTTGAGGTGGATACAACTCAGCTTGGTTCTGAGATGAGGACATGACTGCCATATCTCATTACATCAATTTCAAACGATAATCCCTTGAATCTGGGCACACCAAAGTGCCTTTGCAAAAACTTCGTGGGATATTGCTGACTACTTACCTTTTCAAGTAGAAACATCAGGAGAAGGGCACTGCACCCTTGCTTATGCAGCCGTTGGTGGCTTGTATGATCGGTCAGGCAGCACCCTTGGTGGTACAAAGCTGAGCTACAACGCGAACAATCCTCTCCTTTGGCTCCAATCCGTATGTTCACTGATACCAACCATGTCTGCGGTCGACTCACGACCACAACCGACGCATCGACACGCTCCTCTGTTCACGGACACGGATACGTTCACTACTATGCAACCCTCGACGGACCAACGATGCCACAGACCCACTGTCAGCTCACACGAGAAATCACACACGACAACCAATTGGGCATGGAAGGATGCTGGACCCTTCGCGGATGTGATACCATCTCAGGAGAATATTCTTACGAGCTGTCCCCTTCAACAGATTTGGACCAGCTTTTCATGGACCATCGCGAGAACCTCGGCGGTCGAGCCGTACAACGAAGCATACACGCAATAGCCCTGGTTCCTCAAGCTGAGAACGTCGGATCCAAACATGTAGGTCTATATCATCTAGGCCGTAAGCAAGGGAAACAGGTATGGCTACCCATTCAAGCCCGGGCATTGACGCCAAGTACAAGGTCTCCGCTATCCGATGCACAAAAACTCAGCAATATGGTCCAGCCCATAGTAGCCACACCGACCGCCACGGCAGAGAAGTGTGTCTGTCAATTCCAAGACATGTATGTGAGGGACAGGCGCCAAACGACGAAGCACCGCGCATATCAGCAATACCTCCACATCACTATCGAGATGTATGCCGATGTTCGAGCAGATGGCAGCGGCGCTCCAGAGTGGATTAAGGTAGCGCAGAGGCGGTCGAACCCAATCGTCATGTTTGGCAAGGTTGGCGGGAAGACAGAGTTCCCAACAAGACCACATCGTTGTAGGCAAACAATTCGGAGGGTGAAAGTATAAGGTCAATGAGCAACAGCACATGATATCTTAGGTAGTACGACGTGAGCTCGAGATGGAGCATGCTTCCATACGTCTATTAGGGAATTATGTATTATGTACTATGTCATGCTCTACCTTGAGCGCAACCTTGAGTCTTCTGTCGACTTAATCAAGTCATCCAAATCCCCAGAATCCATCCAGGGTATATAACGCCAGTCACGCGTCCACGCGGTTCAACCAAAGTGCCTCCCATAGCATATACACGCCGTCAAGTCATACCAACCCAACCCAGGTCCAGCCCAGATCCTCCATCCCACCGCCCTCTCACTTCTTCCCGCCCTTCCCCGGACTCCTCTCCCTCGCCGGAAACCACCTAACCTCGTTCCTCATCCTCCCAACCCAAACCAAATATCTCTCCAGCGCCTCCTCCTTCGTCGCACTCGTCTTATCGCGATTCATCCACATCTTCAGATACTTGTCCGACCCCACGTCCTTCAGCGCAACGTAGTATTCCCCGTTTGAGCGCTGCTTGAGCGCGATGGCGAGGCGGCGGCCCCCGAGCCCGGTGATGCCGGAAACTTGTTGCAGTATGGAGGATTTGAGAGAGCTGAGGGGGTCGGAGGAGGAGGTGTCGGAGATGGGCGAGTCGACGCGTTTGGGGGGCGATTTGGAGCGTTTGGGAGGCGATTTGGCGCGTTTGGATTTTGAGGGGGTGGTGGGCGTTGTTGGTGTCGTGGGTGTTGACGGTGTTTTGGAGGCTGATGATGCCCTAGAGAAGAGGGATGGTCGGGGAGCAGAGGTTTTTGTTGGTGAGGAAATTTTGGGTGATGATGGGACCTTTGGTGATGGCGGCGGTCTGTTTGATGATGTGGACTTTGAGGATCCGAGTTTGGGCGTCGAAGGTTTTGAAGATGGTTCTTTGGCTGGTTTCGAAGATGGTTCTTTTGTCGATTTCGAAGAGGACTCCTTCGTGAGCTTCGACTTTGAGGACGACTTCTTAGGTGTGGACACCTTCGGGGGCGCCGCGATCTTGGGCGATGTTGGCTCTGGGAATGCGCCTATTGGTGTGGCCCTCGACGGTGTGGCTTTGGGAGATTCTGCGGGCGTGGGCGTAGCTTTAGGTGTATCTTTCGAGGGCGCTGTCTTAGACAGTTTTGTCTTCGCTGTAGCCTTTGTGGTGTCCTTCGCGCCTGCCTTCTTTGATGCCGCAGCTGCTGCAGGCTTAGGCTCGGGCGCAAGATCGATCAAAGTCGCGGCCGGTATGCTCGTACTTGGTGCAGTGAACTGCCCGCTGGCGATCTGGCGCGCGCGCTCCTTCACACTGACGAACATCTTGGCCGAGCGTAGAGTACACGTACAGCAGAACGACCCGGGGGATGCGCACGCTTTCTACGAAGAACACGAGTCGTTCAACAAGCTTTGACCACAGTGTGCGCAAGCGTGTGCACCCCAGGGCTGCTAATGAATGGCCATCTTACTTAGAATCAGGAGGAAGGTGGCGAACGGCACGTAATTACCGCCTAGGCACCAGGAAAAGGGGCGAAACTGTACAACTTAAGCCACAGTAATAGGCGGTCTACGACACAACGCAGTCATGTCCAATACAAGAGAGTGACTTTGTTACAACATCGCGGTGAGCAGAGTCCATGCGCATGTCGCGCATGATGGTGCATGCAGATGAACAGGTGAGCCTGTTGGTGCGGGGTGTCATTGGTTGGCTCAGCCTAGCGCAACGCATCGTAGGCGATCAGGGTAAGCCCACCCGTTTGCGCATCTTCCTCATGCACGATCCATCTGTCGGTGAGCTCAGATCAACCCCCTCTATCCAACGCTTTGACCCGAAGAGAAGCAGAATTGGAAGCACAGCGAACACAGCTCTACATGTTCCACCAAGCCTGCAGCCAGTCAACGAATCTTGACATCCTTCGACCTGATGCCTTCCTTCTTGCCTTCGAAGTTCTTGTCAATGCAAGCTCCTATAATCTTGTACGGATCCGCCAGATGGTTTCTCGAGATCAACAGGTTGCCAGATCCTCCTGTGTTGACGTAGCCGTAGTTGCGCAGCTGGTCCATCAGACCATGGCTGAACTCTTCGCTGACCAGAGCCCTGCCGCGGGGGAAGTCTGGTGCTTTGCTAAGATCCAGCCGTTTCTTCCTACACTGAGCGGCGTGTGTCTTGTACGCAGAGATGTCGCCATCGAAAGCCACCAGATTGAACGTCTTGTTCACATCGCCGACTTGCACAAGACCCAACCCATCTTGGAGAGTGATCCTGTTACTGCCATCTCGGTGACGTTTCACCGTCTCGTCACCGAGTGAGCTGCCATCGACCGCCGTCAGTCCTTGGAAAATGAAGGCGAACGGTGCAGTAAAAGTGCACCCGCAATTTACTTCGAATCTGCATGACACCTCCGCGGTCGTCTCTGTGGCGAGTTGGCAGTTGAAACCTTCTAGGTCGATCATCCTATACGAAAAGGACCAGTTGTGCACCCAGACGCCACGCGGATCCTCCCAAGCAGTACCGCTGACGCATCGGTCTTCCCATTTGGCCGGCTTTGCGTTGTGGTCGCTCACTCGCCACATTGGTAGGAGCCTTTGAAGCAGCTTCCTTCGATATTCCACGATATCACCATGCGGATCCATCAGCTTCCCGAGCAGCGTCGCGCAATGAACCAATTTTTGTGCCGTCTCGTCGGTCTTCACATCCTGAAGCTGGTCATTGATTGCTAGACGCTCACTGGAGAATGTGCCGGTCTTGACCTTCTTGCCACAATTGCAGCCTTTGAAGGTGAAATTGTATCCGCTGCCTGGCTCATTCTGCAGCAGCTTTATCGAAGCAAATTTCCGTGGGGTTCCCTTGAGGTTGATATCTGCGACGGTCTTGGCCAGACCCTTCTTGTTCACGTCGCCTAGCTTCAGCACCCCAGCGAAGCAGTCGGCCGTTGTCGTGCGGCTGTGTTTTCTCACCATTGGGATCCAGTCGTACTCTCCTCTCTCCTGACTACTGACTGCCAGACTAGTCCAAGCATGCCCTGTCTTGATTGACAGCTGCTTGAAAAAGCTGAAAGACATCGTTTCGACGTCGTCGCCCGTCAGGTCCCGCGTTATCTCCTCTGTACTGAAAAGACCATGGAAGATCCCCAACAGACCCCGAAACAAATCGTGCTTTTTGAAACATGACCGTGGGAGTATGGAGATGGCGGAGAAGATGTTGCTGATTCCTTTAGGATTGTCGTGCCACCACTTGGGTCCTCCACTGATGATATCGGTCCGCGCGCCCTCCAGGCCTTGGACCGTAAGCCGGAGGCTTTCGAGAATCACGATATCTTCTTGAATTGCTCTCATGACGACGAGTACTGAGACAGACTTCACCTCCCTGGACTTTTCGATCCAGTCAAGAAGTTTAACCGCTCTATCACAGGCGTCCAAGGCGAGATCCAGCCAGATGTCCAGTTCTCCAATGTCAGATATCCGTGGCCCGTCAATAGCCCACAACCTTACGTTCTTGCCCAGAATCATCTCCTGAAAGGTCCAGACTCTCGTGAAGTATTCATTGTCAAAGAGCGAAATGACGTTGCGAACGCAGGTCGCGTAGCAGTTGAGAAGACCTAAGTCGAGAGCAGCGGAGGCCGCCGTGGCCTTTGGAATCGGGAACAGCCAGGGTGTGCCAGCCCAGTGCTTCAGGCAATCCACCGTTCCTTTGCTCAGGTTTGGAGTCTCAGACGAGAGCGAGGAGCCACCCATGTGGTACATGACATGATCGACAAACTTCAGTTCGTGTACCATCTCCTTTGGATCCCAGACCGCAGGCATCTTCATCAGTATATGACAAGTCTGTGCAGCTTTGTAGTATTCGAACATCTTTGGAACCTCACCAGCCTTTTCTTCCTCGTCGTCTTGCTTGATGCAGATGCAGTCTACCCAGAGGTACTCAAGATCAGCGGCGATCATGAAATCCTTGATGTGAGCGATCTTCTCGCGGGATGTGTCAATCGTCCAGTCGAGAGCTTGGATCTTGTGTCCTGTAAGCTCCTTCTCAGGATCACTAGGGTCTGTGAGTACTCTGCCATCGGCGCCGCACTTGTCATCATAGCCGTATGGCTTTGTCTCGGCCGGGTACCATCGGTGGGAGATAATGTCATAGGACTCGACGTAGGTATGGCGTAGGTCTACTAGAGTGAAGACACCTCGTTGTTGGCGTAGCAGTCGCAGAGGACGTACGGAGCTCATGGTTGGTAAGATATTGTGAAAGTGATGGTCAAATCAATGTGTGTTTATTAGCTGTGAAACGGATTGGAGATTGCTTTCACAGTCTGAGCAGCCCTGGTCAACTTCATATCAGCTTTGCTGCCACGCAGCCTCAACTCGAGCAAGACGATAACCGCTACTGAAAAATATCCACGGCGCCTGCCTGTATCCCTCTGATTTGTGCTGTAGTGCCATGTACAGCCAAAGGAGGCTGAAACTCCTGGATACGGACTTGGCAGTTGGGAGATAGCATGGGTTAGCGAGCTGCAACCGCTGGCGGTACCTGAGCAACCACTAACTCTGCGATGCACTTCGGCGAATTATGCAAGTGGAGCAGGGGTGGAGCGAATCTTTCCTCGATACTTCGAATTGCAGCGACACGTTGAGTGAGCACCAAGACTTCTTCACCCTCAAAATCAGTGCACATCTCAGCTTTCGCGTGAAGCGCATGCACTACCCACACCGCCAAGTATCACAACAGCGCTTTGAGAGTGTATCTCATGCAGGGGCGCATCTACTTTAATCCGTCAGATCAGACACCCTTCTCGGCACTCTATTCGCACTGTTTGCCTGATACTGCAGTAGATCATGCATCTTTCACGTCCCACCTGTACTTTCGTCCGGGGTGATCATCCAAGAGCCAACTCTGTCTGAGGAAAGCCTCTCGCGCTGTGGCGCCCTTCTTCTCCACCTCTTTACTGAACAGTCCTCTTCGTCTGAGTTCTGACAGAACCCACTCGCTAATATCTTGGAAGCTGCCTGGGCTTACAATATGGCTCAGGCCCAAGCCATCCAGATCGGCTATCTCAGCCCAACGCTCGAGCTCATTAATAACTGTCTTAGGGCTACCTACACCCTGAGCACCCAAATCACCAAGCAGAAGGTACTCAGCAATCCGAGCTTTGGTCCAGGGCGCGTTGTCGGTGCCCGGTACAGTAGCTGCCCAGCCATTGACAATTGACTGGATTGCCGGAGCGCCCTTGGAGAAGCGGAATTCATCATCATCATCAGTGTGAGTGAAGAGATCATAACCTGTCCAGCCTCCGAAGCGGGCCAGCGCTCCTCTTTGTCGCCGTAAGAAAGCATTCCTTCTTGCTTCGCTTGCGCCTTCTCTTTGGTTTCGTCAATGATGATTGTGATACCTGCGACGACCTTCAGGGGCTAGGGTCGCGACCAAACTTGTCTTTCGCAAGGTCTCTGGGAGCATCTACTGAGACGCGAACCTTCTCTGGCGTTTGACCACCAACGAATACAGCCTCAGCATGATAGACTCAAACTTCTTTCTAGCCTTACTAATACCGGTCTAGAATAAGAATGGGGTCCATTGAGGTGACGGCTCGCAGGTATGCAGCTCAGGGACGTTGGAGTGCTTGCCCTGGTGGTAGATCTGTCGGACTCTCCTCTACCGCGAACTCGCCCGTCTCTCCGGCGTCTTGAGGGTGATGCCAGAGACCAGGTGAGAGACGACCGGGTACGTTGATAGCGAAAGCATCAAGAACAAGTTGTCTCTTCAATGTGCCACTCGAAGTGCTGATCTCCGACATGCTGACGATACTGTAGGCTTCCCTGTACTGGCAGGATCGTGGCTATGATGCTTCAAGAAATGCAGGATTCAGAGAGCCTTAGATGTATTTATCGTGTCTTAAGTATGAGGATTCTCCCCCTGGCGATTGCGATGACGCCAGCGCTTGCTCTAAGCACGTTACTGTAGGTTGTCAGGACCTCCATTCATACACATACAGCAGTTGCAAATGTAGCTGCAACAACGTGCTCGAGGCGGGCGTTTGCGCCATTGTAAGCCGCGACTGTGAGCAGAATGACAGGCGCCCTTCGTTCTTGGTACACCCTGTGCCCACATCGGGTGTTGGTGTTGAACTGTGCAAGGCAATGTGGCTGGTGGTGGTGACGTGACGCGCCTGCTGCAAAGGCGCGAAGCTCCGCTCCCGAACACGCACCAGATCACGCCGCCCCTTCAACACCAACATCTTCCATACGACCATACGACGGTACAGCACCTACGCAGGACACGACTATGGCTACGCTCTTCCGCATCCTCTTTGAGGTTGCCAATGCGAGCTGCGGTGCCCTTCATGGTGATTGAAAATGAGTCATTTTGCGCTAAGCCGCAATCGCTCAGCACAGCCGTCTTTATATACTTCTGTTCTTGTATAAGGACTGAGGAATGAGACGTCCTTTGAGAGACACACAAGCTCAATACCAAGTCTGGACAAGACCTTTCCAATCCTGCCAAACAGTTTCATGACCGCCACTGCAACCGCCCTGACTGCAACCACCGCGACTAAGTTTCACGATGTTCCCCCGCCGCCAACTTCAGATGCTCGCCGATCGTGGGCTTGTAACAGCTGTAACCTTTCATTTGACTCAGGGGAGATGCAAAGATCCCACATGAAGAATCCCTGGCAGTATGTCTCAGAGCACATTAGTATTGCAGCTTACTTATGCACGAGCAGTGTTTACAATCTGAAAAGACGCATCGCCTGCTTGCCGCCCATACCGTTTGAGGTCTTCGAGAACAAGATCCAGATGCAAGTAGAAGCGCCCCAAGCCGCTCCGGAACACCGATCCAGCGAGGCGATCGACGAGGAATCTATTTCACCAAATCAGTGTCTCTTCTGTAATGTAAGATTTGATAACAGCGACACTGATGGTGTTGACGAAGTCATCGAGCACATGTTCGCCGTTCACGGATTATTCATCCCAGATCAAGACCGCCTTTCAGACACAGCGAGCTTCCTTGGTTATCTGGCCACGCAAATACGGGTGTGGCATGAGTGCTTGTACTGCGGGATCATAAGAACATCCAAATCCGCAGTTCAAAGCCATATGAGAGATAGCGGTCACTGTATGCTCAATTTCGAGAAGGAACCGGAGCTGTGCGGATTCTGGGAATGCAAGAGCTATCAAGGAAACGGCTTCACGGACACTGGTACCAATCTTTAGAGCAGACTTCTGGAAGGGCCACAATTGAAGCTAGCCTCCGGAAAGACAGTGACCTCGAAGTCCTGCTGTCGGTCGAGAACTCAAGCCACAGGAGCGACAAACTTACAAGTTGTTTTGCCGGCTGATGCAAAGTCGTCGCAACCACCAGAGCCTCCCAAAATCCGTACTTGCCGCCAGCTGGCCCGCCGAGATGAGATGGGCTTGCAGAATATGGGCTTTCAACAACGCAAAGTCCTTGTGGCGGCAGTGAAGAGATCGCAAAAGGAAGAAGCAACGGCGATGCGCGCAAAAGAGTGGACATATGCGCGGAAATGCAACGACCAGAAGCATGACCAGAGCTATGGGGCTTTGGCGTGGGCCAAAGGGGGTATGCACAACCTGCTACCCAGGTAGCTCACTTTCATGTTAAAGAAAGACACGGATAAGGGCCCCCAAAGACTAAGCAATACTAATATTTAACTCATCACAACAACTTTCACTAATGCTAGAACTTTTTCTGAATGTTTTGTAGGACTCTGCGTTTCTTCAAATTTTAGCATTTAGTAATATTGTGGCGCTGCAAGGTGAGCTGCTGTTCTACGATTCATTATCCGCCGTTCTTTCGTTAACACAGAAGAGCTCGATCCGGCAATTTAGACGACGTCGTAATCCACATATCTTATCGCACCTGTCTGTACATTGACATTCCTATTGCAGTCCCGCTACAAGCGCGCCCCACTCTCCATTGTAATTGCCGAAACGGCTAATGCGTCAGAAACACTCTCTAGAGATGCATGCCAAGTTCATGAGTGGTTGTACTTCTGCTCGGAGGTCTTGGCCCGCCGACATCTTTGCTTCCTGCGTTCCGGACATTCGGACCCCGGACCACCATGACAATCTACGGTGCATGTGCAGCTCGCAATGATTAACATGAGAGAAATGGTGGGTCCGTACCTGGATCCGTCTCATTGAAATTTGCAGGTAGCACACAACATCCCACTCCATCACCAACAATCTTCACACGGCCATGGCGATGACACAACACGCGCTACTGGTTGCTTGCTTCGGTCAGATTTCCCTCCAGGCTTTGACGTACAATCTTGACCTTTTCTAGTGGTTTTCGGACTGGCTTCCAAAATCGTCTACAACCTTTGGCTCCACCCGCTTGCGAAGTATCCTGGACCACTACTTGCAAGAATTACCGATTTCGTCTACTGGTACCACTGGTTACGGGGCCGACTGCCTTATTTCATTGAAGCTACCCATGAGGAATACGGCAGCCGAGTTCGCATCGGACCCAACAGAGTCAGCTACATCGAGCCTGAAGCTTGGAAGGATATCTCTGGTCACAACACCAAAGGCAAGACCCTAAGAGTTATCAAGGATCCAGGCTTTTACATCAACAGTCCTCATCTGAAGGAACCCTCACTCCTGATCGAGCTCGATGACGGGAAGCATGCAAGCCTTAGAAAGCTGTTCACCCATGGGTTTTCCGACCGTGCGCTGAAGGCTCAAGAGCCTCTGATCCGGACCCACGTGGACAAAATGATCAGCAACATTCGCCAGGAAGCAGCATCTGGACGACCAGTTGACATGGTCAAGCTGTACAATTGCTGCACTTTTGATATTATTGGAGAACTCGCTTTCGGAGAGTCTCTTGGGCTTCTCGAGAACTCTGAGCTCAACGCATGGGTCGAGAGCATCTTGTATGGACTAGAGGATGCTGCATTCTACGCCCTCGTTCTCGCATATCCAATTCTTGGATACTTCGTGAGATTCTTCCTGTCTGAAGAGAAGAAGACTGCCTCACTGGCAAACGCCCAATACAGCGAGGACCGTGTCCGCAAACGGATGGACAAGGGCGCAGTGACTGAAAAGCCTGATTTCTGGACACTCGTTCTGTCTCAACACGACAGTGGTGCCCTCAACTTCGAGCAGATGAAGTCGAATGCGGATCTATTCATGGCAGCTGGCTCTGAGACAACTGCGACAATGCTTTCGGGCTTGACATACAATTTGCTTAAGAATCCTGATAAGTTGAAGAAGGTTGTTGATGAAGTTCGGTCGTCATTTGCCGGCGAAGACGAGCTGACCATCGGAAACATCCATCATTTAAAGTACTTGAATGCTTGTTTCGAAGAGTCCATGCGAAGTGAGTCTCCAAAATTGATTCTTTGCGACTATCTGACACATTTTCAGTCTACCCCAGTACACCCCTCGGCCCTCCACGCGTCGTCACTCAGACAGGCACAGTCTGCAACGATGTTTTGCCACTCGGGGTACGTATGGATTTGCTGAAGTTGTGACCGATGCTGACACATAGCAGACCAAAGTGTCGATTTCCATGCTGAGTGCCTATCATAGCTCAAGCAACTTCGCAGACCCTGCCAAGTTCATTCCTGAGCGTTGGCTCGATGACACACCCGAACATGAGCGCTATGCGCACGACCGCAGGGAGGTCTTCCAGCCGTTTTCAATGGGACCGAGGAACTGCATCGGCAAGAAGTAGGTCACCTGTCCACAGCTTGTCGGAAAATCTACTTACAGTCAACAGTCTTGCTTTGCACGAGATGCGCTTAATTGCGTGCAAGATGTTGTGGCATTTCGACCTAGAGTTCGCTGACGGTAACTGCGAGAACTGGTTTGATCAGAAGTGTTTTTGGGCACTGTGGAGCAAGCCGCCGCTGTTCGTGAAGGCTAAAGCTGTAAGATCCTGAGATCTACCGTCGCAAGTCATGTTGAAAGCTATTGTGATTTTGAAAGGAGTCTGTCTGCTGGATGACTCGTTTCTGCATGTGTCGAACTCATAGCGCTCGTGCCACATCTACATCACGATAGCATCCTAGACACGTACTCACGAATCGAAAGGTCAAATTCGTCCACGCTATGTACCTGTTTTGATTACCTCAAATTCCCCTGGAAGGGACTTCGGCGTATCTACAAGCCACCGAGCATTCATTCTGAAGTGAAGAACATGCAAAAACCACCATTCGATATTCGGCACACAAAACCCGGCAGACAAATTGCCTCCCTCGTACATAATCGTGACCGCAGTGGTATTGTTCTTCGCCGCTGAATGATTTGATGAGGTCCTCCGACTCCGCAAGGGGCTTCCTGGTGGCCTCGAGGAACTGTCCCACATTTACTGACAACACAGTAGACGCAATGCTAGTGCATCCCCCAACAAGCCATTTTGGAGTGATAAGGGCAATCACCGTGTAGAGTTCGTGTCTACCTGCCTACTCTTCTCGCAAGGCTTAGCGTTGCCAGCTTTTTCTGAAACATTCATATCTTATGTATTCAATTTTTTTTCACGGATAGGTCGTGCCTCCCACGCCAACCTTCACTGCTTCTCGTATCCAACGATTGCCGTGAGCTCGCTACAGTGAAAGCCGCAACACATTCTTGGCGTGTCTGAGTTCCCGTCATACCGCCTTGACCACATCCAGCACAGTGACTCCATTCTCATTCCGCAGCACCACTTCGTAAGAAGGAAGGGGCTCAGGAAATGCGTGATCTCCTGCGTTTACTCGCCGTTCCACGTTCAATTGGACTTCCCTCACTTTGGGAACGAATGCCAGCATCTGTGCCCAAGATGCCTCCTCGGGTTTGGGCTTCTTCGCTAACAGTTGGACATCTTCGATGCCGTTGAAACGAAACATGGTATATGGAGGTCCGGGTTTCAGACAGGGATGAATGGAGTCACAAAAACCATCAATGTCGCAAACGATGGGATGGTGTCCTCCGCTCCCATCCGTGTCATGCTGATAGGCTTCAGGGTTGTATATTTCGATGTTGTGGCTCAGGCGAGGTAGTGCTTTATCTGTGATATCCATATGCTGACTAATTTCGATCCAGATGCGTAGGTCATCATAGGTATTTTGTTGCTCCGAGGCGAATCGGCGAGAAGTTGGCGAAAAGAGGGACCCGCGCAATGTTGGATTGTTGCCAGGTAGATAGGTGGTCCACTTCTTGCACACACGTTGGCAGCGGATAAGATCGTAGAATGACATGTGACCCCACATTTCTTGGAGGATCTCTGGCGGCAATGTGTCGATGGGAGTTGTAGCATTGCTGGCAGTCCGGCTGGCGGTCATGCTGGAGACGATTGTTTCGAAGATCGTGGTGACTGATAGCGGGGGTGTGGAAGGTTGTATTGTGCGTGTGTGGAAGAATTGGAGGGTCACGGAAGGTACAAGTGACCTGAGGTGAGAGTGAAGTCGTAGTAAGAGGCAAATCCTCTGCGATCGAACTGATGAGGTGAAGGAGCATCTGCACAGATGCAAGTGCCATTAGTCATTGCTGGACAGTAAGTTGAAGACATCACGGACAACAGTGCACATCGGGTACGGCCATGGTCGAAGACAAACAAGACTCCTAGACTTCTAGAATGTCAAAAGCACAGCTCCAGTTTATAGCAGGAACAGCAAGCGTGCCTGCGTGAATGGGAGCTTCGCTGTGCGAATTTCTTTCCTAGAGATGACACTTTGATGGGAGGATATGCTGATGAAGTGCTTCAGCATGTCACAGAATGACCGTTTCAGATCGCACAGGAAGGCAAAAGTCGTGGCGAGCGTGCCTGCGTGCCCAGGTGCGTGCGCCGGTGAGAGGTTCCTGCTTCCCCGTTTCGGAGCCCGGGAGGCAGGACCGAACGTGACCCCCACGCTTTGCCGTCAACACCTCAAGGTCCTCAACACAAGCGCCAGACACGAGCGTCACCCACGCGAAGTGGGAACGAAGAAACGAAGAACTGCGCTGCGCTCCGTGATGTCGTCCGCGGCTCAATACCGGCGGGACGAAAAATGCGGACTGGCTCCCGGTACATTGGTACTGGATCGCTGGCTGAATCGTTGAAGCAGTGGAGCCGCTGTGAGACTCTGTCATGAGGCAGGAACGCCAGGCGCGTACGAGCAGCGTGCATTTGTTTGAATGAGCATCAAATGAATGACTCGAGAGAGCGGGGTACGTCTTTTTCGTATGTGAAATCTTGATTGACCGATATGGGTGTGGATGTAATCTACTTACACCACGCCCAATGCAAGTGCATCTCGCAAGGGTATATACCGCATATATTGCGCCAAAAATAGCCAGAGCCCAACTCAACGCCAACAATGCTGAACGCTCAGAGTGCCAGCTCTGCAAATGCCTCTGCAGATGCGGCCGGAAACAGTAGTAATAGACGAAAGAACCAAAGCTAGGGCTGCAAGGCTACCTGGAGACAAGCACCTTGTCGACAGCAGCAGATGCAAGGTCAGACACTTCTGCGATAGTGCCCTTGACATCAACGATCTCGACGTCCTTCAGTTGCTTCACTTCGAGCTCGTCGGGCTCCTCGAGCGCCGCGAATTGGCTCTCGACCATGCTGTCCTTCATGTAGTGGCCTTGCCTGCCGCGGACGCGAGCCAGGAGAGTCTCCTTGTCGGCGCGGAGGTATACGAAGTGCACGTTGGCGTCTGGCTCCTCGTCATACAACTTGGCGGTACGGATGACATCGCGGTACTTCTTCTTCAGGGCGCTGCAAGTGATGACGACGCCCTTTGCGCCGTTCTTGAGGTCCTTGAGAGCTTGGTCGCGGAGAAGGATCAGCCAGTCCCAGCGATCCTCGTCGTTCAGTGGAATGCCGGCTGCCATCTTGTCGATGTTGGCTTTTGGGTGGTACTTTGTTTGTTAGTGTGAGAGGTACAATTAGGCTGGAGGATACGTCATACCTCGTCGCCTTCGATGTACTCGAAGCCGTAACGATCACTGAGATATTTTGCAACAGTGCTCTTTCCGCATCCTGCCGGACCGGTGACAATAAGGATGTGGTGACGGTGGGGGATAGCCATCTCGGTTGCTTTGCTTAGGTTTGCTGACGAAGTTGAGGGTGAACCGGCTGTGGATGCTGGTGGTGTAGGCAGCGACGCATAGTGTACCGGTGCAGAGTGTGTGGGTTCGATAGTTTGCAGCATGATTGATGTTTGCTGAGACACGCGAATAGAAGGACTGGTGGATAGGCGCTAGTAGACAATTGAAGTTGGGCTTGCAATGTAGGAAAGCTGGGGTAGGGCCGGTGATTATATAGCACTGAGAGTAGATGTAATGCGGACTATATTGGGCAGAGGTAAGCGGGAACGGCAGTTTAAGAGTCAAGCTGGGGCAGAGCGCATCTTAAAACGTGGGTACGCGTCTGGAAATTCCTCCCGCCCATGACGGCAAGGGTGGGATCAGAGTTTGGGAGCACAGTTTTGAGGGCCAAGGCTTGATGTCACCACGAATAGCGTCGCGTGCGAATCAGCGGGCATCGTGCGATCTCTGCTTGGTCCAATCTGGGGATAGAAGCTGGCGGATGTAACTGCCCGCAAGTTGGCGCCCCTAACCATACCGGATGCGACCAAAAGAAAAGGGAGTTTCTTCTTCGTCGGCGTTTGAAAGTTTGGGCGTGCCGCTGCGCGTGGGATGATGCAGTGGCGGATGGAGACCCCGCAAACCTTGGTATGCACCCCGGTCATCGTCAGGTACTGGTGCATCTTGCATGGTTCGGCACACCTCTGCCAGCGCAGCACCCGGCTCGGCAGCGCTCACTGTCACTGCATTGTATAGAAAACACGCTGCGCGCTGTGTCAGCGAAGTGCTCAGCTGGTCACTTTTGGGCTGAGGTCCTCGCTGACAAGGAGAAGTCGTTGGATAATAGCGCGTGGGGGTCACGAGAGGCACAGAAGTCTTTTCCGGGCCGGTGAGGGTCGAGCCTTGAACAGCAACGGGTCGTGTGGGCGAAGCGCCAGGAGACGCAAGCTGGAAATCTTCCAGATGCGCTAGAGCAGCGCCATTCTCCGAAGCAGCGCATCCCGAGGCTGCGTTGAGTCATGCCGCACCGCTGCACAGTGGCTTGCAGTATGCAAAGGAGGTGCTGTGTGATCACGACTTGATGCTCACCACAGCATCCCGAACCGAAGGTAGCGGCCCGCGTGACAGTTCTGAGACGCGCGGTTAGTGATGACGTGGAAGGAAGGCAGTCAGGAACAAGGGCGACATAGAGACCAGCTGTGATGATGCAACTATCGGAAACTGCGGAGAGCTGCACGTGATAGTCCAGATACAGCTAGCGCAGATCGTAGCTGCCGTCCTGGGGAGCTGCGCAACACATGACGACCGCGCGCCGACGACCGACGAGACGTTGACAGCTGCATCGCAATCCAGGAACGCGCCAGGTCACCCGTCGCGCCGCCGCCGCCATGTCCTACTTCTTCTCCACCCCGGTCGACATCGATATCGTCCTCGAGGACCTCGACGACCGCTCCGCCGTCGACGTCAAGCTCGACAAGAATCGCAAAGAGAAGGTGCCATTGTATCTCGATGGAGAGTCTGTCAAGGGGCAGGTCACTGTCAGGCCCAAAGATGGCAAGAGGCTAGAGCATACCGGCATCAAGGTGCAATTCATTGGAACAATTGGTGGGTGTTGCATGTTCAATACTGGCGCCTGGAATGCTAGCGATCGATAAGGTTATAATACTGATATGGATTGGCGTAGAGATGTTCTTCGATCGCGGAAACCACCACGAGTTCCTCTCCCTCGGCCAGGAGCTTGCTGCGCCCGGTGAACTCCAACACCCTCAGACCTTCGATTTCAACTTCAAGAACGTCGAGAAGCAGTACGAATCATACAACGGCATCAATGTCAAGCTCCGGTACTTTGTTCGCGTGACAGTATCGCGCCGGATGGCGGATGTTGTCAGGGAGAAGGACCTCTGGGTGTACTCTTACCGGATACCGCCTGAGACAAACAGCTCCATTAAGATGGATGTTGGTATCGAGGACTGCCTGCACATCGAGTTCGAATACTCTAAATCGAAATACCATTTGAAGGACGTTATCGTAGGCAGGATCTACTTCCTCCTGGTGCGATTGAAGATCAAGCACATGGAGTTGTCGATCATAAGAAGAGAGACAACTGGTGCAGCACCAAATCAGTACAACGAGAGCGAGACACTAGTGCGGTTCGAGATCATGGATGGCTCGCCATCGAGAGGTATGGTGCATAGTCATGCGGCATCTGTAACGTGCTAACGCAGCTGCAGGAGAGACAATACCCATCAGGTTGTTCCTTGGCGGCTTTGACCTAACGCCCACTTTCCGAGAGGTCAACAAGAAGTACTCGACCCGCTACTATTTGAGCTTAGTGCTCATCGACGAAGGTGTGTATCTTCTTGTCTTAGTCTGTAGACCTGACTAACCTGCATACAGATGCGCGACGATACTTCAAGCAGTCTGAAATTGTCCTGTTCAGACAAGCACCAGAGGGGTTGACTTTAGCCCAAGAACAAAACAAGCTGATGGCAGTGCCTTGAAGCAACTGCCGAAAGCCCCATACAGCTGTCGAGTACCAGAGTGCCGGAATATGTACGAGACAGTTGCATAACGTCGAGACCCCTGCGTCTCTCGAACACGAGTGCATGATCCCACAGACTGCAGGGCTGCGCCAGCTGAGTGTTTCCCCGCACTCTACGATACAGCATCCTTGGCCATGTATATATGTACCAGTTCAATAATGATACCAATACCAAAATGGCAACCGGCGAATCTGGCAATTCTCGCCGTACCCCCACGTGTCCAAGCGCCTTCGCGCTAATGAAAGTCTACCGCCTCTCTCGGGGCCCTCAGCCCAGCGCAGTTCCTCCGGGACGGGAGTGCTTCGGCAGTCCGGCAGCTGTGGCTGTAAACTCGACGTTGCCCACAAGTTTTGGAAAATCTCGGTGATGCAACACAAACGGCATGTTGCGCTGTTCATTGTGCATGCAGCAAGCTCACAAACGCACGACATGCTCGAATTTGCGTTCCTCGTTTGCGCCGCGGACTGTATGCTCCCACGCGACTCAGTCTCAAGCTTGCTCACGGTGCTCTACGACACTGACAGATCGATGAATCGACTCGATTCGATAGCAATCGAAACTGGCCCTGAGTGATCGGCGATCTGCGTAAGCTTGCCATTCCATCTGAGAATGCCATGTTTCCACATCGAGTTCCCGTTACGTCCGGCGCCGTTTGTTGAGGCTCTTCTCGGCTCGGGTAGCCGGCGCCAAGTATCGTGAGCTGCTCACAACCTTTCACGGGCACAAAATCCGCAACAGCAGCTATAACACGAAGCAAGGGAACGTGTTCAGCCGTTGCACGTATTGCTCGAGACAAGTCACTCTCACACCACGATACGTCATTCGAAGGAGACGTCGTGCCGCCGCGCCGCGGTACGTTGCGAATGCTCTTTTTTTGTGATGCTGATGAGAATGTTTGGGCCACTTTTTGCTCTGTGATCGGCATTGCGATCAGCAACAGACCCTTTTATCTGACAGCGCAACCTTCTAGACGAGTCATATGACTGGAGCGTTCGCATTGTACAGCCTATTGCAGCCAGGAAAGATGGAGCAGAAAGACAGAAAAGCCGACTCATTCGCTGCTGGGAGAACGTAGTGCGACTTTGACCGAGAAGTGGAACTCGAGCTTTTGATGCAATGACGTCGCACATGCAATTCTTTCGCTTTCCCATGTTTGCGTCGAAACTTTCCCATCTTTATTAGAAGAACCAAGCTCCCTCCGTCGAACATCGGACAATTGAACCGCAGAGTTTTAAGCATGGCAGAATCCCATCCCAACACGCCAGGTATGTTCCCTGCATAGCTCGACTTCCTGTGTTTTGCACTGCATTAGCCCCCTTAGTGACCGCATCGAACACTGGAGCCTTATCTCTGATACTGACTATATCCAGCAGAGCCCCAGGCTTACTTCGACCAACAATCCGATCGGCAGAACCAACGACCACCTCCTCGACCTATTCGAGGATCAGGTACTGCAAACAGTATTGCAAGAATACCCACATCTCGCCTGGAAACACCATACAGTCTTGCAGGAACAAACAACCGCGCTACCAGACTTCGTTCCGCTATGGAGCGACCTTCCGCCATGGAGCGAAATGATACCAATCTGACGGCGCAGACGAGCGACACTCAAAGGCTCGAGAAGAAGCAGCAACAGTTGGTCGACGTCGAACATGAGTACTTCAGACTCAACCCTTGGTACAACCAGCAAAAGGAAAAGCCAGTTTTTGGTCTAGGCCAGCCCCTTCCACATACAATGCGACGTGGTATGTGGTGGGGTAAGAGTGACCTCAAACAACGCATGGAAGAGCTCCAATCAGAACAGGAGGACTTGCAGAAAGGTATTGATGCACGTGATGGGCTGGATATGGCGAAGGAGAAGGGTATGCTGAACCGCGATGTACATTGCTGTTGACTATCGCTGACCACTGTAACAGAAAATGGAGGTGATTCAGACGGCTCACAGACTCCACTGCACCCCGGGCAATCATCACAGGAGGCCTACAGCGCGGACATCCAGTCGTACAGTAAAGGCCGAATGCCAAATGTGCGCAGGCCAACATCTAATACCCACTCGATGGCTGGCAAACAGCGAAATGACGACTCGGCACCAGAAACCGCCTCAGTCAACAAGCAAGAAAGTGCTCCAGTCAACAAGCATGGCTTGGACGAAGCCAATCAAGGCCAAGGAACCAACGGGAGAAACAACTTCGGTCTTCAAGATGGCCTTCACCCTCTCCAGGAACTCGACACAAGCGAAACAACGCAAACGCAGAAGGAACAGAAAGAAGAGCAGAAGAAAGAGCACGAACAGCAGCAAGAGTACTACAACCAATACCGCAATCCAATTGCGAGGTTGCGAGCACAGTACCCGCAGGCTCCGGCCGAATTTCTTGCCGTAAGAGTACCATGTCTATTCGACAAAACACAGCTGACATTTCCAGACTTTCGTGTATCTCTTCCTCGGGATAGCTGCCAACCTATCAATTGCGACTTCATCCGAGTCTACCGGCAACTTTGAGACCCAAGCCTGGGCGTGGGGTTTCGCCGTGACGGTAGGCATCTACCTCTCTGGTGGTGTTTCTGGTGGTCACCTCAGTCCCTGCATCACAATTGCACTCTCGATCTTCCGTGGTTTCCCATGGAGAATGGCCATCGTGTACATTGCCATGCAAATGCTAGCTGGCCTAGCTGCAGGTGGCCTGGCATACGGGTATGTTCATGCGCTACCTCCACCGTGACAATATACTGACTTGACCCAGAATCTATTACGATGCAATCAACGCGATGGACCCAGGGCACACACTCGACATTACTGGCAAGGCTCTGTTCCCCAAAGGTCCTGCGTTCACGGCAACAACGGCATTCTTCAACGACTTCGTCTTCATGGCGATATACACGTGCATCGCCTTCGCTCTTGGAGACGACCAGAACTCGCCTCCCGGCCAGGGCATGACGGCTTTGATATTCGGTTTCATGGGTTACCTCATGATGGTTTCGCTCGGTTACAACACCGGACTCGGCATCTCGCCCGCACGCGACTTGGGTCCCAGGCTCGTTGGTCTGTGGGCAGGGTACGACTCATTCAGCGATGCGTATTGGGCTTACGGGCCATTCGGTGCAGCAACGAGTGGCGCGATTTTTGGAGGGTTCATTTACGATCTGTTCATCTTCGTGGGTGGCGAGTCGCCGGTGAACTACAGGTGGCCGGAGAAGGGGGATATCAAGTGGAAGTTCCATGAAAAGAAGGAGCAGGCGAAAGATAAAATCCACAACGTAGCATAAAGTGCGTTGGAAAAGAAAATTAGCTTTTTTGTTGAACATGTTGCATGGGTAAAGTGGTGTCTACTGTAACCGGGAATAGGGATGAGCCTCCCCCGCATCCGAAAGAACGGAAACTAGGCGCATCTTGGCCCGTCATCCCTTCCAGCGACCTCACTAACTCTTACTAACTCTCCGCTAGACTTGACTTCTCGCGGGGCTGGTCAAAATGATTCCAAAGCAATAGCTGTGCACACAATGTCTGCCCGAACCTCCCACAGCAAGCCTGTCGTCCTTTTCTCAGTGTCGCCATCGTCCAATGAGCACCATGTGTCAACAATAGCCGTGCAGGACTAGACGTACAACATCACTCTCTCAGCATCTGAACAGGAGTCTATATAAACCGCCAACCCTAAAAATGTCCTCCGAGGACCACTCGTCGCCAAAGCCGGCTGTCGAGAAGCAGGAAGAGCAGGGCAGCGACTCACCTGCGGTCGGCATTCGAGAACGTGTGAAGCATGTCACTTGGGCCTGGTTCCTGTCGACAATGTCGACGGGAGGACTCTCCATCGCACTTGCAGAGACGCCGCATAAGTTTCGCGGTATGCGCTGCTACGTCTCTCGACGGTCACGACTGACTTACCTGCAGGACTCTACACAATCGGTCTCATCGTCTTTTTCTTTGACCTCTGCCTTTTCACAGTCCTGTGTATCTGCATGCTTGCTCGCGCTGTGCTCCACTTTCAGCATTTCAAAAAGTCGTTCACTCACCCAGCGGAATCCTTCTTTCTTGGATCATTCTTCCTCAGCATCAGCGTCATTGTTGGTTGCATCCAAAGCTATGCCATCACATATGGGCCCGCTGACCCATGGCTCATCTCCACTGTCAACATCCTATACTGGATATACGCCGCCGTTTCGCTCCTCAACTCACTCTTCCAATACTACATCCTGATGGCAAAGAGCGTCGTCCGGCCAGTCCCCTTCCTTCCGAGCGCGTTCCTAGCCGGTTACTCTGCAATGCTCACAGGAACCATATCCTCACTCATCGCTGGACATCAGTCGCCAGGCCACGCAACAGCTATTATCATATCGGGCTGCGCATTCCAAGGGTTTGGATGGATCATGTCTCTCATTTGCACCGCGTTCGTCATCAAGAACCTTATGGAGAACGGTCTACCACCACCGCATCTGCGGCCAGCCTTGTTCATACCGGTGGGTGCAGGTGCATACACGATCGTCGCTCTCATCGGGCAGGCGAACGCTATACCCGAGTCATACGGATACTTCGCCGCTCATCCTGGGTCCAAGGCCATACTGCAGACGCTCGCGCTCTTCTCTGGGATTTTTCTGTGGCTGTTTTCGTTCTGGATGTTCGCTATCGCTGTTGTGGCGAACCTCAGTGTTGTAGGCAAAATGCCGTTTGCGCTCACGTGGTGGGCGTTCATCTTCCCGAACGTCGGCTTCACCGTGTCTACAGTCATGATCGGGCGGGAACTAGGGAGCGAGGGGATACTTTGGGTTGGAAGCGTGATGACGGCGCTTCTGGCTGGCATCTGGTGCGTCGCGTTTGTTGGCTGCGTGCGAGCTGTGTGTTTGAAGCGCATTGTCTGGCCAGGAAGGGACGAAGACAAGGATCGATGAGATAACAATAACGTCCGTTAAATGCTGAAGAGCGACCTAAAGCCTCGCACAATCGAGAAGTTGCCGCGTGTCTGGAAATCCGACACCGAATCTCACTCAACATGCACTTTGGCCCCACGCGAGCGGACTCTATCGACCCAAAAGCGTTTTCTGAGATGGCGAAACACAATTGCTACCTTTTGGGTCAGTCGCAGCAGGTAATTTAGAAGTTTCTGAAGTAAAGCCAATCTCCAGAGTGACAGGGAGCCACATCATCCAGCCCCGCGCCTCAGCCTTATAGACTGCCATAGCCTCGCGGCTTCCAAGTCGCATTCTCGCGTGGCCAGTCGCCCCTTCTCTGCCAGCATCCTACGCCTTACGACATTAGACACTGCCCACCTTCTCGATGATGAGCCCTCGATCGTTCTCTCGCATCGTACCTATGACAGTCTCGATTCTCAGCCTGCCGTTTGGACAAGCCTCCGCTCAGACGACGTGCTACTCTACGAATGAAACTGGGATACCAAAGAGTAAAGAGCGGGACTCACACCTGGTACGAACCTTGCAGTGGCTTACCCCAGTGCTGCGCATTGAACGGCACCGGTCCAACAAACGGAGACCCGGCCAACGGCGACACAATATCCGTCTATCTCCCAAACGGCGTATGCCGGAACAAAGTCACCGAGAGCAGAGTCAGGCGTGCTTCGCATGTACGTCAGATTGTCGATAGACGGTCATCCAAGGCTGACGAATCCCAGTGGGTCAACTTCTGTACGAACAACGACATCACTTCAAGCAATTGCCTGAACATCGGCGATGAAACGAGGAGTTGTGGTGGCAATACTGCTATAGTGCCTTGTGATGGGGCTGCTACTAGTGATCGCTGGAGCTGTGGTGATTCGAACGCCTGCTGCACTTCTGATGTTGGCGTTGTAAGACTTGTAGAGCGGGACTCTGTCTAGTAGCGGCAGCCCAGTAGGTGCGATTACGAGTACTGTTGTTCTCGCAAGCTTACAGGCAGCGATGTCTTCGTCTCATTCACCACCACAAGACGGTATGAAAAAGAATATCGTCAATGCACCTATTTTGAGAACCCTTTTAAAAGGTCACCTGGCAATTGATTGAAGCCATTACTCGAGCTTCAACACGGGAACATGACCTTGCGAGGAACATGCAGAGGATGGCAGCCTCCAAGCTTTCATGAATTTGCGATGTGCCTGCAACTGTTTGTCACTTTGCCAGAACGTCTAGAGCCGGGCCTGCTCACGTCCGCATGGAAGACATCACGATACCTGAAGACGTTTCGCAAGTCATTACATGTGAAAGCGGAGTGACTGCTATATGGATTGGATCAAGTCAAGGTTCTGAGATGAGAAGCGGGGAACATCAGTCGACGGCCCTCAATCTTCTTGCGAATCGTAACCCCGCGAAAGAAATCTGTACCTAATTCAGTTGATCACTTTTGACACATAGTGACAACGTGTGATCTTCTTGCAGTTGGTAACGTGTTTGTCAAGATGTCGAGCGCTTGAGACGCTCGCGTCTACTACAGCGACACCAGGATACCTGAAGACTTTTGGCGCCATGGATTATCAGAGTGCATCAACAGTAACATCGTCTGCGGTGTCGGGGAGATCCGCACTGCTCCACTGGTCGTGAAAAACAATTCACGTCCGGGCCGGACCGAGCTGGCCCAGAATTGACAGCTGCAGGGCATCTGTGGACGTTGGAATTGCTTGAGGTCTGAACGCAGCCATTCGCTACATTCCACAAGCTCCACCCAACCTCTTGATGCTCCATCATCAACCAGGTTCGAATTCTCATTGCGATCATCGGCATGCAGGATGCGCGGCTCTTTCCTTCCGCAGCCACGAACGCGTGGAGGGGTCAGCTTGCTGCGGCGGGTGCTCGCTAAAGCAGCAAGGATGCAGGCGCTGTGGAACCAGAGCTGGTCAAGCGAACAATAACGGTCGACGAGGAAGCCGTCTGACGCAATCATTGCGGACACGAATCTCTGTGGGCGGAGCAGACAATGCCTGTATTTATTCTTGTCATTGTCTGTGTCAAGGCTGCGACGATGTTCTACAATTGGTGTTGCAGCCTCGAAAAGATAAAGACTTGGGTGCAGGGGCTCGGGATGACGTTGGTGGAGAAGGGTGGGATGTTCCAGGCACAAAATCTTCTTCAGTTCAACAGCCTGTGCACTCAAGCTCAGCCCTAGCCACGCTCCCTGCCCGGCGCTATCTAAAGGTACCGAACCATGGCTGGTAGCATGTTTGTGTGCGAAGCTCCCCTCTCGTCCCGGTTTGCGCTGCCCTGAACCACCGAACGCAATCTCCAACCCCGATCCGGACCGGATCCGTCCATTGCATTGCGCGGTACCGCCGTCCCATCGCCCGGCCATTGAGGAGTCCTACTAGTTCTGGCATGCTCCCCACAGCATCATAATTACTTCTTTGTAGTATACTTGTTCCTTTTGACCCGCCGCCATGCCCGCGCGGCTCTTTCCGCACCGCGACTGGAGCAACCAGTCTGCCGAGCAGCAGCTGCCCTTCACAGGCGACAGCGTGAACGACGCCGAGTTCGCCCACGGCCAGAACAACACCGACGTCGAGTCGCAAACACACCCGCGCGCCCGCCGCATACGAGCCCAGTCGAACGCCTCCGCGACGCTATCGCAGTCCTTCACGCGCAACCCCATCCGCTCGTTCGCGCACCAGACGTCCCATGGCTTCACAGACACGCCGCAATATTCGTCCCAGGGCGTTCGCGAGAGAAGCGCCCAGCTGGCATCGTACGCCCTAGACTCGGAGGAGTACCAGGACCGACCGCACCGCCAGAGCTTCGCAGAGTCCGGCTCTCCCGTGCGCCGGCCGCTATCCGAGTACACCGATGGCCGAGCATCTATCGACTCAACGAGGGAAGATACCATCGAGGAGGACAGCGACGAGATAGAGACCCCTGTGACGGTAATCGGCGGACCGCAGCAGGCAGCAGACCAAGGCTTCTTCAGCTGGCAGAACACTGGGCGCAAGGGATCTGATGCTTCGAGAGTACCCGAGGTCGTAGTCCAGGACACTGAGCGCACGCCGTTGCTGCCCACCCCGAGGCTACCACGTGCTGGCTCGCAGCCGGAACAGAAGAAGAGCAAGGGCAAGAGCAAGAGTAGAAGTCGTTCGCCTGGCAAGAGCCTCCCTCTGCGCGTCAAGAAATCCTTCGCAAACGGTCGCGAGCATGTCCGCGGGCTCACCAGAACTCTGACTAACCCCAAGACCTACACCAAGGATGCCGTCCTCTCCGGCGCCCTGAACAGTGCGCAGACACTGACTGCCGTTTTCCTTGGCTTGCTCTTGAACATCCTGGACGCCCTCTCCTATGGCTACATTCTCTTTCCCCTGGGAGCTCCCATATTCAGTTCAACCGGCCCAGATGGCATCTCCATTTTCTTTGTCAGCTGCATAGTGTCCCAGCTGTGCTACTCCTTTGGTCTGTCTGCATTCCGTGGCGGTGTTGGTTCAGAGATGATCGAAGTCGTCCCCTTCTTCCACAAGATGGCCTACTCGATCATGGAGCGCATGGAGGGCGAGTCACCCGAAGCCATCATGGCCACCACCATCACCTCATACTGTCTCAGCTCTATCCTCACTGGACTCATCTTCCTTGCCCTCGGAGGGTTCAAGCTCGGCACCCTCGTCAGCTTCTTCCCTCGACACATCCTTATTGGCTGCATCGGCGGAGTGGGCTTCTTCTTGTTCGTCACCGGTATCGAGGTCTCTGCCCGCATCGAAGGAAACCTCAACTACGATCTTGCCACGCTCCAGAAGCTCTTTTCCGCCGATACTTGGTTTCTCTGGACTATCCCGCTTGTCCTGGCCATCTCGATCATGCTTATGCAGCGCATGGTCAAGAGTCCTTTTGTCCTTCCCGCCTTCTTCGTTCTCATCTTTGCGACTTTCTACCTGTTCGTCAAGGGCATCTTTCGCGTGGACTTGGAGGATGCTCGTAATGCCGGTTGGATCTTTGAGCAGCCTGAGGCTGGCGTCAAGTTCTACCGTTTCTATTCTTACTTCAGTGAGTACATGATTGATTACTGATGCACAGCCAATGCTTACATCTGCTTAGAATTCTGGCTTATCGATGTGTCGGCGCTCGCCAGCTGCATCCCGACCATGTTCGCCTTGTCTTTCTTCGGCATCATCCACGTGCCCATCAATGTGCCAGCCTTGGGTGCCGCAGTGAAGGAGGATAATCTTGATGTCAACCGAGAGCTGATTGCGCACGGTATCTCCAACACCCTTTCTGGGTTTGTTGGAAGTATTCAGGTATGTCCGAGACGCTGGCGTGTCGGCCCACCACTGACACTTTTTAGAACTACCTGGTATATGCCAACAGCGTCATGTTCATCGCCAACGGTGGCGACAGCCGAGTTGCAGGTTCATTGCTTGCCCTTGCAACAGGTGCCGTCTGGATCGCCGGCCCAGCCATGATTGGCTACATTCCCATCTGCCTTGTCGGCGCACTCATTTTCCTCCTTGGAATTGACCTCATGAAGGAGGCGCTGTGGGACACATTCGGCAAGTGCCACAAGCTCGAGTATTTCACCATTGTCGCCATTGTCCTGATCATGGGTATCCACGATTTCGTTATCGGCATTTTCGTGGGCATCGTACTCGCCTGTGTCAGCTACGTCGTTCAGAGCTCCCGTCACCCTGCTATTCGTGGATCTTACAGCGGCGTCGTTGCAGAGTCGACTGTGCGACGCCCTCGCGCCGACGTTCGATACCTCAACAAGGTCCGAGGCCAGATTCGGGTTGTGAAGCTTGGTGGCTTCCTCTTTTTCGGCACCATCGTGTCTGTCGAGGAGAACCTACGATCGCTGATTGACGACGACAACTTTGAAGAGCAGCCAGTAAGCTTCATCGTTGTCGACTTCACGCACGTCACCGCCGTAGACTTCTCTGGATGCGAGGGTTTCCAGCGCATCAACCGAATTCTTGGCAGTAAGGGCGTCAAGATGATTCTCTCTGGTGTCTCGTTCAGCAACGACGTTGGCAAGTCTCTCCAGAGTGTAGGTCTGCTGGACGAGGCGGAGGATGAGGAGGGCCCCCAACGACCTCAGGTTTTCGAGGACCTCAACACGGCACTAGAGTCTTGCGAAAACGAGCTCCTCGAGGTCTTCCACAGGCATTGCAGCACCCACGTCAAGAAGCGCCAGATCACTCCGCCCATGTCCATCAACGGCGCTAAGAACCTCAACTCTGAACCCATCCCGTCCGGTGGCTCTCCAGCGTCTTCTCTCGGCCCCAACTCACTCAACCCTGACTTCGCATCGCCTCGCCGCGGCGCACGCCTCATGGCCGCCCGCTCCACCATGCGCGAGTCCTCGCAGAACTCAACCTCCGACCTCTCCTTCCCCGACACCTCGAGCCACACTGATTCCGCACAGTCGGCGCAGATCGCACCGTCGCGCTGGAAGAACTTCGCACAGCCCCTCAAGATCATCCTGCAGACCTTCGAAGACGTGTCGCCCAGGAACGAAGACTTCTGGCACGTCGTAGCGCCGTACTTCTCGCGCCGTGAACTCCCTGCTGGCTCTCTCCTGTACTCACGTGGAGATGATCCAGATGGTTTCTATATCCTGGAGAAGGGCCGCTTCCGCGCGGAATACGAGCTTGATCAAGGTAGCTTCTTTGAGGTCATTTTGCCCGGAACAACTTGTGGCGAGCTACCGTTCTTCAGCGAGACGGATCGCACTGGCACGGTAGCGGTGGAGAATGATAGTGTCGCGTGGCTCTTGACGAGAGAGCAGTTCGACAAGTTGGAGAAGGAGCATCAGGATGTTGCGCGGGAGCTGCTCAAGGTTGGTCTGAAGTTGACCAAGGAGAGGATGGATGCTATCACGAGCTATGTGCTTGTCACTGCGTCATGATTTCTCGTCTTCGGCGTGTATCTTGCATAGCGCATTCCGTCCATATTACCCCCGTAGCTGCAGTTGTAATCGCACTTGAGCCCTGCTCACACACACCCGGTTTATCGTCGTTCACTCGGCAGCTCCACCCTCCCCACATCCACGCTCCTCCACCTCTCCAGCTCCTCCTTACTCCCAGCCAAGCCCTTCCACTCCGCGCTCCCATTCTTGAATATATCGTCAATGTGCTTCTCCTTCCCACGCCACGTGATGCAGCAATACTCGCTCTCCGCGTCCCACTCCACTACCACCTTTCCACCCACGACAACAAACCGCCCCGTGTTCCCGCACACCACACACCCAACCCTCATCTCCTCGCCACCAAAGAAATCGTATTTAGCAAGGTGACACGCCGGACACGCGCCCTCCACCTCCGGGCCCAGGTACTCCGCGTCATCGAACGTCTTGCCGAGTTGACTCGCGACGCGGTTCCCCAGCTGCCGCGCGCGCCGTATCGCGCCGCCGTTTTGCGCAGCGACGACGGACCCGGGGTTCGCGCAGCCGGCGACAAGGCACTGGTCGACGACTTTCGCGTGCAGACTGTACGCGAACAGATGCAGTGTGGGCAGTGCCATGGTGAACTGGTCGGGCGTCGTGGAGCCGCCTACGCACATGAAGCCGCATACTCGGGGCTTGAGGATGCGCGCGTCTACCGTCATGGAGGCGAATTTGGCATCTCCGTTACGTTGGCCGGATAGGATGCGACTTGCGAATGCAGGGTCTGTGTACGGGCCAAGCACTTTGTCGAGCACGGCTTTCAACGAGCCTGCGGGTTGGTGCGAGTACACTGCGCTGCTGAACAGTATGGCGTCGGCGTCCATGATGGCTTCGTAGAGGGTGTTTCTGTCGTCTACTATTTCGCTTCTATGACCGTTCGTAGACAGACCGTGATCGTTGTTGCCCTTGTTCGCGCCCATGGATACGTCTTGGGCGTGGCTGAGGGGCCCGGCGTTGGGCGGGTAGCTGAGCGAGGGGACGTGGATCCAGGATGTTGTTGTGCCTGGGGCGGAATCTTTTGCGGCGAGGAGGGCGGCTTTGAGGAGGATGGTTGAGTTGCCTCCTATGCTGCCGTTGGCGAGGCCAAGGATGTGCATTGTGAGATTCTGATGCTGAGGGGTACGGTAGGAAGGCTTGGATTTGACGATCGAGGATTTCGGCCTGTCTGTGGGGTTTTGTATGAAACTTCTCAGAGATATGTTCAGTCGAGTTGTGGTACGATGTTCGTCGATATGTGTCGGTTTGGTGGTCCCGAATGTGGAGTAGTGAATGTCCGGGGCGATGTACAACCCCGGATTTTGTGCCCAGTCGGCTTCGTACATCGCTAGGCGTCAAAGTACCGCGCGTCAGCCTCTGAGAGGCCAGATGCTAAGTCACAGTGATGGAGTACTTCGGATGCTACAGTCGGTAAATATTTCTAAAGGGTCACCCTCTCATCAGGCAGGGTGTTGTGGTCTCGTCAGGTTGAAATTGAGTTTCAAACATTGAATGTCCAGGAGCGAGCTGTTGTTCATCTCGAAATCCGAAAGTAAGTCGTAATTTTTGAGGTCACTACAGTGTCTTGACCTTGATGCGTATCACGACTGCGTGTTTGTACTGGCGACGCTCCGTTGGACATGCAGATCGCTCGTCCGCGACATACTCACCTTCGTTCACAGCCCCTTCTTCTCGATCACTACGTTGGTGCCGTCGCCGGCATCTCACTGTCCAGCGCTCTTCCCGGCAACTCATGAGTCGTAGCGCTTCCATACAACTCTCCCTGATGGGCATGCGCATATTTGTCGTTTATGGAAGCATCGTATCCTGTTGTCGGCCCGTAGCCATTCCCATGCTGTGTGTATGGAGGTACTCCACCAATCTCAGGAGCCGCGGACGCCTTCCTCTTCCACATCGCTGCGCGGCGAGCGAAGAAAATGGCGGCTGCGAGCAAAGCTACACCTGCCAGTGCTCCGATAACGACACCTGCTATAGCGCCACCAGAAAGTCTAGAGCCGGTGTTCGAAGATGAGGAAAAGGATGAATTCGACCCTGACCCTGCACCGGTCGATGTTGGAGTGGAAGCGCTTGCAGATGCGGGTGTGGACGATCCTGTGGCGGCAGCATTCGAACTCGCTAGCGAAGTCGCCATCGTTGAGCTTCTCGTCGCCGAGCTCTCGATGCTGGACAATGTACCACCGAGGACCTGCGCCAGCTGAATGACACCAAGATTCGACGTGCAGCAATTGTTGGAGTCACCGCAGCACCAGCGCTCACTGGTTGCTGTACCATCGCAAGGCACCATGGGCGTGTTGCCGAAGACGTTTTTCGTTTGCTGGCAGACGTCCAGACAGCCACCTCCGGACACATCGCTGTTGGTGCAAAAGTCTACCCACTGTATGTGTTAGCCTCGCAAAGAGAATGGTGTAGAGATTGACGCACGTATGCCACTTTTCCAATACCAGACTCTGTCCGCCTGTTCTGACAAAGACCGTTTGGCAGGCATTCATCCATTGTGAAGCCATTGGCTGGGTCGCCATTGGCTGGATTGGAGCGATTCAGACCACAGCATATATTACTTCCGGGGCACGCTTGGTATTCGAGATAGCTGGGTATCTTGGGGAGCGCAGTGCCGTTCGCAAAGTAACATGTCGATTGACCGGATACTTGCGCAAGGGCAGACCGAGCAAGCGTGGTCAACACGGCGATTGACGCAAGTCTCATGTCGAGGACGTCGAGTAGTCGTCTAGATGAACCGTGTTGACGGTCTGAGAAGCGGCGGATCCGAAATTGTGATGTCCAAAACTTTTTGGGGACAGGTTGTTGAAATCAAACCATTCGCGAGAGGGCGCACATCATCGACAGCCCATACCTTTGTATAGGTACGGCCCCCCGTAAGCCTTGGGGGCCAAATTATCATCCCTCGTCTCGGTCCTTCTAAAAGCCATCTTGACTCAGTGATTGGAGCATCTGACCCGCAGTGGTACAAACTTATGCATATCTTTGCATTTCCACGAGGGCGTGCGTCGTGTGGATCATTTGCTGTCTGTTGCTGCGCCTTATTGCAAGAGCAAAGCCTGCCATGATCGCCGACTGCCACAAAGTTGGCTCAACTGCATTGCGGAAGTCCGTGCTTCAAAGGCAGTTGAGGATAGTGGTGTCGTGAAAGGATGCAGTAGGATACGGAAATTGCAGGTGGGTGAGATGACGTCGTGGGCGGCTGTGAACATCAACACATCTGCGGAGCGCATGCACGCTAACGTTCGACCGTTGAATGGCCAGCTGTGGAGACGAGTCCGCGTGTGGCGCAGTCGAAGTTGTAGCTGGAGAGGAGATGGTCGGTGTAGGTAGTGAACGTCTTTCGGTGGGGGCCAGGAATAGAAGCGGCTCATCTGTTGCCCTTTCCGTCATGGGACCTAGAAGAAGTTCGAAGACCATGAGGCAGTCTTCCAGAATATGGAAATAGGGCTCAGGATGCGCCTTTTCTAACTTTCAATAGGAGACTGGTCAATCTCCAGCTCGAGTCGTGTCTCCTTCCAGATACGGAAATGCATATTGCACCAGACATCTGCAGGGCGTGCATCGAGCATTAACTCATGCGCAAGTGGAATTCGGTGAAGAAGTGGTATACAATTACGCCGTCCATGCATCGTGCTACACTCTACTCGTACAACACCACTATACACACGTTGGCTGGCGTACCGCCAACTACTGAATCGTCATTGATCGACCGAGATGGAGACATCCCCTCCTACTCATCATCAGTCAGACCCTCCCACAATGGTTTCTTCTTTTCTGCCGGCCACAAGCTCTTGAACCACGACTTATCACTGCTCGTGTCCACCGTCTTCGCGCGCTCCTCCGCCTCAGGCTCAAGCACAAATCTCTTCATGCGCTCCGCAATCCTCGGATCAAGAACCATATCATCAAGCCACACGCGTTCCTTGTCGGCAACATCGTCCTTTCGCTCCTTGGCCGACTTATGCCAGTCAGGCTCCTCGTATGCAAGAACACCCTGCTGCTCCCACTCCGCGCTGCTGTCGTCGGCGCTGGACGCCTGACCCGCGGCTTCAAAGGGGCGGTAGAAGCCCAGCACGGCGGCAGCGGTCTCACGCCCGACTTGCTCCGCGATGTGCCGCTTGTTCAGGTAGCGGTATATGCGGACGGGAAAGTTCCAGAAGCCGAGGAGGTGGGGGAGGGGGACGATGGCGGTAGGGCCCAGCGAGCGAGGGCAGGTTGGGGCGACGGCGGAGTCGGTGTAGGAGGCGGTGGTGTTGAAGGGTGGGGGCTGCTTCTTCTTCTTGTCCTTCTTATCTGTGTCCGCGGGCTTCTCTTCTTCGGGTTTGGCCTCGGGGATAGCGGCTGGGGATGCGTCGTCGGTGGTCGAGGAATGGATGGTAGTACCCGCGGCTGCAAGAGTCTCGGGGGCCGCCTCGGTCGGTGCAGGTGTGGGAGTCGGCGTCGACGTCGGTTCGATTGCAGGAGCTGAGAGCTCAGCAGGTAGTTCTACTGGCGCGGGAGGGTCGAGAGGTCCTAGCCAGCCCTCGTGAAGCCCCCGGACATACTCTTTCCACGTATGTCGCCCAACAACGACGTCGCCGGCAGGACCGTTCCAGCTCTTGACGCCAGACCTTTGCCTCAGCTCCTCGATGTCGTCCTCCGTGCCCAGCTCAATTGGCTCGTTGGCCTTCTCGCCCCGCTTGTATCGCAGCTTCCGTATCCTCTCAGCCAGGCCAGCTCTGACATCTCCTTCCCTGCGGCCCTCGACCGCGTCCCAGTCAAGCGCAGCCGCTACGAGAATGGGCTTGACGTATTCTGTGAAGTGTTCGCGCGCGGAGACAATGCCATCAGCGGGCGGCGCAGAGATGTAGATGGAGAGTTTGCGCGGCAGCTGTTGCGCGTCGAGCGGCTCTTGCGCAATGTGTTCCACCAGCTTTGCGTATTTCCTGTGTATCCGCCTCTTCTCATAGCGGTCGTACTGTACTGCGGCGGTCCATGATCCAATGACACCCCAGAATATGCACCAGTTGCGCGAAGGAAGCTTCATGCGGATGTTGGGAAGGCCTGCGCGCGGTCAGTAGGTGAGTAGGTGCCCGGATCTGTCGCAACTCACCCATCATCCTCATGGCAGGATTCTGTGGCCTAGGGGCCTTGGCCGGCTCTGCGGACGCCGTTGCGCCCTTCGCATCTGGTTCAGCCATGTTTTGTGCTGGAGGCTGCAGTTGTTGCGCGCGCGACCAAATTTCTAAGATCTCCCGAGTGTCGGCGACGAACGCGGAAGAGTCCCGAACGGGCAAGGCCGACAGGGCCGAATCTCCAGCTTTGGCTCGCTTGTGTTGCTCGATGCCCCACACGCAGAAGGCACTTTCTTCGTTTGGATTCAAGCAGTGCAACAGAACGGTCAGTGTCTGCTGATATCTGTTTAGGATATAAACACTCCTTGACAACGAATTTCCATCAAATGAGTCAGTTCTCTGATCTGACTTCCTACCTTCGGTGGTATGGTGTAAGTTACTTTCACCCACCACTGCCCTCGCAGCGTCTAACATCTCTCCAGCTAGTGGTATGACGTCGCGTTGTGGCTGGCGAACTCCTAGAGTTCCGATCCAGATCCGCGCCAGCCCGTGTTCGATTCACGGTACCGCCATGGCTCTTACGAGCATGCGACATCCTTTTTTGCGTTGTTGACAATCCCGCGGTTGGAGTTTTGCCCTGCGCGCTGATGGAGGACGCCTCGGGACTAGCGCACACTAGCGCTATTACTTGCCGAGACCACGCGTTCACGTGTGGAACCACCATCTCGACCGCCATGGATGCGATTCGAGCGACATCTCTTTTTGCTGTCATTAGGGACTCACTTTTTGCTCGGCCGCGTGAGAATGAACGCCGTTCTGGGACTGGCGTGCACTGGCGCGGTTCGCAACTACGCAAAAGAGTGGCAGACTGTCATCAACCACCACCGCCAGTCGATCAAGAGATCAGCCAGCTTGCGGTCCCCAGGGTCTTGACGCCTTACCCTACAACACCTATGACCCTTGCGCCACTGCCGCACAAGCGCACAAAGACGAAGCCGAGACTTGAGTGGAGGCCAGAGCCAGAGCCAGATGTACCAGCTTGCTAAGTTTCTCTTCCCGCAGCATGAGGGCCAGGGAAAAGGTGCAAGACCACTGTCGACAAGACGTGTTCGTTGGTGGCTCAGATAGCTCACAACGGCCCTCGTTTTGATCGCTGGTCGTCTGTCACTCCGGGTAGCGTCAAGGCAACTCTATGGTGTGTAGTTATGTACGCTGGACAGCTAGCTGCAGCAATGGCGGCGGCGGCGGCGGCGTCGTGCGAGGCAATGGTCTTCAGTGAATACGGGATCATGAGTATCATCGCCTAGCAATATTGACATCGTAGCAATGTCGCTCTAATGCATAATATCTTCGATGCCTGCCTGTTCGCCCTGAAGCTTGACCACTTTGCAGCCTCACCGTGGCGTGAGCTCCGGTTGGAAGATTGTTGTTTGTGTGCACGCCGCACTTCACATTGTGTCAACTACAGCTCCTTCTGGCTTTGACGCCTCAACCGGCGCGCTTACAAGCATGGCTACTTCCCTCAGCAGCGCGAGAGCCTGCTTTCAGATCCTTCAACTCTCATTGCGCACCACCACACGAAGCTCTTCACAACCGTCCTCTTACCACACCGGATATTGAGTTGTTCTGTTGCCCTCAAGACGGCGGCCGGCAGCAGTACCAGTGATGAACACACCACTCTCACTGCTGGCTGCGTACTGTCGATACGCTCGTCCGCACGCTCGTCGGCAAGCTCGTCGACACTGCAAGTATGTACTTCTTCTACTAGAGATATGCATATGTCTAACCCTATAGCAGAGGCGAATGCGACGGTGACTTCATTTAGAGGTGGCAGCATGCTGTCCAGGGCGGTGTCATCGAAGTAGAAGACCCTCGCTCTTCACTCGTTCACTCTATCAATGTCCCTCCCAAAGCACCGCCACGGCAGCTCAAGGCCAACAAGAAGGCGAAGGCAAAGACACGGGCCAAGGCGACACCCAAGGGCAACAGCAAGATGGCGCTGAGAGACAATAACGAGACGGGCTCCATGAGCAACACCGATGCTGCCTCAGCAGGTAATAACGACTACCAGCCCCAGCTACGACGTCGCAGCAGAGCGGCGAGACGTGTTGTAGAAGACCCCTCCGATCAAGATGAAGAAGACACCATCACCGTCGACAACGATATCGACATCCACCCCAACAGCGATGCCGACAGCCACGCCGAAATTCATGACAACACTAGCAACAAAGCCACCGCGGCGCCTCAGAAGATCGTTGAACACAACAAGAAGGTGCCCTCCCAGCAGGTACCACTTTCAGTAACGATCAGACTTTATTGCAGCCTTAGAAAGTCTTTGAGGAGAACAAGTCACACGTGAAGTGGAGTCCTCTTTTTGCTCACAGTGCAATTGAAGGTGCTTGAGTACAATAAGATCGAGCTTTATACTGGCGGGAAGAGCACAGTCAAAGATTCAAGTGAATTTATCAACTATTGTACTGAGTCTACGAGTCGCTCTTTACACCTCCTCCACACGTGTAGTGCCCTTCTCGTTATGGCTAGTATCACCATGCATCGCAGCCTTGATTGCCTCGGTCTCAAGGTTCATGCTCAGGCCAATCTCCCTCCTAGCCTCCGCGAGCATGATCGCATCTTCCTCGCCCGTACGACTACCAAAGACCTTGTCCATATCCTCAAGCGTCGCGCCCTTGGTCTCGGGGAGACAGAAGTGTACCCAGACCATACCGGCAGCGAGGAAGACGGCGAAGAAGATGTACGTGCCCCAAGTCCAGGCCTTGAGCATAGGCGGAACGAAGAATGCGACGGCGAAGTTGTTGAGCCAGTTACTTGACGCGCCGATCGAGGCACCCTTTGAGCGGATGGAAAGTGGGAATATCTCAGACACCAGTGTCCACGAAACTGGACCCCAGGTGGCGCCGAACGCGGCAATGTAGATCCAGATGAAGGCGACAACCGTCCAGCCAACATTGCTGTAGGTGACCCAGTCGTGCTGGAACTTGGCTACGAGGATACCGGCGAGCACCATCGATAACCACATCACCGCGGAGCCGACTTGCAGCATGGGTTTGCGACCGACTTTGTCAATGATGGCCATGGCAGGCAGTGTGCTGACGAAGAAGACAACGCCAGTGACACCGGTGGCGAGGAGAGCCTGGGTGCCGCCAGTAAGACCAACCGACTCGAAAACGTTTGACGCGTAGTAGATGATGGCGTCAATTCCGCTCCACTGTTGGAAGAACATGACAAGCCAGGCGGTGGAAACGCGCTTGAAGTTGTCCCAGGTGCGGAAGATCTGGTAGTACTGCGCGAACTCTCGGACCCAGACACTGCCCTCCTCCTTGGCTGCAAGGTTGGGGAAGTTCTTCTGGAAGTTGCGACGCTCGAAGAGTGCTTCGGCCTTGATCTCGAGGAACTCCACCTGGATGAGCTCGTGGTCCTGGGGCAGCTTGCGCAGGTATGACAGTGTCTTAAGACCTTCCTCGTCACGGCCCTTCTTAATGAGCCAGCGAGGGGAGAACGGCAGCCACCAGATGCCGATGGCCAAGACAGCGGCGGGAATGCCCTGAATAATCGAAGGCAGCATCCACGCCATGTTGCTCTGGCCTTCGCCGATGCCACCGATATAGTTCGAGCCATAGCCGATCCAGAACGAAAGCATGATACCGAGGATCGTCGCGAACTGGTAGAACGAGACGATCAGACCGCGAAGTTCTGGGGGAGCAATCTCTGCATTGTAGAGAGGACCAACACCGGAGAAGGTGCCGACACCAATACCAGTGAAGAAACGTCCGGCATAAAGCATAGCTGGGTTGTGGTGAGAGGCTCCAATGTACAGGTACGATCCGAGCACGACCCAGCAGCAGGCGCTGAACATAGTGTACTTGCGGGAGAAGACTTCGCCGAAGACACCTGCGGACAGAGAGCCGATGATACCGCCAAGTTGCAGGATAGATGTGAGCCAGCCCGTTGCAGAGGCCGATTCGACGACAGATGGGAAGTTACTCTTGAAGCGGGTCATGACCAAAGACTGGCCAAGAACACCTTGCTGGTAACCATACTCAAATCCACCAAAGCTGGAGGTAGTCAGTAAGGAGACACCGGCGGACAAGCAGAGAAGACGTACGAGGCAAAGAAGGCAATGACCAAGATCTTGGGGTTTTTGAACAGAGTTTGCCAGCGGTTCTTGAAAGCCGCATCGGTGCGAACCCGTGCAGACGTGACCGAAGCGCTACGAACGGCGTCCATGATGCTGAAAGTCACCGGAAAGCGACTGCAACGCGAATTAACGAGACGGATGAGCTTCGAAAAATGGGATCGTCGCCATCATATATGTACCCCTCACACGACACCTGCCATCGATGCATGTACAACCTCCCGCATGATGCATCTGTCTCTTCTGACTCGGCTAGCAATATCGGAGTGGAGAACGCGGGCCCCCAGATTCACCCCAGAGATCAATTTCTGCTCCATCTGTTTGTCAATTTGCCGAGCAGGACGCATACACGCCGATGAGACGTTACATCGACATGGCTATAGACGCGGATAGGTCGCGGAGACGCCCGATAGCTAGCCTCTCCCGACGTGGACGAGCCGGAAATTGCCTTATCCAGCTGTGATGAAGGGTTGCCATCCGCATCTGGCCCTTGCTCATCGTCAGGTGCTGGTGCGTAAATTTGCTAGTTTGGTGGAGATGTTGGGGTTGCAGAGGCGCTTGAGTTGTTCTAGGAAATGGAGCCGAGTGTGCAGGCCCTAACACTAACCACTTCGGGCATTGCATCCCTGACTGTGAAACTGCAGTGGCTTGACGCTCATCGTTCGTCGGTCTTCGTGTCGTAAGAGCATGCTGCAGTACGTAAGGCGATACCACGCGCTGCGAAATTGATGAATAGCCTGTTTGTCGTGGTCGTCTGTGGGCGCAATGCTGTAGACGTAGGAAACCCAAAGCGGTGGAATACACACCGCTGCGGCTGTTCTTAGAGTGTGAAGGACCGTATGCGCTATGGAATGACAAGAATTGAGGCTCTTCGGGAGGAGGCCAAGATTGCTTGTTGTGGAGGTCGTGCTAGCGCATCGTCATTGCTCTACATCCGGGAACAACTCACTTTCACTCTCGAGCATGCACACCAAGAGTTCTTGCGAATACACACTGAGTTGACATGTGACGTAGCGCAGACACCTGGCAGCATTTGGGCTACAGTGACGAACAATGTGAGAAGCGTTGATCAAGGAAAACTGCCATTGGCTTCATCAATCCAGTGAACTGACGGTTGCGCCGTGTCGACCTAGCTCTCTCACTTCCTATTGTCAGTTCAGTCGGGTCAAGCTGTGTGACAGTCATGAGTATCAGTTTGCGGACGTCTGGCATGCCTAAGGCAGCCTCTTCTTACTGCAACGACTTTTCGGTAACACTGACAACGGCAAACCACAACTGATGTCTGCGCGCGTCCGATCGTCGGCAGTATCTTCATATTCATTTATTTTAATGAGCACGCTAGATCAATGCATCAATGTCCTTGCTAGTAGCTGCTGGATTAGTGTTGACCGGAAGCCGCATGTCTCGCGGCTGCTACGGCGAGGTCGACTGGCAAGCACACTGTATCTAACACTGTTGTTTCTCGCCCGGCAAAACAACGCCCTCCAATACTGCATCGCACTCAACGCCATTGTTATCACTCCACAACGGGACAGTTATTGACTACTTCCGGCGCATCCGCATATCTTGCGTTCATCTTCCATTCGCAGTTCGCGTCGACGCGAAACCCTTCGTCTTCTCTCGTTATACAAGACAAGTAAGAGGTTGCTACTCGGCTCGGTAACCAGCAACTGCCGATGTGAAAGTAGAAGATGAACACCGATTTTCTTCCACAGGCAGTCATTGACGCTGCTCAACACCTCTATGTTCCTGTTCTGTTTCCTTGGCCAACGGGAACCTGGGCGCAGGTCTCGTTTCTTGCATTCTTCGTCTGCTACGCACCGCCTCACCTGTTGATGGTTCCTTTCACGCCTCGGTCAGCCGCTCGCCGCCAGGACCTACTCAGGAATCAATTCAAACGAGGTGCCAAGACTTACGTATACCGCACAGGACGCACGGTTGCCAGACTCATTCATCTTTTGCGCTTCCATGGCGTTCGTCTACCCGATATAACAGCATTCTTACTGCACGCGCTCCTTCTATTGGTGCAGTTCCGACGCAGCAAACAAACCGACGTCGAAACGATACGAAACGATGAAAATACATGGATCCTTGTTGCAACCATGATCGCTGTCAGAACTCTGAAGGGTCATGTTTTAGAAATTTGGGACCTCGCAATGTTTTCGTTGCACAGAGAAAATCCACCAAAGAGATTTCAGGGTCGTGATGCTGCGATATGGAGGTGGTCCAAACACAAGGTGCGCAATTTCGAAGCATGCTTCCTCGATGCTGTGCAATCAGGGGTATGGATATCCCCGCAGGACGTCTTGAGAGCCGAACTGTCTTTGAAGGAACTCGGGTTCTTCGATCATTACATGTTCGATGACTGGGACATCAGTTGGGGTCGGCATGGAGCGAAGACAGCGTTGAGGAACAGAGTCACCATGCCCGCATTCAGACCAGCCATCTGTTTGACTGACGACTCTCGGGCTACCAACGCCGAGACCGACCAGTCGACCTACGAACACGAGCAGAAAGAAGACTTCCTGCGCTCTCGTCGGGAGTCTTTGGTGTCTTCCTCAACTTTCTCGGTCGAAATCATAACCAGTGACGAATGTACTGCATGATATTGGTGTCGCGTTGCTAAGCCGTGCACAACGAGCAGAACTGGTACCTGTTGATGTGTGTTGTCAGGACGTCCTTTCACTATTGGACGACAGCGCGCTCCTACAACGAATCATCAGGTAGTCATATAGTGCAGGTACATAAATGCTCAGGCTCTTTCTAGGCAACTTATCTTCGTTACACATTTAACCTAGCAGTGTGAAAGACTGATGACCCACACGGCAGCATATCTGGCCTCACTGGGCACGTTCATATTGCGCGCTCCGACTGAAATACTGACTCTTGTCCTTGAAGACAACATTCCGTTGACGGATGAATCTTGCTACCCATGTATTCCAAATATGAGCCAGTATAGCCCACGTGGCACTACGACGCGACTCTGCCAGCGTATCATGGGCTTGGTCAAGCAGCCCAAGACAGTCGCTGGCAACACTGTCTACGCGAGCCCTTCTACAGTTGCATATGCGTTGTGCTTACTGGTCCGTTTTCGACTCTCAGAATACCGGTTCCTTGTCGATATTGACGAACTGATAGCGATATCGGTGTTCATAGCGTACAAGTTTTTGATCGACTGGGGAGAAGGGCAGCGTAGTCACTGGGCAGTGTCACTGGAGATGTCGGGACGGAGGATGGGCGGAGTTGAGCGAAGCTTCCTGGAGGCTCTTCAATACAATGCGTGGGTCAAGAATGATGACTTTCGTCGACCGGTCGGTAGGATGGATTTGCTTTGGGAAGAGACGCTAGAGAAGCAGGCGATGGAGTTACGTCCCGCACCACCGGACTTCGTGTTGAAGACGTTTGGTAAGCGGTAATGACGGAGCTGGCATCTCATTCGGGGAGTTATTGGAGTATCATCTATCTTTCGGAGACACAAGAACTTCTCTCCTTCCAATTTCCAACTATACTCTACCCAGACTTAGGCTATCTCCAACCGTGGACATCCTTGCGACCCGGCACTTTGTTCGCACATCCTTGTTGCACGATTACCTTGAGCCGCATGTTAACGTTTCGAATTATCCAATCAAGTTCGTTGACCAGAAATATGATAAACTCTGTAGTGATCTCTTATGGCGTAGTGACTGGGACGCATAGATCAATTCACGGTTCAAGACATCATGAATCGACAACATCAGCAGACATGCCTATATAACGACCGCAAGGAGCTCAAAACATTCAGTGGAGTTACTCAATAGTACGCTCCCAATGAGTCAAGGAGCGAGACAGCTATTCTCAAAACAAAGGCTAGTGCAAAGAGGTACTACCAGAGACCTTTGAACTCTAGTGAGTGTTCAGCACTGGGTTGGTACACACAGCAGACTCATTCGTGGCTCCTCATTCCGGAGCTCAGGTTTCCGAGCTCAAAATCTGAATGAGTACTGCCATGAAGACAGTTACAAAGCTCGCTAGCCCTCACAGTCCAAGAGACGAACAGAGTTTGGACTCAAGTCTGAAAAAATTCCAGCCAATAGAACCGTGATCGCTCACACTGTGCTGTGCCATGACTTATTCGAATCGTGCGTCTAGCGAACACGCCACACCACCATCTATATTTTGACAGTCGAGTTTGAACACTTAGAACAACAGAAGATTGTAATGCTGTCTTCAAAGCTGTCGAAAACCTAAGAGGATTAGCACTGGGTAGTCTACTAAATAAGGACCAGGCCCACAATGCCTCTCAGCATTCATGAAACCAGAGTCACTAAACAAGAAGCGCCGCGAACTTCCAAGGATGGCAATTCGACGTCAAGATAGACTTTGTACATGCATACCTAGCTGCCAATGCTTTCTCTCCGACTGCATGCACTGATTCATGCGAGACTGCACGGTATGCGTTACATCACAGTTGTGCGCTGGCAAGTCGTCCGAATCGGGTAACCTGTACGACTACTCACCTATAGCGAGACCAATCATAATGACTCTGCCGTGGTATGCAATATTGACAGCTCAGTAACATAATGCAGTGCTAGTAATGGTATATAGTTTATAGGTCCGTCGTTCGCTTCGTAGTTCGCTGCCGCTGTGCCCGGCCATCGCTGTGCGCCTTACCTTCACAACTACTTTATCCCTACTGACCGATCACAAACGCCGACACTTGTCCGAGCGAGCGAGCGCAGAAGACTTCGAGAGAAAGAGAGGAATAACTTCGCTCATCACGACCTGAGTAAGAAGTGGCAACACCACCGTCGAACGAATAGCAGAACGCCTTTCTGCCAGACCTCCAATATCAAGCTCTGACCACAGCACAGTCTGGGGACCTCAACTCGATCACAAGCACTCGCCTTACCTGATCTCAGCAAGGCTCGCTGAAGTGAGCCACCCTCCCATGCGCCTCACGCACACCGATGAGCGCGGTTGTCAGAACTCAGTCCCAGCCCTACCAATCGCCAGCCTGGTCGAACTCGAAAAGGACACCTTGGGAGAGCAGAAGCTCTCGGAGTCCGCCTACACGCGCCTCGGACGTTCGACACTACACGAGCCACACGCAAAGTGATTGCAAAGCTGTCTGTGCAAAAGAAGGGGAGGGATGAGATGAGCTGAGAAGAAGAGCTGAGTTGCACGGGCCTCGTGACCCTCCACTACGACCACTACGACTGTACAGTACGCGTCGGGCGCCTCGACGATGGCTTCCGTCCGCATCCGTCCACGCACACCCACAGCGCAAGTAGTCTTCGACGAGTATGCGTGTGGACTCGTCAGAGCCAAGCATTCGATACTCGGGTTGCTAATCTTAGACTCGCCACTGCGATACGAGTGGAAGTGTTGAGCGCAAGCCTCGCCCATCTATCTCTTGCGCGGCGCAGAGCGACGCTGGACGAGGTCAAGTTACTGGTGGATTGCATGGGATTCCAGATGCTTTTCCTCGGACACTTTGGCCGTGCAGTGCGTCATCGACAACCCATCTATGTTTCGGCACGCAGCTCCAAGACGAATTGCAGCAAGCGAAGAGGGTTATGTCATGACTTGGCTGCGATATTGGATGCGAGGATATGGGTGAGTGACAAGGCCAGCAGGGTGCAGCATACACGTTGTGGCTTTGGCGGGCCAGTGCGCTTGGTGCGGGGGAGGCGGCATCCCTGCACTCCACGACACCACTTCAGCATCGCGGCGATCATGGGATCAGTCGCGCTCCGAAGGCTCCCACCCGGGACTCGAAGCTTGATCGCAGATTACAGATACAGGTTCGAGAGGGTTGGTTATTGTTGCGACGCCGCGATTTGCGACAAGACAGCGACGACGCGGAGACAAGCGCCTTGTCGAATGTCATGCAAGTTGATGTGCAGCGATAGCAACCTGCTCTAACGCTGAGCCGTTAGCAGCCGCCTGGAGCGAAAGTCTAGACGGGTGCCGGAACCCTGTTTGCGATCGTCGGTCGAGTTGTGATTGGTGAGGGGTGCATACCTCCATATTCACTTGCGCATGGTGCCGAAGAAAGCGTGAATAAGCCAGCCACAGCGAATACTACGTCGATCCAAGGCTGCTCCGGAGGCCACTGTATTGGAGAGTCCATCACAAGAATGTGTTGCGGAGTCAAGGGTTCAAATGATGGACTGGAGTCGAGGCAGCTGGTCACATTCGAAGGGCTGTCTGCTGCACTGATCATCAGATATCCTAGAGGTAACCTGGGCGCAGATGTCGGGCCCTCAATATTCATCGTCCATGACTCGCCCTTCCAGTTCACGTCTGCAAGGATGCGGCAAGGTCCGTCATCAAGAGCGATCACCGAAAGTGCGGTGAAGCCGCTGTAAATGCGCTAGACGGGACTTGAAGCTCGACGTCGAAACCGCGTGGCAAGTCGTCCGAGTGTTGCATGTGAACAGATCTACCACACCGATCACGATAACAAGAACGGTCGTTGCGAAGGAGGTGCGTGACGGTGAGACGTGATTGGCTGAGAAAACTTGTTTCAGCCCTTGTAGCGAGTGTCTATGTTTCGAAGAATATGTAATGTTGTCGTGTATGCAGTATGCGTCCCTACGCGTGTCGCACCGTTTCATTTTCATACGCATTGTACAGCCACTCTTGGTACTTGCGTAGCGTGCGATCAGTCGTTCATCCAAGCTGCAACGCGATTCCCGGCAAAGCGCGCTCCAAAACGCAGGCCAGTGGAGCCCATTGGAAAGTAAGAGACGGTGAACCAGAGCAACGACACTAGTTGCGCGATGACCGCAACAAAGGTGAGGATAGTGCTGTGAAGCTAGTCACGCGGACGTTGTCAGTGAAGAACACGAGCTATGAGGACGACAAGTGAAAGGTGTGGGTGCGTGGGGTTTGACAGGGGTTGCGCAATCTTAGTGCGTGTATGGGTCAACATGCTAGGGCAGGACAACTTACACCAAGAGAGAAGTAAAGTGTGAGTGCAATACTCCCAAAATACGCGCCAGTAAACGGAAGTCGCGGACCAGAAATAAGATGCTGGGCTGCAATTTTGTCAGCACCTGAAATGTGTATGCAGGTGTGCAGCCAAACTGCAACAAGGCTTGCTCACCGTACTGAATGGGGCCCATCATGACAGCCCAGGCTGCCAGAAACAGAACGCTGCCCATTGTCCATCTGAAGCTGGTTAGCGCTCAGGCTCTACAATCAAGTCATATCTTGAGAAAGCTGGTTCAAGGAAGGACCCATCTGCAGGCTGCAACGCGCCGAACCTTAGTCCCGCATGATCGCTGCAGAGGGTCCAACGCCGATCGCCCGGCGGCTAAGCGAGGCATGTCAGATGGCAGATTGACTCTACTTGGTAGGCGAAGTTTCCGCTGTCAATGAGTGGAGCGTTGCTATACCAGCTCGAAGGAACGGATGAGTTCGCATAGCCGTGCCGAAGGACGAAAGAGGTATGTGCCACTGACTGCCACTGACTATCTGCCTCGTGCGAGGCGTGATAGAGAGCAGGTAGTGGGAAGACGTGCTTTGACTGGCTGTAGGAGATACTGAAGGGGCGCAGGTCACTTACAAAATGGCAAACTTGCGAGGTCTGACAATGAAGACCGGGGTAAACATGAGCCCAATACAGGTGGCAAACATCGCTGCGGCTGCAAGTAGCAGACCGCCGAAAACCAGTAAACGATCCCATCGACTTACTGCAGGTATCTGTCAGCATGGTTCAGAAGCTACTTGATTCATGTTGGTATGCAAGTTCCCAGATTCGAAACGCTCTACGCAGGAACTCCCTTCAGTCACACGCAGACTAGTGGTCGCCAGTATGGCCTGGTGACAGGCTGAAGTCGGTCCCACTGGACTTTGTCCAAGGCAAGATGCTGTTGTCTAGATTGCCATGTTCGTGGTTCTGGAAACCCCAGTCAGGCATAGTGGACCCAGTCTCACCAATGAGTCTGGTGAGGCAATCACAAGGCCCCCCACGACTCGTTGTGGCGCTCAGCGGTGACTGGAGGACACGAGTGACTTCGCGTTACGAGGACAAAGTACACCAGAAAACAGTTGTTTCAGATGTACTTCAAGATATAAAGAGCCGCGTAGAAGACGATCGGCGATCCAGCACGGGAGGACAAGATGTGTGTACTTACGCGCAAACCAGCCCTCTTCCTCCTCCCTTCGAGTGGGCGCTGGGAGCGGGGCTCCCGGGTTCGTTTCTGAGATCGGTAGCCTAACATAGCCCCCTGCTCCAAACAGGTTGGAGACTCTGTCCATCACTGAGGGTGCGGCCGTACTGACGGGCGCGTCTGCTTCTCTTCTGCTCCACCCTAAGGAGTTCATCGACTCCCGGAACGAAGTGGAGGCCATCTTGGTCTGGGTTGTAATGAGGACCACGAGATACTGTAGCTCCTTTTCGAGCGACGATAACCTGCTTGGTGTAGTCGAAATAGAGGTAAGTGCTAGTGCGGTGAAGCCTGGCGCGCAATAGTGTGCCCCGAGAAGCTTTTGCGCAAAGCCGCAGCTGGCGACACTGAGATATACGGGCCTTGGTACTGGCTAGGTAGCAGCCGCAGGGTAGGCCCTAACGTTCCGTAGACTCAGCTGTCAGCCTAGTCTCCGCTGCAGGATGTGTGTGGCTTTGGTAGACCGATGGCAGCTACGGCGAATGTCGATGCCGCGGGAGTATTCGCACGGGTAGAGCGTAGAATGCTGCGAGGCCGGGACGGAGGATTTCGTGCAGATGATCGACTGCGGTGAAGGGGAGGCACACCCAATGGCTGGTGGGGCGAGGCTTGTGACAGCTCTGGGTGGTGTGCCTGCTCGATTCGGCGTCGACGAGGGGATTGTATTGCGAGGAAGGCACGATGCACCCGGGTAGCAAGCGCGTGGCGGGGGTGGTTGGCTGAGGCGCGTTTGCAGGCGATAATGGAACAGGCCTGCCTAGAGGATTTCGATGGCGGTATGCTGAGCTACGCGTTCATAGAGGTGTCGTGAAGTCGGTTAGTGCAGCATGGGGCAGCTCAGTTCCTTGGAGCAACACAGTGGATCCTAGCGCGGGATCGTCTCCCGCTGCAGCATCAACCTCTCTCTCGACGAGCATCACCCACACTCGCGCTGCAGTTGCCCGAGTTCGCCGCTGCACCTGCACGGCAACAACGGTTGCGGTGCATGCCGGACTATTGTGCTGAGAAGCCCTGGTGAGTCACAGAGGGCGCGCCTTCTGTCTTGGGTGTGGACTTGCACGCGTCTCTGGGAACTATCTAAGACATGTTATCCATCACCCACCCTCTGCGCCTGCGGATGATCAGTCCAAGGCCAAAAGGGCCGGAGGACCAGGGGCAGTGAACCTGCATAGTCGTAATTGATCAATGCGATGCGTGCAAGCCCCCGAGAGCAGGAGAGGCGAGTCAGAGCCGCACTGTGCTGCAAGCGTATATATAAGTGACTGCGAACGCCGCGACTGGTCTGGATGCAGTAACCCATCTTGCTCGCTCAGCCGTCAGTCCATGCACGCATAACCTCACGGTACTCTGACAGACGCTGCTCACCTACCTCCCCCATATATTGCCAGCCCGGACTACCGCGGGCCGAGCTTCCCTTTCACAGTACATTGCATTGTATTCTCAACTACGTCAGAGCCAGCCCGTCTCACTACAGCGGGTGCCGCCCTCTCCGCCTGCGCACAGCAGACGCACGCAACAGCTGCGAGGTGCGACACCTAAGCCCTCCCGTTGCTTTTTGCCTCCTGGTTTGAAGCTCGGCAACCGCCCTGATTCGCCGGCGCACGCTCTAGCTTGGCGACGCGCTTCTAGCGACACGATCCTCGTCTCTACGCTGACCGCCTTCTCCGGCTGCTTTGGGCTCGCTATCCCACACCGTGGCCCGACCCCGTCGTTTCGCCTCAGTTGCTCCAGTTCCTCCTCCTGCGAACTGCTGCACTCTCTGGGCCCCCTCACTGCGCGCTCTCCCACAGCGCGTTGACAGCTGCCTTGCGCGTCTACCACCGCGTACTCTTATTCAGGAAACTCCGGGACCGGGGCTACAGCCCACCCTTGAGCCTCTCCCCGCCATACACCGACGATCTGCTCCATATTCCACACCCAGCACCATTCTCCACCCACGTCGCACAGAGCACTCCAGACCGCGCTCTCCTTCCGCTTCAGCGCGAGACAACGCCGCGGCCGCATCCTCACCAAAGTCTGCGCTGCCACCCCTCGTGTCGACTCAAAGGAGGCAAACCTGTGTCACCAGAGCCGCACCTTCGAGCGCTGCCTCCGCCCAAGTTTGCTGAGCGCACCGCAGCAGACAGCCGCTGCGAACCCCCCATCGACGGTCCTCGACACCGCACCAACTGTTGTGACAGCCCAGTCGTGGTTGCGCCTTCCTCGTTACTCGGTGAGTCAACCCACCCTCTTCCCTCACCACCGCGACCACCACCGCCTCGGCAGCAACAGGTAGCCGCAGCGGGCCTTGCAAGAGCGGCATTGCGGTAGTGTGCAACTGTGTTCGCTGCTTTGGTCGCCTGTACCACGGTCCCCACAGTGCCAGGGTGCAGTACCGCTGCCGTCCTCTGTTGCTCGCTACCTGGCTGTACGCCACACTTATGCAACCAACCTTCGAACTGCTCAACATTTCATTGACAAGGGCTCTTGCGCTGACACATTCCCCTTTAGCCCTTATCTGAGCGTCAAAGCCACGAGCGCCCTCCCCATCCTGCACTGAGCGCCTCAGAATAGGCCTCTGCTGCTCCACTCCTCCCTTCACACCTGTCAACACCCACCCGTTCGGGATTTCTGTCTTGCTGCAGTATAGCATCCAGCCAGGCGACGTACGTGCATTCACCTACTGCACGTCGCACTGAGTCCGGTGAGCCTTTGTTCCCAGAAGGACCCCCATGCATACCATGCTGCAGCACTAACGATTCTCCCACAGAAAGACCAAGTCCACCTTGATATCACCGAGGGCTTGTCAGTGACTATCAAGCGCCACAAGCGACTGCACTAGCTTGCTGAGTGACCTTGTGCGCAAGATAGCAATCGGCTTCCAGGGTCCTTCTTATAGGGTCACAGACCGTCTCGTGGTGCAATCATACTGCACTGCATTCCTCAGTCACTTGCCGGGTCGGAAGACAGTAAGTTTCAGATCCCACAGCTCGGGAACCAGCATCGGTCCCATCGGCCTCGCACTACATTCCCCGGAATCGCTGTAACCTAGTGATGCCAAGTAAGTGAAGCCTCTTTTGTCATATGCACCCCCTTCAGTCTCCCCAGTCCTCATATATTGCATCTGCAATCCCCTGCTTGTCCCCCACATCACTCCTCTTCTCGGTCTTTTCAACATGTACTACGAATCCGTACTGACTGTCCCTCAAGCGGACGCCCTCTTCACTCCTCCATCATCCTACTCTCCTCAGAAGACCCTCGCTCGGTTGGATCTCCGGCTGGACACCAACTCTGACGACACTCTAGACGCTGACATCTTCAACATGATTGGTACTGGATCACCTCAGCCATACATCAAAGAAGAAATCGACGACATGCAGTTCAACTCTGGCCGCTTTGGCAACCATAATGGTTTCGACATGAGCCAGCAATTCAACAACCCTCAGTACAGCTCCGCCCATGAGGGCGGAAGCGCAATCGATCCATCAAACCTAACTATGAGCGGTAACATGAACATCAACAGCCAGTTTGGCTCTACCAGCTATGTCCACGGTGCCGCCAACATCGCTGATGACGAGCTTGCCGACTCTCTCGGCTTTTCCAATGGCTTCAGCCAGGACAACACGAACCAGCCGGACTTCTTTCACTCCAACTCCAATGCTGCGAACATGAACCACATCTACTCCAACACTCCGGATGATCTCCCCATCCAAAGCCCCTTTGTTCACCCTGGGGGCTTCGACTTCAACCAATACCAGTCTGGACCGTCAAGAGTGGGATTCACAGGCAGCATGCAAGCCAACTCGATGCGTCACCGCATCGCTATCCAGAGAACCGGCTCCGACAGCCGCACTCCCATGTCCCCAAAGACCCCTGCGATGGCCAGTCTTCATCTTGGTACACCCGACTCGGGCAACTTTGCGTCTCAGCCCATCATGACCAATATGCACCGTCATCAGAAGAGCGTGTCTGGGCAGTGGGAAGGTACACCTGGCAGCGCTCACTCCTGGATCGATTCACCCACCCAGTCCCCTCACACTGCATCACTGCACCACCAGCAGATTAGTGAGGTCATGCATGGCAAGCATGCCTCCTTGCCTACCAAGGTCGACATCGGCCAGACACAGGATGCAAAGAAGCGTCGCCGTCGCGAGTCTCACAACCTGGTGGAGCGTCGTCGTAGGGACAACATCAACGAGCGCATTCACGACCTGTCGCGTCTCGTACCTCAGCATCGCCTTGAGGATGAGAAGATCCGCAAGCACATCAACAACAACGGGCCTCTCTCACCGACAATGGGTGCTGCTGGTTTGTCGCCGCCACAAGCGACATCGTTACTGGCTGGCGGTAGTGGCAGACGAGCTGCCGGCAACATCACGCAAGGTTTGCCCTTGGAAGAGAAGGACAAGGGCCCGAACAAGGGAGACATCCTCAACGGAGCTGTTAGCTGGACCCGCGATCTCATGTGGATGCTATACAAGAAGATGGAAGAGAACGAGCAGCTTGCCGAACGCCTACGACAAGCTACTGGCGAGGAATGGCCCGAGTTGACCGAAGACGAGAAGCGTATGAAGACCGAGATCTTCGAAGCCGTCGAGAAGAACGGCGCTGGTACTTTCAGGTACTCTCGTGGTCTTGGATCTGGTCTTCGCGTTCCTAAGCACACCAACCTTGCCGGCGAGCCTTTGTCTGGTCTGTCGCCTCAGAGCCTCAGTCCTGGTATGCAGAGCCCAGGTTCTGGCTCTGGTTCTCACCAGCATCAGTACTGGTCGAACCAGGCTCTGAAGGAGGAGGACGAGTTCGGCATGGATATGGGTTGAGCGGTCACAGACTTGGTTCCCTACCCGGTGCACCTTTCATTGTCTCCTTCTCGACTTTTCGATTCCATGATACCCCGCGATACCCCGCACACTTTCCTGCATCCTGCAGATGCATACTAGACCGACCCGCGGAGGAACCCGCCTGCTTGTCTATCGGAGCATCCCACGGCTTTCCGTTGACTAGATCGACGCATGTCCTCTGTCTCTGCTGGCCAAGGCTGGACGACGCTCGCACTCTGCAGCTTGCCTCATGTTGCTTCCCGTCTCGTTGCATAATATGTCCCACCTATCAGGCGCCTTCAACACACATCGCCACCCGACACCGCGTCACGAAGGGGGAAGGCTATCCTCCCTTTGGATACGGCTGGCATATGCCTCGTCGGGCACAACACGCAGTGTTCCAGTTATTTCATAACATGTTTGCTTATTTCCATCACGTATGTCAGGCTTGACAGATTGCATGGGCAGGCGTGAGTCGGCGTTAGAGGTGCGCCATTTCCCCATACAGGAGCAGACTACAAGTTGTATCACTGTCATCGGACTGTGACTGTCTGCATATGGTTATTTCGGACGGTCGTGTTTGCATTTATGCTGTTGTTCCAGTTTCGATCTATTATGGTATTGTTCGCTAGCTTCAATAATTATTTCTATGCAACCCAACCATGTCCTCATCACAATGTGATCCGTGCTCGCTGCCTTCCACATCAAGACTGTAAGGCAGACATGCTTGTCCTCCAAGCCACCATGACAAACAACATTCCCTATATTCCTGCAAACTTACTTCTCCTGTCGTAAAGATGACTCGCATGATGTTGCTTTTCCCCTTCACCGGACTAAGGATCGCGATGTCAGTTCTAGCATCAGGCAGGCTAAGACATGGCACCGCGCTCTGACATGTCTCAACGCCCCAGCGCCTGGATGCAGAATATAACTGCCTAATCTCGTCCCCCGACGCCGTCTCCCAACAGTGTCTACGCCGCCCGCCACACAACTGGCTTCGGGTCTGGTAGAACGCCGGTGCTGCGGCTGCTGAGGCGACATGCAAAGACGACAGCGGCCGCTAACAGGCGAGCGCTGATATGCTGTGCAAGCGGCTGGGATCGTGCAGCGTCATTGATTTCTAGATACTGTATGGATTCTACGTATGCTATGGCCGCGTACGCAACGCCGACTACCGCGATGCGAATACACTACACACTGGCAGTCTGGCTTGCACTGCATCGCGATGTCCAACCGCCGGACCACCGCCGGACCCACAAGCTGTCACTTCCCTATGTGACTTTGCCTGCATGATCAGTGTGTTTCGGGAATGCCGCCACATGTCTTGCTGCGAGTCATTGCGTGTGCAATGCAGAGGCGCAGGAAAGAGAATTTGTGTGCTTGGTCGGGCAGAGTGGTCATGGGGGGATATCGTGGGATCAGGGTTCGGAGCGATATGCGAAGCGGACCGACACCAGTAGGTCTGCTGTCCGATGGAGGACGCGGAGGACGAGGCTGGGCTGGGCACGAGACTAGCGATGCTGGGAAGCTTGGAAGAGGTCGGTCGCTATGTAGGCAACCGCCGGGGTTGGAGTGGGGTCATGGTCGCTCAGTGAGCGCTGTACCGTGGTGCTCCTCCCTGTGTACCGTCGAGCAGCGAGGTTCTGTGGAGCTTGTCTAGCATGCCCCTATCCAAAACATGGAGGCAGACTCAGCAGCCACAAAGTCTGAATGCGCAATACCCGCTGCCCAACATAGAACCCTGCTTGTTCATTGCAGCGCCAGCCACGGCTTACGCGCCAATGATCACTATCGGAAGGCCGTCGCGATGCACAGCGCGACCGCAGTCCCTGGCATGCGCGGGCAATACAGGCAAAGTTATGATATCGACTTTGCGTGCCTGATATCGCATTGTAGCATTAGCATGACAACCTTCTGCCGCCACTCACTTTAGTGCAGCCCTAGCGATGGGTTTGATCTTCGTATCAGCGTTTGGAGCTCACTGCCAGTTTCACAGCACCATACGCCATCTTGCACAGCTTGGTTTCGATGTTAGCGACACTAGTTTGCGAGATGCCATCCATAGTACGGGTCTAATTGGACCATCCGGACTTTCTGTTTCAGAGCTGTAGTGCACAGTAGGCGCAAAGCTTGGTGTGGTCTTGCGTAGCAGAAGCCTTGTTGGTGAGCAGGGAAGCGAGTGAGGGGTCGTTCGGTAGTGTCAGTAAACCTTTCGTGCGACGTTGCACCCTCTGGTCTGCAGATCAGCAAGATCTCATCCAAATCTGATTTCTGGGGATGCTGGATGTCTTAATTAGGTTGTAGGTGAGTATTAAGTGCGCAAAGTCCTTGAGTAGATTAGGTTGGATGAAGAGTGGAGGATGTGGCGGCAACAAAGGGATCGCAATCGAATTCAATACAATTTAGGGGGCGTTGCGAGATGTAGATGGCACCCATTGCAGGCATGAAGGCGCGCTGTGGATCTAGCCTAAGCTGTGCGACCTTTTCAGCCGGTAGTATTTCCCTGTTGTGGCGCAAGTTGGTACGACGACCCTGTCGTCTACAGCATATGTCAAATTGTCAGTGCTGTGTCTCACCACTGACTGACTCCTCAAGCACCATCCCTTTGCTGCTAACAGCGGTCCGCTGCCGAGACATAAATCTTGGTCGACCTGGCCCATGTAAAGTGGTGGGGCAGTTTGTAACCTGTCAGTCCTGCAGCCCTGGACATGTGCACTCCACTGCGAACCCGCTGACGACATCGGCGTCGGCTGATACGGCAGGCGTGCTCACAAAGCAAATGGTACGAGTCGGTGGTTTCTCGGTTACTCGGCTGGTGCCGAGCCAGTGAATAGGTGATCAAGACCCTTCATTCCGTACTGAGTCGGCGTATCTAGGAAGTGCGGGGCTTATCGTGCCCTTGAGGTTGCGGTGAATGAGCTGGGGTTGCAGTAGGAGCAGAGGCAATGCGGTCATCACTATTGTCCCCAAAGCCGAGATTCTTGAACGAATCAGGGGCCATCAAATTCCTAGAACACAAATGAGTCAGTGAACGTTTCGTCAGGGTCTATTTTAGAACGACGACAAGCTCTGGTCGGATGCTGCCGACGCAGTGTGACGCTGATATGCGGAGACGTGGACGTCGTTGAAGGGGCAACAATCCCGGACGGTACATGTTGAAGCAGCGAGAGCAATACGAGGCTGAAAACGAGCGGATCAACTGCCGCGGCGTTTCAGATCTGACAATTGGCGAGGAATGAGATGCAGCGCATCTCTCCCTTGCTTCACTGCAGCCCCAAGCCCCAATATTCCCAACGACCTGGTTCTCAGACTTTGACAGGTCGGTATGACAAGCTGCTCTTTCTCCCTTGCTTTCTAAAAAAGTGGAGTCGCCTTTAAGGATGGAAGATCGACATGGCTGGGTTGAACGTATGTGGAAAGGAAGGTAGATCCGGTACGTACCGATCCATCCGACAGGACAGGTATGACTTCGATAGATTGCGACACTCGGAGTCGTTCGTTCCACGGTGTGATTTGATGCACCTAAGGTAGGATAGCATTATGTCCTTGCACTCGCCTGGAATGTAGCGTCAGTCGCTGAGATACGGTGTCTGGAGGACAGGGATGCCGGCTTATCGCGGGCAATATCGTAAGTGGGCAGGCCGTACCATCGTGATCGAGAGGGAAAGAGCCGCGCTCAGGACTGCGAAGCCGAAGTTAGCTGAGTCAACAATGCCAGGGGTGACCCAAGGAAGAGGTAGGTTTGGCGCAATGAGTAGCAGATGCAACAACATACGGATTGGGCTTGATGACTTTCTGTCCTAGGCCTGCGCCGCCGAAAGAAGCCATGACGTCAATTGAAGATGTGCGCAAGGAGTGTGCAAAAAGTAAGTTGCCGATTGTGAGGTCGGTGAGAAGAGTTGGGCGTGGAGATGATGAAGTGGTGGTGGAGTGAGCTCTGAATAAAGTCGCGCGCGAACGATGGCCAGTGCATCCCGCTGCCGCTAAGGCGCCTGCCCTGCATTCGCTGATACGTTGACCCTTCTCCAGGGCGACGCAAAAAATCGACATTGGGCCAATGGTTGCAGAGCCATATTGCTCGAGATGGATCACTTGTTGAATGCTGAGAATTGTTACGGACGGACTCGTCGATACGTGGCGATGAGTGCCGAAGCCTTCAATGGCTTTCTACTTGTGCACAGATATAGCTCCTGAAGACTACTGGCTTGAGGCCTGTGCGTGAGAAGGAATAAATGCTTTCAGTGATGATGCAGTCTCGGTACATCCATATGCAACGACCTAATGAAGACGTTAGGCTGAGGTTCCTCGCGGTTGGCTTACTCGTTCCCAAAGCAGCTAAAGCCACCACCGACCTCCGCATCCCGGGTCGCAGCTTCCCCACTTCGACCATGCACAGTGGACGGCCCGGAGCTTCTCCACACCACCCAATGGCGTTCTCTGGCACATTGCCTCCAGCATCTAATCTACACGCCATCTTGCTGGTCACCAAGTCACGTTCACTCGGTCCTCGTCTGGTCTTTCACTATCCACCTCTTTCGCCGTCGGCGGCAGCACTCGCTGCAGCCAAAGACCCATCATGGTACCGCAACGAAAGCTCCACTGCGAGTGTTGATTCGCATAGTTCAGACAGCGACTGGGACAGCAGTACAGAAGCAGACGAGAACGATGACCTTGAGGTAGGCAGCCGCACAAGCGGACGTGGGTCTGGGCGAACCGGACCCAGCGGAATTCGCGATAGACTGAAGCTCGGCATTGGCGGCTGGGGCAGACAGGAAACCATTGACGAGGAGGACATCGATGACGATCACAATGGAACTGGACGACACCGTGGCGGGGACTACGATTGGAACTCGGTGCTTGGCTTCAAGGTCGATGCTCTTGAGAAAATATTGACACCGAGTGAAGACTATAACAAGAGACGTTTCGAGCTTGGCGTAGAAAGCATTGTCTTCGTAGGCGCGCCCATGTTCGTGAGAGAAGATGGTCTGTGGAAGAAGTTGAGGCGGAAAAAGAAGAAGAAGTCTGAGCTGCAAAAGATTGAAGATGGCGATCTGGTAGGGAATCTCTCCATTACAGAGGAGGAAGTCAAACCGGAGCCATTCATCTACCCTCCAGGGTTCGAGCCAGGCTACGGTCACGACACACTGTCAGTACCTGGCTCTGCTGCGCCTTCCGAAGCAGGATCAGATGCTCGCAGCAATTCTACAGCCGGACACGATGACAACCCTGACATGACTATGTTCAACGTTGTGTTTGTATTGAACCCACCAGCGTTGGAGTACCAAAGACGCGTCAAGGAGATGTACGACAACGTCACACGAAAGTACACAAAAGCTTTGAAGTACGAGCAGGCGAGGTTCCAGTACGTTTGGAAAGAGTCAAAGCGCATCATCGATATCAAGCAGCGCGCGAAAGAGAACGGAGACTCCATCAGTGTAACGTGGAAGAACCTTCTCGCTACCTCGCCTTTGGCCAAGTCGATAGCCATACTGTATGATGCTATCTCGAATGACAAGATTGCGCACATCCACTTCGATGCTACCTTCAACACTTCATTTCAGATACCTCAGGCGATGTCAACCCCGTACCTACCAAATGCACTTGAGCCACAGATGCCTGGTCTCTGGCTTACGACATCCAATGTTGTCCTAAACGAGGAAGAAGCGCCCATGACGCAGCATGCAGCACTTCTCTTACTCGAAGAACCTGAAGTGTTGATCAGAGATCTTGGTGGAGAATCATCAGAGAGTGGAGCAGCAATTGCTGGATTGATCCGCCGGATCGTACCCACAAAATCTCTACTCAAGATCTCAAAGAAGCACAACATCTCAAGCCAAGACATGGAGTACATCGCCTCCCATCTTGTGTACTGGCGACGTGCTCGATTGATCGACCCTCTCTCGCAGCGTGACACATACATTGTGTCCCCGAATGCGGATATGAACTCCCTCCCCACTGCTGCTTCGAACTTTGCACGACACTTCCCGACTCTCCCGTCGTTACCAAAGTTTCTGAGCTTGTTGTCAGGGACTCCTCGGATCTACAAGAGTTTCATCCCCACGTACGAGCACAGGGATGCTTACCTCGAGGTGCTGGCATGGCTCATGCGAGGCGGCTGGGTCACACAGCTGAGGACCTTTGCCTGGATTCGTGTCACACCGGAGATCAAAGCTCAGGTGGCTGTCGAGATGGAGCGAGAGGAGCGGATTAAGAAGGCCGAAGAAGCGAGAAAAGAGCTCGCAAGTGAGACCGGATCTGTGAATGCATCGCTCTTCTCGGACAAGCGATCGAGTCTCCTGTCTGACCACACAGCGAGGCCACTCACGCCTATGAAATGGCGTCGCGACAGAAGCGCTGATACGTTCGAAGAGATGGAGTCAAGCACGATACTCAGCCCCCGTATCACAGCCACCGGTTCAGCACATCACCGTGGTTCTCCGGCTCGTCCAGCATCTGACGCAGGCAGCAACAGCAGCCAGCGCACAACGATCGCTCTGAACTCCGCAGGCCGTCCAGACTCACCGTCACATCTCCTCCCTCACAACAGCAAAGTACACAAACCGAGTCCACTGCATCTAAAACCCACGTCACCGTCCCTCAACGCCGTGACCTCACCACCCCTCCCAATCGAGGAGGATCTCGTACCACAGCCACACCTCTTCAAACCCAGCTTGATCCTGAGTCCGCAGAAAGCGTCCAGCGTCGAAGCGCGCTGGCTTGAGGCAATTGGCAAGACCTTTGAAGAGATTGACCACCATCATCCCAGGCACCCTTCGTACCCAATCAACAACCCCAGTCCGCCAAAGCACACGGATGGCATTATGGGCATCTCGGGCAAGGAGTTAAGGGAACAGTGGCCGATGTTACTCAGGCATCTAGATGGGAAGCATGCTATTGAAGATGTCGCGCCTAGGGAGGGGCTGAAGAGGAAGAAGGTCGCTGTGTTGTTCAATGCCGTTCGGGAGAAGGGATGGCTTGTCGTGGTGAGGCATTGGTAGAACATCAACGTAAATATTGATTCAGTGCAGGCGATCAAAAAGGAAATACCACAGCCAAGCTGCCATCTTTCGACGGAGAAATCTCTTATGTGTCTTCTGGGAAGTCTTATTTAAGACGAGTCCTGACAACTCATGCTCAGTGACGTAGCATCTGCCCGAGTCCTTATTAGCTGTGCAGTCAGCACAATCAAAGCCATCAAAGAAGCTGTGGTGTTTCGTTTGCTGCCTCTCGAAGTGAAATACCCCGCGGCGCACAGCCACTCAGGCAGCCACTTCTGATCTCATCGCCTCGTCAAACGCGACCAAAATCGTTGTCGCAGTGACTCCCACCTCGATTTACGCGGCTGCGCCCTTATTATTGATCGTGTTTTGCAGCCCACATAGCGTGAGTTGCCGCCCTTGCTTGAGTCATTGTTACTGCGTGTTTTTGTATGTTGTTGCTGCCCTATGGCAGCTTTCTTCTTTAAATTCTCCCCGCTCTTGCTCGTTCGAACTGCATTGCGCCCGGAAGCGACGTCAAGCTTACATCTGCGCTTTCCTCAGACCCTTTATGTACCCCGAAGAACGACGCGTAAACCGTTCCTTTCCATTGCCAGACTCAGCACAACCGCAATTATGGCACAACGCGACCGCGCACCGTACATCGCGCAGGACCCAAAAGAGATCACGGACCTCATCCACTCGCTGCAAGCGCATGAGGGAAAGAAGGGAAAGGGCGGATTCTCCGTCAAGAAGCACACATTTACCTTGCCCAGCGGCCGGACAGTAGACTCGTGGAAGATGAACGATTGGGACTACAAGAAGGAGCACCTCCCTACATACGCTCGCGGGCTCTTCACATACAAGAACCTCGATGGAAAGGACGAGATTGCCGTGCGAGGGTACGACAAATTCTTCAACCACGGCGAGGTCAGGAAGACAGAGTGGAAGAACGTCGAGCAGAACACACGGGGCCCGTACGAGCTAAGTGTGAAGGAGAACGGCTGCATCATCTTCGTCTCCGGTCTCGACGACGACACTCTGCTGGTCTGTAGTAAGCACTCTACAGGCGCACGTGGCGACGTCGAGCTCAGCCATGCCATGGCAGGTGAGCGGTGGGTGGAGAGGCACATCGCAGCTGTGGGACGAACAAAGGAGGATCTGGCGCGGACCTTGCGGACAATGAATGCGACACTGGTAGCCGAGCTGTGCGACGATGACTTCGAAGAGCACGTTTTGGCTTACACTCCCGATCAGGCTGGCCTGTACGTTCACGGCATCAACCTCAACCTCCCAGAGTTTGCGACATATCCTGGCCATTTGGTCGACAAGTTCGCAGATGACTGGGGGATGAAGAAGGTGGTGTATGTCATGGAGGACGACATCACCAACGTCAAGACATTCCTGGACAAGGTCGCCGAGACCGGCAACTACAACGGACGCGACACCGAGGGCTTCGTCATTCGATGCCAGGCGCGAGCAGCCGAAGGCGCCCCATATGAGGACTGGTTCTTCAAGTACAAGTTCGAGGAGCCGTACCTCATGTACAGACAGTGGCGTGAGTGCACAAAGGCCATGATCGCCGGCAAGCCGCCCCGGGCCAAGAAGCACAAGGCCATCACCGAAGAGTACTGCGACTTTGCACGCAAGAAGTTTGTGCAGAACCCCGGGTTGGCGAAGGCATACAATCAAAATCACGGTATCATCAAGCTGCGTGATGAATTCTTGGCCGCGCGCGGCACGACTGGCGCAGAGATCATCCAACAGGAGCTGAACGCAGGCGCCCAGGAAAGCAAAGCAGTAAACAGGAACATTGTCATGGTCCCTATTGCGACCATTGGCTGTGGCAAGACGACTGTCGCCCTTGCACTCGTGAAGCTGTTCGGTTGGGGTCATTTCCAGAATGACAATGTCAAGGCGAAGAAGGGTCGAGGCCAAATTTTCGCTGACACCATTTCTTCGCTGCTGATCACCAACCCAGTCGTCATTGCCGACCGTAACAACCACCAGAAACGTGAGCGAGACCAGGTTATTAACGACATCTCGCGAACCGTGAAAGACGCACGCTTCGTCGCACTTCACTACGTCCACGATCGGTCTAACTACAATGCCATTCGGGACGCAACACGAAAGCGTGTTCTTGACCGTGGTGACAACCATCAAACGATTCAGGCAGGCTCTAAGGGATCAGGTGAGATCATCGAGATCATGGAGGGCTTCATGCACCGCTTCCAACCTCTCGACCCCTCAGAGGCGCCGGATGACCTCTTCGATCTTGTCATCAACATTGACCCGGTCCTCGACTCACGCCAGAACCTAGAGACAGTCATCAGCAAGATGTTTGAGACATATCCTGCGCTCTTCGAAGGTCGCGACATGCCCACCGATACCGACATGGACGAGGCCATGCAGTGGGCGCTGAACGATTACACGCCGGACTTCAAGATGGACCTGTCGCGAGGCGGCCCCAAGGACCAGCAATTGAACAACAACCAAATCCTACAGAACATGCAGAAGAGCCAGGGCGGTGCAAATGGAAAGAGACAGGCCCAGGGCCAGGGCGAGGGCAAGGCAAAGAAGGCACCGCGCATGGAGTACTTCTCAGTCAAGCTGAGCGCTTCCCGAATCAGCTCGGTTCTCGACAATTTGTTCAATGGTAAGGAGGCTGAGACTGCGCGCCTCTACAATCAGATGAAGCAGCAGCGCCGTATTCAGAACGAGTTCCACGTCACGCTCATCCACCGCGCCTCAGCAGCTCAGAATCAGCCCTACTGGGACAAGCTCATCAAGCTCAATGATTCCGTTGCGACAACAGCTGGGAACGGGGGTGCTTCGGAGCCCGAATTGGGCAAGTGTGGAGCGCTCGTAGAGCGCTTGATCTGGGACGACCGCATCATGTGCTTCGTGGTACGTCTCAACGGCTCTAGTACGTTCCAGGTCAAGAGCGAAGCAGGCACGACAACAGAAGACCTGGCTTTCGAGACGGTCAATCCCGTTGCACACGTCACTGTTGGCACAGCCGATGCGAGCATCAAGCCGAAGGAGAGTAATGATTTGCTACAGCGCTGGTTGAACGAGGGCTCTGGCGCAGCAACAGGCATTGGCGAGCTCACTGTGAAGGGCAATGTGGTGCTCGACGGTAGTGTCCGTGGCGTGCTTGGTCGTTCGTAGGACGGCGACAAGGCTCGCGAACGAGGAGGCTATGGCAAGGCCTTGCCAGCCAGGCCCAAACCCGCTTCAAGGGGTCGATACATGCGACACATGAGGACTTCACCCAAGGCAGCTGTTGCAAAGTAAGCAGCCTGATGGGTTCACAGACGATTACCATGCATGGCGTTTAGCGATAGCATCTCATCTCAGACATTCTGAAGGGGGGAGGAAAAAGTACAAGCTGCGTAGCATATTAGAGATATCCCACAGACAATCAAGCCAAATGACCATTCTCAAGAGAGCTTGTACTCGCTCCCAGGAGATATTTTCTCACTCTATCGTCCCACTCGTTGAATTTCAATTTCATCCTCGTCGCGATTGTTGAGACACATATTCACGGTCAGACGTGACCCTGCTGGACCCTGGAGCTTGGAGCTTCCAACGGCGCACCGCCATGCATCTTCCACAACCCAGCAATCCGCAGCCTTCACACGCGTAAACCCCCGGACGCCTTTCTTCGCCTCAGTGCGACCACCTATCGCTAATGGCGCCCCCGTCGCGCGCCCGAGCGCTTGGGAAATCGGCTTTCTCTCCAGCATTTTCGCGACTCAAGACGTCCGCATACACCGACAACCTCCGCCCCGCCTCCGTCACGCCGGCGCATTATATTCGCACACTCAGCTGGAACGCTTCGGGCACATTCATAGCGACCGGCGCAGCAGATCGGACACTGCGCATCTGGAATCCCGAAAAGACGAACGTCAAGAACTCGACAGAGCTGCGCACACCAGGCGTGCCTGCTTCCACACAGCTCGAGCGCGTCGCGTTCCACCCAATCAACGAAAATGAGCTCGCGAGTTGCAGCACAGATGGCATGGTCAGGTTCTGGGACATACGGTCGAAGGCTAGTGTGGGCGAGGTGAAGGTCGGCGAGCAGCCATTCACACTCGCATGGACACCCGACGGCAGCGAGATAGTCGCCGGGCGGAAGGTCTGCTCACATGCCTCCGTGCTGCTGTTTTCATGCTGACTTCCACAGGACAATACTCTCGTCTCCATCGACCGCGCCGCCCTCCGCACGCTCGCCGAGCACCGCATGCCCGGCCAGACAAACCAGTGCGTCTTCGACTGGTCCGGCGCACACCTCTTCCTCACGTCCGGCGACGGCAGCATCAAAGTCGTCGACTACCCCTCCTACAACCAGGTCCTGGACCTCAGCGCGCACACATCCTCCTGCTATGCGACCAGCATGTCGCCATCGGGCGAATACCTCGCAGCCGGCGGCGGCGACGCGCTCGTTTCGCTCTGGGACACACAAGAGTGGATATGCGTGCGGACATTCGATCTCACCAAGGAGCCTGTCAAGAGCGTGGATTTCAGTTTCGACGGGAGCTATGTCACGGCTGGCAGCGACGACAAGGACGAGAAGAGGATCAAGATTGCGCACGTGGAGTCGGGCGAGGTGGTGCATGAGATTAGCTGCCAGAAGGCGAGCAGTGTGGTCGCCTGGCATCCGTGTCGCTATGTGCTGGCGTACTCGCAGGAGGAGCAGGGTCTGAGGATTGTCGGCGGTGTCAACTAGGGGGACACCACACCCATACGAAAGACGGGGACTCAGAGAAAGAAGGCCTACAAGCAGAACCTCAGGCTACGACGCAGGTTGGAAGCCAAGTCAGAAGCGCTGAATCACCGGCAAGGCGTGGGGAATGCATTGCAGGGCTTACACGGATAGAGGCAGGGCGCACATGTCAGACGCCGGGGCGGAGTATTCGACGACAAGAGACGGCCACCAGTCGCAGAAGATACCCATCAATAGCAACACACAGCTGGATACGCATTCTTGCCGTGTTCCTCTCCACTCATTTCGATGCTATTCCCGCGGCCCAGGAGCCAGTGACGCCATAATTGGCCCGGATCTGTAAGCATCGAATGGGCAATCCACTCCGTCTACTCCGCAGTGCTTCATAAGAGACCCGTGAGCTCAATTGCAGCGACAACAAACAATGGACGTCCTGTCGCAAATCAACCCTAGCTCCCTCTTCTCGGCCAAAGGGCTGGTCGTGGTCATCACAGGCGGTGGTTCCGGTAAGCTCGAGCTCGAAGCTACCCCTCCCCCGCCATCTCTCTAACATCTCGTTCACAGGCATCGGCCTCGCAATCGCCGCAGCGCTGCACCAGAACGGCGCGTCCAAGATCTACATCATCGGCCGCCGCAAAAACGTCCTCGACGATGCCATCGCGAAGCTCGAATCCTCGCCCTCGGCGCCAAAGTCCTCCAACGTCCTCTCCGCCATCGCCGCAGACGTGACAGACCTCTCATCAATCAAGCAGGCGGTTGCACAAATCGAGCAGGAGACAGGCTACGTCGACGTCCTGATCAACAACGCAGGCGTTCTGGGCCCCAAATCCGGGCAGCCCATCCACGATGCTACATCCATCGAGGCCGTCCGCGACGCCATGATCATGGGCATGGACGGCAACGACTGGAGTCAGGCGTTCGAAATCAACACCAAAGCCGTCATCGGCGTCTCCGCGCTGTTCCTCCCCCTCCTCGAAGCAGCGAACACCCGCCGCGGATGGGCGCCCGGCCGCGTCACAGGAACAGGCAACGCGCGGGCGCGCGACACCTCCAAACTCAACGAGACAGGCGTAGACGCGGACGACGACCGCATGGCGCACATCATCACCGTTGCCTCCGTGGCGTCGTACATGCGCTGGATCAGCGCAGGGCTGGCTTACAACGCAACCAAAGCCGCCGCAGCGCAGCTGGGCAAAATCATGGCGACGTTCCTGGCTGAGTGGGGGGTCAGGAGCAATATCATCTGCCCGGGCCCGTATCCGAGTGAGATGACGGCCAGCAACCCGCCTGTGTACGGGACGAATCAGATTCCGCAGGGCAGGATGGGGCATGTGGGTGATATGGCGGGGTTGGTGCTGTTTATGGTGGGGAAGGCGGGCGCGTATATGAATGGCGTTGCGCAGATTACGGATGGGGGTAGGACGGCGGTGTTTCCAAGCACGTACTAGGTGCTGAGCATAGACTTGGAACGCAAGAAGATGGACGTTTCGCCGCTCAGTTGTATGAGTGAAAGTCGTGTAAGGTACCTTCTTGACCATGTAACGAAACTGGAGCCTATCAATCTGCCAATGTACTCACAATGCATACAACGCGCTGGTGAATTAGCCTTTAGTCTAACAGGCGCCGACGCTGCGCTACGATCACAATCGCGTATTCTCGTGACCGACGCGTAGTGTGCGGGGACTTGGTGATGTATAACCGATGACGTAGTTCATCCAAATCGCCTTCATATCCTTAACGTCAACGTCGAACCTCCTCCTACAAACACATCTCACAAGCTCACTACTTGAAGTCATATCGAACGGCCTCACACAAACAGTTTTGCACAAGAACACACGCAACACACATACGTCAACATGTCTGCACCAAGCCAAATGGACAAGAGCAACAACACCGAGAACCCCGGCCTCATCGCCGGCCACGCACAATATGTCAAGGGCGCCGCTGAGGTATGCTCCCTCACATCCTCACATCTACTTCCCAAACCCAATGCTAACACCCCACCAGGGCCTCGTAGGCTCCGTCACCGGCAACCAAGCCTGGGCCACCTCCGGCGAGCAGGACAAGAACCAAGCCATCGACGCCATGAAGGCAGCGAGCGAGAACAGGGACCCCAACCAGGGACTGGGAGGCGTCGAGCAGGCGGCAGGCAACCTGGTGGGCTGTGAGGGGATGCAGAAGGAGGGGGAGCAGAGTAAGAAGCAGTAGAAATGAGCAAGCAACAGTACGCAGGAATAGGCACGATATCGTTTCGGCCAGCAATACGAACAAAAACACCTCGAGCCTTGTTTGGTGCATGGACGTGTGTCAATGATCTGGAGCCGCTGGAGGAGCATGGACATTGAGCCAGCGCTATTCACTGAGCTAATAAGACCACACAGACACGTGCCATTGCTCATCACTCCTTTCGCAGACATTTGAGCCTTGATGGCATACGACTTTGTTGAGGTCGATATGGTGTTGTATTGTGCATACCTGTGAGGCAGTTCAGTCCGCGGCAGGTTGCAGGCGAACCTCGGCAATAGTGGGGATATTCACCTTCCCATCTCAGCAACTTACAAATCAACAACATTGCGCAACTGTGTACACAAAGAGTTGATAAACCTCGCGTAGTACGGAACCAACCCTTTTACTTAGAAGCACGGGTTTCGCCATAAAGTGTATAAGTGGTGTTATCTTCCATATCTACGCAACACCTACACCACCGAATTCCAAAGGATTGTTCAAAGGGACTGCACAAAGGGATTGTAAGAGAAGGAAGAATACTTGCAGTGAACATGGCACCACCACCAGAACTCAACGTCGGCGTGCCCGACCTCGAATACTTCACACCACAGCACATCATCTCCCCAGGCACGCCTGCAGCCCCTGAAGCCACCAAGTCTGTACCGAAGCTCTTTCAACCGCTCACCATACGCGGCACTACCCTGCGCAACCGCGTCCTCGTTGCCCCCATGTGCCAGTACAGCACCGCATCCCACGGACCCGCCACCGGCGCTCTGACAGACTACCACATCGCGACGCTCGGCCACTACGCGCTGAAAGGGGCCGCTCTAGTAATGGTTCGTTCCCCTTCTTCCTCATTGCCCCATCCTAACCCTCCAGGTCGAAGCAACCGGCGTCCAGCCCAACGGCAGAATCTCCCCCAACTGCCCTGGTATCTGGAGCGATGCGCAGATCCCCGCGCTCCGCCGGGTCAGCGACTTCATCAAATCCCAGGGCGCACTCAGCGCCATCCAACTCGCCCACGCTGGCCGCAAGGCGAGCACGTGCGCGCCCTGGATCGCCGGGAGCCAGCGCACGAGCGGCGGGAAGAGGAAGGTGAGTGTGCGCGCGAGCGAAGCCGCAGGCGGGTGGCCCGAGGATGTCGTTGGGCCTATGGGTGGCGAGGCGTGGACGTGGGACGAGCGCAAACTGGACGATGAGATGGGTGGGTACTGGGCGCCGCGGGCGTTGAGCGAGAAAGAAGTCGCAGAGTTGGTCGCTGATTGGGCGCGTGCGGCGCAGAGGAGCGTCAAGGCTGGTGTTGATGTTATTGAGATTCATGGCGCGCATGGCTATCTCATACACCAGTTCCTCAGCCCCATCACCAACCAGAGGACGGATAGGTATGGTGGCAGTTTCGAGAACAGGACGAGGCTGCTGCTGGAGATTATCCGGGCTATTCGCGCTGTCATCCCGGAGTCGATGCCGCTGTATCTCCGCATCAGCGCGACGGAGTGGATGGAAGAGACGGAGCTGGGCAAGAACTTCGGCAGCTGGGACGTTGAGAGCTCCATCCGTCTAGCCAAGATTGTCGCAGGCATGGGCGTTGATCTGCTCGACGTGAGCAGTGGAGGAAACGTCGTGCATCAAAAGCTGAACCCATTCGACACCAAAGACTACCAGACTCGAATTGCCGCGCGCATCAGGGAGGAAGTCAAGAAAGACGGCGGCAACATGTTCATTGGTGCCGTTGGGTGAGTTCTACATTCTGTCGAAAAAGTCAACACTACTGACTTCATTGCAGTCTCATCACCGAGGCCGAGCAGGCACGAGACATCGTCGAAGAGGGCGGCGCCGTGGCCCAGCAGACTGGCGACGCAGAGATTGCGAACGAGGCTCGCGCCGCCGTCGCCATGACGCAGGCCACCAACGGCAACGAGCCCCAAGCAGACGTCATCCTTGTAGCCAGACAGTTTATGCGTGAGCCCGAGTGGGTGTTGAGGGTTGCGCATCAGCTGGGCGTTGATGTTGCATGGCCGAACCAGTTTTTGAGGGTGCGCTTCCCGAAGCTGTGATCGACGAAATGCGGCGTGTATAGATGCATTCGCGGGCTAGACGGAAGATGTATCTAGATCTAGAGGCAAGGGAAATCAATAGAGCGCTTGTGACCACAGGAGCCGACTATAGATTCTCAAAAGTGCTTTCGGGGCTTGAACGGGTATGCATACGTTCCAGCTCGACGCGAGAATTAAGTCGAGGCAGATGCCTAGCTTGCATGCGCACCACAATGACTTCCACCTCCGACTCAACGCAAAGATAAAACAAATAACAGAGCTTATCAATATTATCTTGATCCGGGGAGTCATCTCGACAATAGCGTTCTTCAACCAAAATGATCGAAGCTGCGCGGATCGTAGTCTTTACCCCTTTCCCGCATCTCGACCACAACCTTTCCCTCCCATATCCCATCTGAACTTCCCTTCTCTTCTGCCATTTTGGAAACACTTTATAGTACCATGTCTTTGTGTTAGCGCCCGGCGAAACGAAGATCAGTTCGGTTCGCTGAATTCCGCTTTTGGACCAAAGTCGTGCCATAAGCGCAGCATGATTTCGTGGATAACCTGTTGTTTTTACCTTGTTTCCTGCGATCGCACTGAATGTCTCCAGCAGTCTACTAACTTAGCAACTCACAAGCTCTCCCCAAACCGCAGGATTGCATCAGGGAGGTTTGACTCGAATGCATTTTACTTTTTCACCAACCACGCCACTCGGAATTCACATTCTTTACAGGAATGTCGTCTAAACATCGTGCAAATTGCCCTATTACTGTGTCAGATGGGAAGACTACAGATGTTGCAATGTTATAACTCACGATCACGGTGACTCCGCCAGCCTCTTGATTCATCTCGACCCAGCTCTTGAAGTACAGGTCATTATCCCACTCTCTGCAGTCTATTAGGGCCTCTCCGAAGATGTTGATATTAATTTGTTCCTACCCACAGGATTCTATCACGATCTTGGCTCGACACCATGGTTCCGACCCCTTTGGACCTTTACATCCGACTTGATATAAATTCTAGACTGATCTATCTGAATCTGTTAGGAGTGTTCGATCAGGAGTGTTCAATAGGGCAAGGACTGTATTGGAAAGAATCCTTGGGGAGCAGTCAAGGCTTTGTGAGAGGTAATTTAGTACAGGGCACGTGATCTGGCCGGTGTTGGCCCGGAAATGCTCCATGCGAAGTTTTGTGACATGGGACCACATGAGCAGCTCTCCCCTGCGTCTCATCGTGCTATGGTGAGCTTAGTGGTGATTTATCTTGCAATGACTGGCGTGCTCGCATCCCAATTGTCCATCTCACACGCATCTAATAAGAAGTTTGCCACTGACTTTCGCGATATCATAGCAAGGGTCCCAATACCATCTCCAGTGTTCCCAAAGGTCCGCACCGGGCTTGCCTCCCCATTTGTCAGCCAAGGCGGCCGCGGCAAGACAAAGTTGACACCCGCCAGCTTGACCTCGTCAACGACAAGGTCATGGTCGTCGTAGGAATGTTTCATGTAAGTCCAGTGCCGTACGTAGCGCATCCACCACGGGAGATTAGGAAAGCTGTCGCCAACACCCAGGGCTTGCATAACAACAATTTTGGGGACGTTGTGTATTCTCATCGCTGTAATGGCGTTGGCGACGCTATCGGCCATGAAGCGTGGGGGGGCTATGGGGCGGGAGAACGGGCTGTCTGAAGCACGGCTGGGGTTAAGACAGACGACCACTGCTTCAGGGCGTGTATAGCAGCTACCTGCATTGAAAGCTTTGTAGACATCTTCGAGGTTGAGTGGAGTGCCTAGTTCGAATCAGTAGTCAATTCCTTACAAAACTAAGTCACGGATCCTAGCCAACGCACCTTCGCAGATGTCAAGACCAGTCCTCATAGGCAGCTTGGCAGGATTTCGGACTAGCGCGGTGACATCGTGACCTACAAGGTGTGGATAAGTGTGCCGCATAGAAAACCGGACATTGGGATGTTTCTCACCTCTCTTCAGAGCTTGTTCAATGAGGTGAACACCGGTCCTGCCGCTGCCACCAAGCACCACGAGTCGCATCTTTCACAGCTGTCTGCTTGGCAGCTCCTGCGTGTCTTCGTAGATCCTTATGAGGCACGAAGTGTTGGTTGCCCAGGGCTGTGAGCTATACGTGTCAGGCGAGCTGCAATGTCCCAGCTTTACTCGATGCGACGATTAGGCGAGGGTTTTTCCAAGTGCGACAAGACGTGAGAGTATCCCGCCAAGCCAATCTTTGAATGCAGAAGGAGTTCACTGTTACTTTGAAAGCTGTCGCATTATTCGCCTTGTGAAGTCGTGTATGTTAGTTGTCGATTCTAATTCGCCAAATCGCTCAGCCAATTTGTAATCCTGATTTTCTCCTCACTGATTCGTCCCCTTTGCATTTCTTAGGCCCCACCTCGGCTGCTTAGCGTGTTGCGAGCGCTGAATTCTACAATTTAGGTACGCTTCCAATGCGTCCCGTTCCTGTTATCCGCCCGATACTCACCCGGTGCGATCGCGTCGCGGAAAACACGCAGTAGCCTGCAGGTGCTAAGACGTAATGCTATTGTGTAGGTAAGACACGCTAGATCAAAAACACATAAATAAAGGGGTACTGCTACGCTAGACTACAAAAGGAGGGAATCAGCGCCTAGTCCGCGTTACATGCACGCGAGTCAGGGGCGGGAGGTGCGATTGCCTGAATAGGCTGTTTTATAGCCTGAGTCGCCAAAGCATGATATACTAGGCAGTACTGTAGTCTTCTGCCTTCTTGTGCGGTTTTCAGAAAAATCTTTTTGTCAATAGGAGCCATCCGAAACTACCTCCTGCTTGACCCGACTGCGTGTCTGATATAGATGGGTAGCCAGTTCCCTGACAGCACTTCTGAGGCGTCGCGGGAATCTTTCGTAATACACAATTGCGTCTAGAGCCTTGTTCAGCGATATTTAGGCGATCTTGCGCCAGATCAGAACTTCCACAGCATGCTGAAAACTGCTGCCCATCTGCTGTACTTGTGCTCTTTTCCCACCTTTACTGGATGCCTATTCCATACAGGACGCGGGCTAAAGGTGCTGTGACAATGCTGACTAGGATGGCTGGCAATCGCATCTCAGGCTCACGAACGCCTCCAGTGCGATGCGTTTGCCCGTCGGCGATCCAATTGGAGAAGTGACCACCAATAAAGATGCCAACAAAAACGCCGATCAGAGCTGCAACGAAGCAGAGGCCGGACTGCCAGGGCTTGAAGTCATAAGCTGCCTCAAAAGCTGGGGCAGAATTCGATGTAAAGGCGACAAGGACGCCGATTGTCCCTGACATGAAAAGCGTCGCTCACAATACCTGTGGCAGAGTGATTGAGCCTGTATCCTGTTGGGAATTCTATGGACATTGTGTCGGTATGTTGTTTGAATAAGCGAGGTTGACCGTGTGTTCTGTGCGTTCGGTAACACATGTTCGTAGTCCACTTCCCAGATCGCATACTGCGCGACTTCAGTATGACAGCGAACCCAGACCACAACACGAAATTAGGGTCGACTACACAGGTACTTTCGTTCAAGGTGGTAATGAGTCTGTTCGGTCAACATAAGTCAAAGATGCTCGACTGGACTAGAATCAGTCCAGCAGTGACTTCCGCATAGCTTATCTCTCTGCAGGGTATGTCGGCCTGTCCCAGTCAATGGATCAGTCCTGGAAGCAGCCATACACAGAGCGAGTATTGACTCACCAAGCTCATGGCTTTAGGTATCCTTGTAAGCCCACCAATCCGCCAGAGTAGATCTCTGATGTGCTCAAGCCGGTCTGAGCCAACACTGCAAGCTATACTAGCGGAGTATAGAGGCCATATCGCGAAAATGGCGCTGACGGTAGTGGAAGGAAGTCGTGGAGTCGAGCTACGGACCTCCGCAAGGTTGGCCACGTCTGGAAACAAACACTTCGTTGAAGTATAGATTGCGTCAACGGCCTCATGTATGGTCTTTTGCAGTTTTGAACAAGCCAATGTGATTTGGAAAAGCTGCTTTGTCTCCAGAGGGGTGCCGATGCTGATCAAATGACTGGCCGCAATCACGACCACTGCCCTGCAGGCGTTTTGGTCCGCGATACTGACTGATGCCGCCTCGAGAACCGTAGTCGAGGTCAACAGCAGAGCATCCTTGTACACAGCTTTTAGACCGAGTCGAACTTTCTCCATGTCAATGTTCCTCATTACTGTCTTTGACTGTGCCATTCTGTCGTGTTCAGCAACCAGCTGCCGCAAGCGTAGCTTGGTGACTTCCATGTGCAATAGGATTCTATTAATACTGTGGACTCCTTCCTCCGATGCTAGAGTGTCTTCACCACCATCTGCGATGCGAAGTGCCTGTTTCAAGATGGTGAAGTAGTTGTGGGTTCGATTTTGCAAGCGGAGTATGGCAAGAAATCCTTCAAGGTGGAGGATCCAGGTCTTGTCATGAGTGTCCAAATCTACAGCCATCTTTCCGTATGTTAGCCAATGATTTGCGGGATTTTGCTACGCCAACTGACCTCATACAGGGCAAACAGGTAAGACGAAAGATCCGAAGAAGCGCTTTCGTCCTCCGACGACAGGCTCGAGGCCAGGTTTCGGATGGAATCTTGATACTTCTGCTGCAGTTTCTTGCGAGCTGATAAAGTCTGTGATTCTGCAGACAGAGAGCCGAAGCTTGCCTCCATGAGTGCGATGACGTTGTGGACTGCCGGGTGAGCCCGTGTCTGCTGTGACGCCGTGAGACTACCATGCACATCAAGGGAAGCCGAACTGCTGCTCAACAATCGTGGCATTGTCGAACGATGACCAGCCGGTCCATTTTGTGGTCTCCTGCTGCAGCGCAGCTGCGACAAGCTCTGAACGTTATATCCGAGGCACGGGTGCTTGGACTTTGCACATCTGTAGCATGTTGGCCGTGTCTCATCGCACTTGATGCGTCGAAATCTGCAGGTAAGACAGCCCCTACACGGATGACCAGGATTGACCATGTTTTGCTGTGTCAAGCATGAGGTCAGGTCGTCCTCGCTCTTACCGACGGAGATACCACACAGTTGCCTTGTCAAATAGCAAGCCGCGCTAGTGATCTCGCAACGCTAGCGGAGAGCGTCGTCCTGATTGGACAGCTGGCTGTAGCTCGTGCCATCTATACAAGTACGCCGTGCGTCTCGTCATCAAGATTTGCAGGTGCTTACCGTGCGAGGAAGCATAAAAGGAAGGCTCGTTGGCACGACAAAGCTCTCATCCTTCAACATCTCTGTTTTCGATCAACTTCTTTTCACGATGTCCTTAAAACCAGTCGAAATCTGGGCTCACTGGGGTGCCCCTAATCCTTGGAAAGTCTGCATGATCCTCGAGGCGCTGAATCTGCCATACAGCCTCCACTATCTCGAGTTCTCTGAAGTCAAGACTGAACAGTATCTTGAGCTCACGCCGAACGGTCGACTGCCCACTATTCAAGACCCGAACACCGGCCTGACGCTATGGGAGGTGAGCCAGTAAAGCTATTAATCTTGCAGTGAGCATGACCTGACAACAATCTAGTCAGGTGCTATCATCCAATATCTCGTTGACCAGTATGACCAAGGACAGAAGATATCGTACAACACGCTACCGGAGAGATACCAGACGCAGCAATGGCTATGCTTCCAGATCTCGGGTCAGTCGTCTGGAACTCAAACCTCCTTCTGAACACTGACATGGAAATATAGGTCAGGGTCCATACTATGGGCAAGCCACTTGGTTTACACGGTTTCACTCCGAGAGGATACCATCTGCGATCGACCGATACGTCAACGAGATCTTTCGCGTCACTGGCGTCCTGGAGCTGGGATTGAAGCGGAATGGCTCAGGCTGGCTCGTCGGTGATAAGTGCACTTATGCTGACCTATCTTTTCATACATGGGCCTCGGTAGGAGAAGGGCTGTTGCGTGAGCTTGGTAAACTCGATGGGTTCGCGGACAAGTACCCACTTTACACATCTTGGATCGAAAGGATGGACGGAATGGATACAGTCAAGAGAATCTCGGCAGCCATGGCGAAGGGTCGTGCAGAACATGGTTTGAAGTGAAGGTGTTCTCGTCCGCTTCTGTACAGCCGCATATAGAGATATGCTGATCCTTATCTTTAGTTAATAGATAGTCGGCGGTTGATAAAGCTACTCTTGGATTTTTCAGCTGGCATTCACTTTTCTTTCGCCATGACCTACTGAGCTCTTCCCAGCAGAACCCAAGAGACTGCGAAAAGAATGCTGCGCCCAGCTCTTGCCGCGACATGAAGGTGGAAGGAGCCATATGCGGGTTGGACCCGCTCGCGACTAACCCCTGCTCGTATACGGCGAGTAAGCCGGCCTTGAGCTTCCTCATTAGGCACTCCGAGAACCCGTGCTTACATTTCAACTCCTTCTATTTAGGTTCCCTTCCGAACCTAAACATTTGTCTGCTTCAACCCGCTCAGCAGTTTCGGTTTGTGCAGCCATGGCTCCATACACAGGACCTACTCTCTCCCTCCACGTCCATATCACTGTCGCGCCCGAGAACGCCGAGTTATTCCTCTCCCACCTGAAGCCTTGTTACGATGTCGTCAGTGCCGAACCAGAATGCATATTCTTCGAGGTGTTCCAGAATCCTGCGGCCCCTGGCGATTTCAAGTTCGTCGAAACCTGGAATGCTAGTCCAGAGTGGTTTCAGACCGTATGTCAGATTCAGCTGTGCAGTGTGCATAGAGGTCGTAATAAAGATGCTGATCGCTCATGCAGGTCCAATTGACGAAGGATTACTACAAGCCCTATCTTGCAGCTACAGAGCCGTTGTGGATCAAGCCAAGGACGTTTGAGATCTGGGAGCGGATGCCAGGTAATGCATGGATCAGCGCCAAAGAAGGGCTCGCCAATCATCAAGGGTAGAACTTTCTATTTCAGTGTTGGAAGGAGGGATTTACCAGGCCAGGCGAGAAGACATCGACGCTCCAGAAAGGTCGAGAGTGGATAAAGCCCACAGCAGAGAGAATGCTCGCTGCGTCTCAGGAGAGCAGAAGATTGAATTGGATCCTCAACAGAGATCTCCGTCATCACAGAGACTGCTGTGATGTGACGATGGTGACATGTCTCGCCGAAGACCTCGCTTTTGCCCACGTGAGGTGTCGTGGTTGTGTCAGTTCCAGCCCGCGACATCATGGGAGGAGCAGCCCGCAGGTGGACCCACTTGCCCCTCCACGTCAAGCGCGCGTGCATCGCGGGGCAGCAACAATCGCGAAGAGCTCTCATCAACACCACAACGCCGCCACGATGTTCAAGAAAGAGTACGCCATGGCCTTACAACGCGTCTCATGTCCCCTACTGACAATGCCCCAGTATCTCAGCGGGTGCCAAGTCCAAAGTAAAGTCCTCAGCACAACGAGCCATCCGCTCAAAAGTGCTTGAGGAATACCCCAAGCTCGAGCCCTACATCGAAGACATCCTGCCCAAGAAGGAGCAGCTCGACCTCGTCAAGCTCCCCGACCGCGTCTCCCTCTACACACTCAACGGAACGCCTCTCTTCTTCCAGCACATGGACGACGCCCTCATGCCACACCTGACCCTCGTTCACAAATACCCCAACGCGTTCCACCGCTTGCGCATCGACCGCGGCGCAATCCGCTTCGTGTTGTCTGGAGCTGCACTCATGGTGCCGGGTATGACGAGCCCTGGAGGCCGATTGCCGGGCAAGGAGTTGAGCGCGGAGGATCAGGAGAGGTACGGCAGCGAGGATCTTGAGGCGGGGACTGTGGTGGTGATCGAGGCGGAGGGCAAGGAGACGGCGTGTATGGTCGGTGTGCTGAAGATGGGTACCGCGGAGATGCGGGAGAAGAAAAAAGGGCAGGCTTGTGAAGCTGGGCACTATCTGGGTGATGGTCTGTGGACAATGGCTTTGTGAGAGGCTAGAAGGCTGTGGAATGGCGTCACAGAAGAATATGGCTTTCATCGGAGGAAGCAGATGCTGCACAGTCGCAAAAGCATGCATGGAGTCAGCGGCATAGAGTTGGCAGTTTGAATAGCGAAGCAATGAACACGGAATGAATGTTTATTGGTATCATTATGTTATAGTCATGAACCACCACTGCATGTAGGATGGCGTGGTCATAAACCACTCTACTGTGGTGCTCCGCGACCAGCACCGCCAGCTCCACCCATGAAGTTGCGTGCCATCTCAGCGATGTTGGGGTCGTTCATTAAGCTGGCAAGGTCAGGCATACCACCACCGCCAGCACCACGTCCAGCACCTGCTCCAGCACCAGCGCCAGCGCCGGCACCAGCTCCGGCACCAGCTCCTCCGCCACCACCAGCACCGAACTGCTGAGCCATCTCGGCTATCCTGGGGTTGCTCATGAGGTTGTTCATCATGTCGGGGTTGCTCATCAGGTTCTGCGCCATCTGCCTCATCATAGGGTTCTGCATCAGGCTTCCGAGGTCAGGCATACCACCGCCGCCGCCTCCGCCACCGAGCATACCGGCGAGCGAAGACAGATCAGGCATGCCACCTGCGCCAGCACCTGGCGCGCCTCGCGAAGCCTCAGGGGCGCCAACATCACCGCCCTCCTCCTCGTACTTCTTCTTCGCGGTCTCATAGCCCTTGCGCATGACGTCCGATCCACCGCCCTCAGCGTCCATGCCCGCCTTGTATGCATCCATGGCACCCTTCGAGTCGCCAAGAACGTACTTCGCGAGACCGAGGCGCGACCACGCCTTGGAGTAGTTGGGGTCGGCAGCGACTGCCATCTCAGCGTCCTCCTTGGCCAGCTCGTGCTTGCCCATACCGGAGTGTGCGGCGGCGCGGTTGGAGAGGTAGATGGGGTTGAGGGGAATGACGTCGAGAGCGGCAGTGTAGTGCTTGACGGCGCCGGCGTAGTCCTTCTTCTTCATGGCCTCGTTGCCCAGGCCCTTGAGGCGCTCTGCCTCGTCCTTATTCGGTCCGCCCGGCCCTGATGCGGTGGCGGAGGGTGTCTGGGGTGTTGCGGGGCGGGCCTCGGTCGCGGACGAGCTGCCTTCTGTCGAGGCGGTGGTCTTGCCCTTCAGCTTCTCGTAGACGTTGTAGATGGACAACAGGTTCTGGCCGCCGAGTGCGTCTTTCTTTGCGGCCGCGTCGTCGACGTCAACCTCGAAGGCTTCGGCGATACAGTTAGCGGCGACCTCGAGCTGCTCCGCGTTGTCTGGCGTTACTGAGCCATCGGTCTGCGAAGTCTGAAGGAAGTCGAGGATTGCGAGCGCAAGGCGCTTCTTAGATTGTTGTGTGGTTGCCTGTCTTGTTAGCACATGTTTACGTAGGTCGTGGGCGGGGTAGCAATTTACCATAGCGGCAATTGAGTCTGGAGAAGTATATGTACGGCTCGTTTTGGCGCAGAACTATACTCGAGGGCTGCGTTTGAGGGCCGGAATATGTCAAGATGCAGGTTGAGGCGTACTGTGGAGTGATCGCGGACTCGAAGCTTCGATTTGGCGGTGGTGGGGCAAGCTTTCACGTGGGGGGTGGCACTCCCACAACGTCACAACGTCACAACACCAATCCCTTTTGAACGTCTCTAAAGGCAGTTGGACTTGCTCTTATCAAAGGTTCGCCTTCACAGAAAGTTCCGCAGACTACAATCGTCGGTCGATCAGACACACTTCAGATCGGCCGTAAAGCTGGAAAGCTGATTCACGGATAGATTTCACGTGGATAATGGCCTTGTCCATTGAATCTTCTATGCGAGCCCTGGCATCTTGGGAGGCAACGGACGTTCAGCCCGGCATTGGCATGTTCCACAGGCGTGCACCCTGATCAATCAAAGCGACACGGTATCCGCTCCGAAACCTCGGAGCATTAGGCATCAAGGCGCCATGGGATACCATGGAACTTGCACCAACGCTTGAGATATCCCATGGAGACTTTACCAACACTTGGTCAGACAGCAGTCCCCCAGCTGTGGCGCCCCGGGGTAGTTTGTGCCTCGATACTTTACATTGTGCAGAAAAGTGCTGAGGCATGTAGTGTGCTCGCGAATTGGGAGCTATGTTGACTATTGAAGCGGCAGTGTTGCCAGGACGCCCTAGAAGTAGTGGGCGCTGCTCCTGAGTGCTGGCTAGTCGAACAGCTTGTAGAACTCTTGCATGATTTCTCTTTTTTCCTATTATTCTTTTCTCCTATCTTCTCTGCTACCTACGAACTTTCTCTACTTACTAATACTTAGCTTATATCTATACTTTACTATCTTCTACTCCTATTATATTTGCTCACAAACTACATTCTACCTCTATAGCAAAGATTCCTAGAGAAGGGGATTCGAACTCTGGCGAAGTCTCTTTATCTGTACCTTGGTGTGTCTGATTTGAAACTCGAGAGTGTGGGGCGACGCTCATTTACCGCAGCTACATGATTGGCTGCATAGTGTCATCCGTGCGCGCAGCAAAAGTGCCCCGTGTCCGCGCGCTGTTGACATTGACTGGAAGTATTTAGTCAACCCGCTTTCCTCGACAAATCCGTACTCATTCATGTTTAATCTCCACAACCACCCTATCAACCACATATTTTGTCCAGGCTGGAACAATCATCTTGAGTTGTCGACTTCCAATAATTTGATCCTTACTCAAATCATTTCGAAATCTCTGTTGCAATATCATGTCTTCTGTCGCCAAATGGATGAAGACCCTTATATATCCCTCAGAGGACTGTGAAAGTCTCATTCGAAACTGGGGCTTCACGATCTACCGCACAGGCTACGGGCCGTCGTCCGACTAACGATGGCAGGATCTCCTCTAAAAAATCCAGACTCACGCATATAAAAACGCACTAAGAATGACTGGCGCTACTAAGGATGATGCTGGTTTTCAGGAGGTTTGGTTGCTTTTCCGAATAGACGCACGCTTGGATGCCGCCCTAGCCGGCCTTGACATGGATCAGCTTCGACAGCGATATAACAATGACGACGGAGGTCCCCCTATGAACAAGAACCACCGGTCCCACCGGGTGTTTCTAGTAGCTGATAATGAAGTGTTATCAAGCGTTGACGCCATCACTACTACTATCAAATGTGTTGATGCAGACTATCAAGCAGCAGATCACATTCTACGGAACTAGCGCCTTGGTACACAGCGCTATTTTGGCTGGATGCTGATGCTAGCATCGTGCGTGGCAGAGCTGTGGGTAGAATTAGGATTTTTCCCTTTGCAAAAAATTGCCCCTGCGACAATTAGAGGAAGTTACTTGGAGGTGTGGGACGCTATGAATCTTTAACATGGAACAATCACGATAGCTTACGGCTTATGCATAGAAACAGAAACAAGCTATTAATTTAACTGTACTCTAGTACTTCTAGTATGTTGTTAGTATTGTTATTATAGTTTGTGTGCTTTCTAAACTCCGCTGCCTTATGTTCTAATAACTAACTAGTTCATCTAGGAGGTATCTATAGTCAAGCCTGTCAATTGAGCTTCTAGGCTAGCCAAGACATCTAGTACTGCCTAAGCTCTATTATTAGTGCTAACAGCCTAGTAATTTCGCATCTTAGTAATTGTGTTCTAAACAAAGTCTATTGTGTGCACAATAAGCCATAGGAAGAAGTCCTGTACCTATTTACTCTAGAAATCTCTAATTATAGTTTGCGCGTTGGTATTAGCTGGCATTGCGTTCTATACTGCCTGTCTATAATTCTACTAATCTCCTATATTGTTTATGATATTCGTTAGGCGAGAATTAATATCAAGCACACCTTAATAATTAAGGTAGCAGATAAGGCCTATACTAGCTCTTATTTTAGTTAACATCCTTACTGTGTTAGGGATGTTGAAGGTAGACCCTACCTAATATAAGGCTGCAGGGTAGATACTAACCTATAGTAAAAGAAGCTTAGCGTTAGGGTTTGCCCCCTTTTAAGCAATCTGTTCTAGTAGTCCCCTGCGTTACCCTAACAACACTAAACTGCAGATACTTCAAGCCTAAAAAAAGAAACGTTCTATATAAACTTAATTCTTATGTACTTTACGCAGCAACGCTAAGAGTATTATCTATAGATTTAGTAAAATGTAGTGCTGTTAGGGTAAGTAGGGTTAGGGTTTCTATGTAATAGAGCTTGTATAGGACAGCTAAGCAACAACACCCTAACAGGCAAATAACATAAGCAATAGCAAAAACAACACTACAAACTCCCTTATATTATTATACGTACGAATATGCGTGTATTTATTTGCTTTACCTATATAACAATTAGTGCGTGCACAGACACTTAAGTATATTCGTTTGCTTTTTTATTGCATATTTGTTCGCTGTTCCTGTGCTTAAATTTTAATATAACTTTTGCAGGACGTGTATTAAGTTAATTTAAATTATATTTATAATTTGTAGATAGGACACACATAGTATACGCAAGGAACTTAACGCTAAGGTTTAGGTAATAATGTTTGTTAACGTTTAGGGATGCGTATTAATAAGTATGTCTATACTAACAACAACAATAGAAGTAGCTACTTAACAAAGTTAAACTAACTTAAGATATATAGATGTTGTCTTTATGCATGCAGCTTAGCTAGCACAGCTAACTAGTTGTGTGTAGCTATATTGCAGCCTTTCTAGCCTGCCCTAAGCCTCTCTATTACTAGCTCCTGTATCCTACTATAGAGTCTAGCAACGAACTATTGCATAGTATTAACTACAGCGTAATTACGGCGCTCTTTAGCTATACCAATCTATCCCTGCATTAACTAACAGGCTAACGCTTCAAACAGCTTACCCTAGTACTAGCAGCTAGTTAAAGACTACTAATTTATCTAGCTAGTTATCTAAGATACTGTTATAGTCCTTGTTTAACAAGACAAGAGAAGGTCCTTATATTATAGTAGGTTAAAGTTGTAAACACTAAGTTAAGCAGTTTATACACAGTATAGTCTAGCGTGTTATACAGCAGCCTAGGCCTGTTTAGTTATAGTATTCTATAAGTAGTGCGGCGCAGTCTATATAATGCAGCAAGGAACCTGCGCTAGGACTACAGCACTATTAGTAGTTGTCTTAAGGTAATCCTATAAGAGCGCTGTAATAAGAATACTGCTAGAAGCCTTAGTATATAGTATTAATCTAAACTAGATTAGAAGACTAAGCTCTAGCCTAACAATAGTCTTGTCTATAAAGCGCGCAGATATAGTTATAATAATATAACTGCTAGGCGTAAGTATGCTCCTAAGGTGTTATAGCAGTTTGTAGCGTTGCTATAGGAGAACTATCTTAAACATATAGACTAAGAAGATAACGTTATAGCAGGCTAGCTTACTAGTTATATAGGCAAAGTAGTTATAGATGTTGCTATTAGTAACGCTGCCCTTGACTAGATAAACGCGCTGTATTATAGTACTAGCAGGTGCTATAGTAAGACTACTACTTGCTAGGTATACTACTACGTTAATAGTAAGAAAGCTAGCAATAGTATTAAGCCTAACTACTAGGCTACTGTTGAAGTCGTACCTAGACGAAGTCCAATATTGTACTAGTTCTGTTAGGTCTCAGGGATGAGTTCGGTCTCTAGAACGGTAGGGTAAGTTACGTCTAGACAAAGTCTAATATAACAGCTCAGGGTAACAAAGGTCTAAGCAATGCGCAATGCAGCTCATTATTGTTAAAGTAAGATTCCAAGAAGTAACTTAATTAACAAAGTTAAACACAAACCATAAGGGTTATGTTCCTAGGTGCTATATACTAAAGAGATATGCAAGGTGCTCAGTAGAGCTAATCTACTAATCATACCAATCACTAATCATACTAAGCACTGATCATACTAATTATTACCAAGACCCTTTAATCAGTTGTCACGTAACGTGCCTTAATTACTAGGGAGGCGTCGCCCTATCATTCCTACATATAACTACCCTTGCTAGTAATTCTTGCTATGCTATACCAGGGTGTAATTCTCATTACAACCCTTCATGTTCTATAGATCATAACACTATCCCCCTTCCGTCTTAGCTTAGTCCCTTAAGCTAATTCATATAACGCAGGCCCCGCTTCGTTCAACAGTAAGTTGTCAACAATGCCTAAACAACCATCTAAGTCAAGTACAGCCCGTCGCCACCATCTATACAAATTTATCAAATCTTTTAGAGAAACCATGGTTCAAAAGTGTTCAACCTATAAAAAGCACAAGCGCGTATACAAGGTCCATGTTTACTCAGGGAAGTACAGCAAGTGCCTAAAGCGTGGCCAGCGTTGCGATGTGCGTATAACTCAGTCAGAGTTCACACGGCTTGTAACAGAGAAAGAGAAGTTACAGGCGCAAATAAAGGAAAGTCGCAAAGCGCAGAATAAAGCGCTCAAGGCCTCTGAAAAGGCGTTAGAAGAGTTACAGGTTACACGCGCGCGCAAAGAGCAGTTACGTTAATAAATAGACTTGTTAGACCATCGCGCCAAGGAGGCAATATCTGTAGAGGAGCAAAGCATCACGGAACAGGAGTTAGACAAGGGGACTATAACGTTCAATAGTTCGTCTAAGGGGATTACGTTATTACCTAGTACCTAGGGTGCTTACAAGGACCTGCTAATAGAGTACTAGCTTAACCTAAACGTAGCAGTGCCTAATTAGCCTGCTTAAATCCCTTTAACATCTACTAGCAGTTCGTAAGGTGTGTGGCTAGTTCCCATATGTTTTCCAAATCAGGGTATCCTAACTATTTAACCAGATATTCAATGCTTCGTCCTTTCTTTCGTTGTTTTACTATTTTTTCAACTTCCCACTCATCCTAGCCATCTGCCTGGTAGTAGAAGTCTTGTTAGATTAGCGTTCTAGGGTCAGCTAGTTCCAACAACAAGGTATAGAACACAGGATAGATCTTAGCATCCTTGGGCAGCACAAGTCAATAGTTAACTAGGCTAATTCGTTAAGAAATAAAAAATAGTCCAACCTTAACCTTATCCAGTTTTTTCGTTGGTCGCCGTGTGCGTAGGTTTTTTATAAGGAGATATACTTTATCCCCCTCTTTTAGCAGAGGCGCCGTTTTTCGTTTCTTATTAACATAAGAAATGCTCCTTAACTAAGCTTTAGCAATATTATTAAGCAATTTCTAGTATACTTCCTTCAGTGCTTCAACTAAGGTAATCGCTAATTCCGTTTAGATGCTACTGTCCAATAACCTTGTAAAGAGATTTAGCTGTCTGCCGTGGTTCGCAAAGAACAGCAAATAGCCTATTGCTTCCAAAAGCTTGTTGTTATATACAATTTATGCTATAGGCAGTAGTAAAACCCAATTATCCTGCTGCTAGTTACAGTAGATGCAGAGGTACGTCTCTATTATCTAGTTCACTCATTCAGTCTGTCCATCCGTCTGCAGATAATAGGCTATAGAAAGCTTCTTCTTAGTACCTATTACTACTAGGAGCGTAGTCCAATAGTTTGACGTAAAGAGCTTATCTCTATCACTAATAATCAATTCTAGGATACTATAGTAGCAGATAATGCAGTCCTTAAAGACGTGCGCCAACTGTTTAGCAGTGTAGCTATATCTAAAAGGTATTATTTTAGCGTACTTAGTAAATCAGTCTACTACAACGAAGATTAAGTCATAGCTATATCCTGTGACTAGATCTTTAGAGATAGGCAGCTGTGTAACAAAATCCATCATAATGTTCGTCCATAGCGCCGTTAGCAGCTCTATTACCTGTGCTTCTCCATACTTAGCGTATGTGCTGTGTTTGTTTTGCTAACAGCTTACGCAATTCTTAATAAACTTGCTAACCTTATCCCGCATATTTAGGAACTCATAGTGCCTCTTAATAAGTTCCATCGTTCTCATAATACCAGGATGTCTATACAGCAGGTCGTCGTAATAACTGCTAATAACTTCTTCCTCTAGTTCCTCTAGTACTTGTAATAGTACGTAATATTCGCCCTAAACTACCATCATAAGGTTAAGCTGCTAAGATGGCCCTAAGGACCCATCCAAATTTTTTCCAAGAATAGCAAACTTATTAATTGTTTTTTCGCCTACAAGGTCATGGCGTCAGCTAAGAGCGTCTGCCCTACCGTTTTCTTTCCCTAGCGTGTACAGAATCCTGAATTTGTACTAACCAAGCATCTCTAACCAGCAAACTTGTCGTCAGTTCAGAACCTTAGTAGTAGTAAAGTATACTAGATTCTTGTAATCTGTGTAGATAGTAAGTTCTGAGCAGCTTTCTGCGTAGACTCTCTAGTACTGTAACGCGTTGACAATGGCCATAAGTTCCTTGTTGTGCACATCATAGCGTTCTTTAGGTGCTGTGAATTTCCTTGAGTAGTAGGCAATTAGGTGCTATAGTCTGTCTCGTTCTTAAGTAATGCAAGCTCCTAATGCCAGATCTGAGGCATTGGTTTTGAGGCGTGCGGGTTTGCCGCTCTCAAATATGATTAACGTAGGTAGCTCTACGCATGCTTGCTTAAGCAATTAGAAAGCATCTTCCTGTGCTTGTTCCTACTTAAATGGTGTGTCCTTCCGCGTAAGTCGTGTAAGCGGTAAGGCCTTCATGGAGTAGTCTTTAATAAAGCGTCACACTGAGGTACCAGATCGGGTAAAAAACACTGCAGATTGGGTAAATTAACACCGCATCTAGGTAAATAAACACAGGAAAAAGGTCTTTTTAGGTAAAATACACTGCAAATTGTGTAAAACTTCTAGAAAACGTGTAAAGCACACTACTAAAAGGTTAAAATAACCTGTTGCGGTGTTAAAAACACAGGAAAAAGGTCATCGCTGGATAAAAAACACTGGATGTGTACCCTAGTGTTAGTTGAAGTTGACAAACCTAAGGAATTCCTAGATTCCTTTAACTAAGGTGGGCGTTAGCCAATCCTTTACGACCTGAATCTTTTTGTCACTTATCTTAACTCTATATCTTCCTATAATATAGCCAAGGAACTCTACTTCGTCCTTATGCTATTCGCACTTCTCTAGCTTCAGCCTAAGGTCTGCTTTTGCTAAGCATTCTAATACTTGTCTCACGTGGACTTTGTGTTCTTCTAGCGTCTAACTATACACTAGGATGTTATCAAGGTATGCCACTACAGTAATGTCCAGGTGCTCTCGTAGTACGTTGTTGATAAGTGCCTGACAAACAGCTAGTGCATTAGTCAGCCCAAATAGCATAACCGTGTACTCGTAATGACTATAACAGGTTCTAAACGCCGTCTTCCATTCTTCGCCCTTCTTTATGTGTATGAGGTTGTACGCTCCGCGCAAGTCGAGTGCAGTGAAGAACATCGCTCCTAAGAGTTAGTCTTGTAACTCTGATATATTAGGCAGCAGGTAACGATTCTTAATTGTAATATCGTTCAACTTCCAATAGTCGACGCAAAGCCTTAGCTTGCCGTCCTTCTTCAGTACAAATAGAATAGGGAATCCCACCAGGGATTTGGATTTCCTAATAAATCCTTTAGCAAGGTTTTCTTTAATGTACTTGCGTAATATCTCGAGCTCCTTCTTAGATAGCTAGTATATAGGCCCAAAGGGTGGTTCTTTCCCTTCCTTAAGTTTAATCTCATAATCCTAAGGTTGATGTTTAGGTAGCGCTTTTACAGATAACTCTTCTTTAAACATCTAGGCGTACTAACAATACACATCTGGTATGTCTAGAGGTGCACTCTTGGCCTCCGTAACCGTTATAGAGGGGCGTTTCTGGTCCACACAGCCAACCGCTCTATCTTAGCGCGTTATTGTGGTTGAAGAGATGTTGTTAATCTCCTTCTCATCTACCAACTCCAGCGTAGGTTGCGTAGGCTGGCGTGCAGTAGTGCTGCATCTGCACCTATCAAACAAAAGCTGTCGATTCTTCCAATTAATCCGCGGATTGTGCTTTCGTAACCATGGCAGGCCTAAAATAACGTCGTGAGTAGCCATCCCAAACGCGTCTAGGTCCAACTGCTCCAAATAGTTCTGTATCTATAGCAGAACAGACAATACTTCGTAGGTAATTTCTAATTCCGCCGGCATTAATTCTCCGTTAGCTACTCTAAGCAGGTAGGGGTTCTGCTTCCGCTGTAGCTTAAGTCCAGCTTACCATACAGCTCGCGAAGAGATGTAGTTTAATTATGCTCTAGAGTCTAATAATGCCGTTATCGCAACTCCTCCTAATATAATAGGGAGCTTAATAAGCGGATCAGCCCCTGTAGAATTAAGAGATCAATCCCTGGAGCGCGTAGGCGTAGGCCTAAAAAAGGCTCCTCATCTCTAAATCTGTTGTTGCGCTTGCTGTCTCAGTGCAAGTCACAGTCTTGGTTCAAGCAGTACTGCCAGTGTACGTTATAGCAGCTACCATTAACAACAAGTTGCATCTAGATGATTCGCTGCGGGTCGTCGGTGCCCAGGAAGTGCAGCTTAGAACGTTTATCCTATAGGTGTACTTCGCACATGTCTTTCTTGCACTCATACCACAACAGGTTGCAGGTGCTCTTCAGGTAGGGAAACTATCCTAAGTTTACCTTCGCATCGTAGTGTATGTGGCAGTAGTCGTAATAGCATGTAGTCTATAATCGTAGTCCGTGCTTCATATTTCAGAGGTCTAGGTCGTACTGCGGTTGTAGGCTAACAACCAATACAGGTTTGTTTTCTTTTGTTTGAGTTGCGCTGTTCTAGTAGGTGCAGGGTTAAGTCCAAACAATAACTCCTGCGTCTACAGCTTCTTGTTTAGCTCGTTCTACCTAGTATCTAACGCCGTTGCGTTGCATCTTGGTTCGGCGGTTGCGGCGTCCTTGTTGTTCCGTTCGTGTAGCAACCAGTTCAAAGAACTCTTAGTGTAGTGTAGGTGCGCAATTAAAACGTTCCTTATCAGGAATGTAATCTTAAGCATTATCATACTCTAATTCTGTGTCTTCCATAAGACAGCCTATATTATTAGTAAGAATTTCCCATTCCTTACTAGCATCAGCATCCGTGCCGGAAAGTACGTTCAACTAGCAAATAACCTTGTTCTTTATTTAGCAGTCCCTAGCAAAGTGTCCCGTCTTACCACAGCTGTAGCAGGTAGACTTAGACTTGTCAGGTGTGCTCCTGTGGTTGTTTCGCCTATCAGGTCCTTTGTTAATGTTTAATAGGTCTATGGCTGTAGGTCCGTAGTATCCACTTCTCGTGTCGTTATAGATGCGTTAACCAATGTTAGGTTAGTAGTGTCTGTCGCGCTAGCCGCAGTTAGACAGGTTGTTGCGCCATAGGTTGCATGGCGGCAGGCGTTTGTTAGTAAAGGCAACACGCGCCCATAGATTGTCCTAGAGCTCCTGCTAGAGTTCCTAAAGTCGCACATCGATGTTAATAGCTTTGTTGACTAAAGTGTCAAAGGTGTCAACAGAGGCAGCAGTTCGCATAAGCTCCTCCTTTACTCTAGGCTTCAGTCCTTGTCAAAACATAGTTATCAACGCGTTGTCGTTCTAGCCAGTATACGTGGCTAGCTGTTAAAACTCAGCAGCGTAGTCGGCAGCAGATTTGTCTTATCAAATACATTAAATGTCGCGTCGTGCAATGGTTAGTTTGTTCAAGACTCTAAATACGGGTCGCAGCTGCTCCTTAAGCAGGTTAAAGTCTTTAAACCAAGGGTTAATGTCAGTTAAGTCACCAACAGCGTAGTAACGTCAAAGAAATAGTTTAATCTACATAAAGGCTCGTCCACGCATGTAGCTTGCTACAAGGGTGACTTTCTTTTCTTTAGGGATCCTAGATCCCTAGAACATAAAGTACAGGTCCCATTTAATAAGCTAGTCTTCTAGCTTGCAGCAATCACTGTCCTAGAACTCAGGTTTGGCTACAGCAGTACCTAGAATAACATAGCTTAGGTTTTCTATATTGACGTCGTTCTCCTCGTGACTGTTGTTTGTGCAAGAGCTACTAGGGGTAGCACGTGTTCCTAAAGTAGAACTTATCTTAGGGGTGTTCAAAGTGTTGAAGTCGTACCTAGACGAAGTCTAATATTGTACTAGTTCTGTTAGGTCTCAGGGATAAGTTTGGTCTCTAGAACAGTAGGGTGAGTTGCGTCTAGACAAAGTCTAATATAACAGCTTAGGGTAACAAAGGTCTAAGTAATGCGCAATGCAGCTCATTATTGTTAAAGTAAGATTCTAAGAAGTAACTTAATTAACGAAGTTGAACACGAACTATAAGGGTTGTGTTCCTAGGTGCTATATACTTAAAGAGATATGCGAGGTGCTCAGTAGAGCTGATCTACTAATTGTACCAATCACTAATCATACTGAGCACTAATCATACTAATCATTGCTAAGACCCTTTGATTAGTTGTCACGTGACGTGCCTTAATTACTAGGGAGGCGTCGCCCTGTCGTTCCTACATGTAACTACCCTTGCTAGTAATTCTTGCTGTGCTGTACTAGGGTGTAATTCTCGTTGCGACCCTTCATGTTCTGTGGATCGTAACATTTAGGCTCTTAAATAAGATATAAAACTCTTAGTATAACGCGCTGCAGCTATCTATAACGTGCCTAAAAGTATAATATACTAATAACGTGCTAGACAACCTTCACGCGTTAATACTATAGCTAACTTATAGAATCTAACTAGCGCTAAGGAGTAGGTAATTATTATATACATACTTAAGCTAGTAATATAACTCCAACCCTCTAGCTTAAAGTTATAGCTAATATAGCTAATTCTCTATAAAAAAACGCGCAGTTTAGCCCCTATTAGCTCTAAGTAGGCTAGTAGGTTTGTTTTATATTAGGAGGAGCTTAGGATTGTCTTTAATTGCAAGTATAACTATAAGCAAGCCTTTTATAAGAATCCTGAGGTAATCTAGAGCTAGTTTAGTCTAGTAGCTAATATTAAAGCTAAGTAACGTACCCTACAGGCAAGCAAGCCAACAGGCAAGCAAGCTACTTTTGCCAAGCCCCTACCAATGTACCCTCCCTATACTAATATCTTAACAACAACCTATTATTAACGCGTCTTATAAAGCTTAGGTACAGCTTGCGCTTTAAGCCCTTAAATAAGACGCAAATCTCTCCTAGCAACGCACTATAGCTATCTATAGGGTGCCTTAAAGCACCCTAAGCTATTAACACACTAGATAACCTTTACAGCGCAGTACTATGCCTAACTTACAAGGGTTAGATAATAATAAGGAGTAGGTAATTATTAAGTATTTACTTAAGCTAGACGCGCAAGGATTTGGCCTGCAGCTATTAGATATAGCTACTATAGCCAATTCTCTGCGCGCTAAGCATAATCTAGGCTATATTAGCACAAACTAGCCTAGTACGTTTGTCAAGCATTAGCTAGAGCTTAAAGTAAAGTTTAATTGCAGGTATAACTACAAGCAAGCCCTCTGCAAGGATTCTAGGGTTGTATAGGGCTAGTTTAGCCTAGTAGCTAATATTAAAGCTAAGTATAGCATCTAGGATAACAACACGTACAACTTTAATAAGACAGGCTTTATAATAGGCTAGATCTCCTAAGGAGCAGTTGTTACAGCTTTAGAGAGATAAGAAAGGCTAAAGGCAGTCTAGCTAGGTAACTAGGAGTAGACAACAGTTATACAGGGCATTAATACTACTAGATAGACTATTCTACCCTTTATTATCTTTAAAGCGCGTCACTACCTTACTAGCTAGTACAAAGAGGAAGACCTACCCTAGGATTAGGTTATTAGAGTCTCTGCTAACAGCTAGACTACTAATAAGCTTAGTCTTAAGTAGTTAAAGCACTTTAATATGCATATAAAGGAGCGTACTGTTAGTACCTACTAACTGCTAGTTATTAATAGCTATAAGAGCTACAACTCGCTCTTATTCTAGTAATACTATAAGGATAACAAGATTGTTACCCTGTATATACCTCCTTACTTATTACACCTCCTACAGCTACTTAATATAGGCTGTTTTGCCCCTTTAAAGCAGGCGTATAGACGCTAAGCTAAAATGCTTATACGCAACTAGATTAGCTACCTTATAAAGACTAAGTTCCTGCTATGCTTTAAAGCAGCCTACAATACAGTATTTACTCCTAGCAATATCTAAGGAGGGTTTTAAGGTGCTAGATTAGTCCCCTTTAACCTAGAACAGGTTATAACAGCCCTTAATATAAAGCTTTAGACTCTATTACTACTACTCCCTACTAACAACGTGCCCTAGCAGTCCTAAACCCTAAGCAATACTATAGAATTTAGGTTGCAATCTACTCTAATTTAAGAGAAGTATAAGAAGCAGCAAGGTAGCTTACTAAACTCTGTACTTAGCGCGCTTAAGCACTACGTAAAGAGGGGAGCTATTTTATCTTATAAGCTAGTCTTGGCTTAACAGGAAATTAAGGAGCTTTAAGCAGCTAATAAGGCTGCTACGCAATAGAAATTACATAAAAGAAAGTAGGTTTAGAAGGAAGGGACCCTAATAGTTAGAGATAGGCAGCAACTAGCAGCTCTAAAGGAGTTTGGGGCGCGTAGTAATAGAAAGAGGGTAAAGAAGTAGGTGTATACTTAAGAGGGTAAGCTGTCCTAAAGGCGCTATAGAAGGTGCAATAAGACTAGTTATAATGCGCAAACGTATAAGGTTGATATAGAAGTAGCCTCTAAATAATAATATATGCTATAGTCTACTACAGGGCGCCGAAGCGTGGTGTTTTAGGCCATAATAGGTTAGGATTTAGTAGGGGCTTGGCAAAAGTAGCTTGCTTGCCTGTTGGCTTGCTCGCCTATAGGGTACGTTATAATATCCTAGATAATAATATAACGTACATGTAACGCAGGTTGAAGGCGAACAGAACACTAGACTAAATAGAACACTTTTGCCAAGACTATACCAAAACACTACTACTACCCTAATGTAACTACAACAACGCTAGTCTAACGCGTTAAAGGAGCATTAGATATAGCTTACACTTTAGGCTCTTAAACAAGACTTATATTATTATACGTACGAATATGCGTGTATTTATTTGCTTTGCCTATGTAACAATTAGTGCGTGCACAGATACTTGAGTATATTTATTTGCTTTTTTATTGCATATTTGTTTGCTGTTTCTGTGCTTGAATTTTGATGCAACTTTTACAGGACGTGTATTAAGTTAATTTAAATTTTGTATGTAATTTGTAGATAGGACACACATAGTATGCGCAAGGAATTTAATGCTAAGGTTTAGGTAATAATATTTATTAATATTTAGGGATGCGTATTAATAAGCATATCTATACTAACAACAATAATAGAAGTAGCTACTTAACAAAGTTAAACTAACTTAAGACGTATAGATATTGTCTTTACGCACGTAGCTTAGCTAGCACAGCTAACTAGTTGTATGCAGCTATATTACAGCCTTTCTAGCCTGCTCTAAGCCTCTCTATTACTAGCTCCTGCATCCTACTATAGAGTCTAGCAACAAACTGTTGTATAGCATTAACTATAGCGTAATTATAGCACTCTTTAGCTATACTAATCTATCTCTATATTAACTAACAGGCTAACGCTTTAAACAGCTTACCCTAGTACTAGCAGCTAGTTAAAGACTGCTAATTTATCTAGCTAGTTATCTAAGATACTGTTATAGTCCTTGTTTAACAAGACAAGAGAAGGTCTTTGTATTATAGTAGGTTAAAGTTATAAACACTAAGTTAAGTAACATATACAACAGGTGAGCAGGACACACAACCAAGCAGGACACTTTTGCCAAGACTATACTAAAACTCCCTTCCTATACTAATACCTCCCTAACAACCCTAATTTACTGCGTTAAAAGAACATTAAATATAGCTTATGCTTTAGGCTCTTAATTAAGACGCAACACTCTCCTTACAGCGCACTATAGCTATCTATAATATGCCTAGAAGTACCTTACACTAACAACACGCTAGACAACCTTTACACTTTAATACTATGCCTAACTTATAGAATCTAACTACTGCTAAGGAGCAAATTATTATCACGTATATACTTAAGCTAGTTACGCAAGGAGAGTCCCCCTAGCTTGCAGCTATAGCTAATATAGCTAATTCTCTGCAAAAAGAGCGCGGTTTAGCCTCTATTAGCATAAACTAGGCTAGCATGTTTGTTTCTTGCTAGGAGGAGCTTAAAACAGTGTTTAACTGTAAGTACAACTACAGGCAAGCCCTCTGCAAGAATCCTAAGGCTATATAGGAGTAGTTTACCCTTATAGCTAATATAAAAGCTAAGTACAGCATCCTAGACAACAACACGTATAACTTTAATAAGACAGGCTTTATAATAGGCTAGATATCTACTAGAGTAGTTGTTATAGATGCAGGGAAGCTAGGACAAGCAAAGCAGATCTAGCCTAGCAACTAGGAGTAGGTAACAGCTATCTAAGGCATTAATGCCACTAGATAGGCTGTTCTAGCCTATATTATCTTTAAAGCCCGCCAACACTAATCTAACTAGTATAAGGACAATAACCTACCCTAAGACTAGGTAATTGCTATCTCTAAGAATAGTTAGACTACTAACAAGCTTAGTTTTAACTGGTTAAAGCACTTTAACAAGTATATAAAGACGCGCACTATAGGTACCTACTGTTTGCTAGTTATTAATAGTTACGAGAGCTACAACTCTGCAGAATTCTAGCAATACTATAAGGATTATAAGATTATACTTCTATATATGCCTGCGTACTTATTGCACCTCCTGCAGCTACTTAACGTGGGTTGTTTTGGCCCTCTAAAGAAGGTGTATAGGGATGAGGTTAATAGGCTTATGCGCAACTAGATTACCTACGTTACAAAGTAGGAGTTCCTGCTATGCTTTAAAGCAGCTTATAAGAAAGCTATTACCCCTAGCAATATCTAGGGAGGGTTCTAAGGGGCTAGATTAGTTCCCTTTAACCTAGAACAGGTTATATTAACCCTTAATGTAAAGCTGCGCACTCTATTACTACTACTCCCTATAAACAACAAGCCCTGGCAGTTGCAAACCCTAAGCAATACCCTAGAATTTGAGTCGCAATTAACTCTAATTCGAGACAAGTATAAGAGGGAACAGGGCAGCTCACTAAATTCTGTTCTAAGCGCACTTGAGCACTACGCAAAGGGGGGGGCAATTCTATCGCACAAGCTGGCTTTAGCGCAACGGGAGAACGCTGAACTTTAAGCAGCCCTAGCAGCTGCTACAGAGCGTAAATCGCGCAAAAGGAAGCGAATTTAAGAGGGAGGGTCTTTTACAGTTAAGGAAGGCTAGCGGTTAGCAGCTCTAGCGGAATTTGGGGCGCGCCGTGATGGAAAGAAGGGGAAGAAGCGGGTGCGCGCTGAAGGAGGTGAACCGTCCCAACGACGCTGTGGACAGTGCGGAAAGGGTGGGCACAATGCGCGAACGTGCAAGAATGAAGTAGAAGAGGTCTTTAAGTAATATTACAGCTTGTTTTGCCTTGTGCAGGGCCAAAGCGTGGTGTTTTGGGCCATAATAGTGTGAGATTTGGTGTGGTCTTGGCAAAAGTGTCCCGCTCGGTCGTGTGTCCCGCTCGCCCGTTGTGTACGTTAGTCTGTATACAGCATAGTCTAGCATGTTGTGTAGTAGCCTAGGCCTATTCAGTTGCAGTATTCTATAAGCAGTGCGGCGCAGTCTATATAATATAGCAAGGAACCTGCGCTAGGACTATAGCACTATTAGCAGTTATCTTAAGGCAATCCTATAAGAGTGCTGTAATAAGAACGCTGCTAGGAGCCTTAGTATATAGTATTACTCTAAACTAGATTAGAAGACTAAGCTCTAGCCTAATAATAGTCTTGTCTATAAAGCGCGTAGATATAGTTATAATAATATAACTACTAGGCGCAAGCATACTCCTAAGGTATTATAGTAGGTTGTAGCGTTGCTGTAGGGGAACTATCTTAAATATATAGACTAAGAAGATAACGTTGTAGTAGGCTAGCTTGCTAGTTATAGAAGCAAGGTAGTTATAGATATTACTATTAGTAACGCTGCCCTTAACTAGATAAACGCGCTGTATTACAGTACTAGTAGGTACTATAGTAAGACTACTACTTGCTAGGTATACTACTGCATTAATAGTAAGAAAGCTAGCAATAGTATTAAGCCTAACTACTAGGCTACTACCTATAGCCTACTTAGTAAGAGCAGTAATCTTGCCTCTAGCGCAGCTAAGATCTAGCACGCTCTTGTCTAGCTATAGCTAGGCTATCTAAATAGCAAGAAGAATATCTAGGGTCTAATTATAGCTAACATAGTTAGCCTTGCTAACAAGGTGCTAATAGGCAGCGTAAACCTAAGTAAGGGTAGAGAGGTAGACAATAGTGCTAAGCAGAGTTAAAGACAGAGTTAAAGATAGAGCTAAAGAGGGAGTTGCAGGCTATGCAGTAGAAAGGGGGCAGAAAGAAAGGGGAAGAGTAGTATTTATCTAGTCTAAGTAGCTTGGCTAATATAGTAGAGAGTAAAGCAAAGCAGGCACTGCTTACGCTTCTATATATATAGTAGGGCATAGTACTGCAGCTACGTAGTAGCTAATTACAATACTATAGCAGCACTATAATAATACTACAACATTACTACAGCACTGCAACTACCCCCCTATAATAGGGCTATAACACTCTATTATAGCAAGCGTTGCTAGTTTAGGCTCTTAAGCATATCTATACACATAGGCGTTATTAATTGCAATAAGCAAGAAGAGCAGGCTAGAGTTTAGTATAGCATTATATATTAGCTTATTGCATAGAGAGCAAGAGAGCAGAAGGCAAAGCAGTAGAATTCTTAGCTAATCTCTTTGTTCTTACTATAGAGCCTTCCTATCTACATCCTCTTATATACTAAGTAGAAGCTAGGTAAGTATTAAAAGCTTAGGAAGCTAAAGTCTGTCCTATATAATAGAGAATATATACGTGTATTAGCGCAGAGATGCTGTTTAACATATTGCTCTATAAATAATTATATTATTATGCAAGCTGTTGCTGTAAGACTAAACAGCTAGCGTAGCTACAGCCTTACTTATTATAGAGAGTAGTGCCCTAGAACTACTACTGCTTCTAAGCGCTATTAAGGGTAGGTAGACCTATAACTCCTAGCTATACAGCTATAGTATTAAGAGTCTAGACAAGGACGCTGTAGGAGCGTATATTACTAATATAGGTAAGGTGCTATAAGGTGCGCTACGTGCTAGTAAAGAAGGCATGCTTACTAGGCAGCCTACTATAGGTAGGGTTAGAAATTGTATAGAAGTAGCGCTGCTAGAGAGCTGCGTAGGTAGTGTTAATAAAGCTGTTAAGTGTGTCCTAGACGCACTAAGCTAGCAAGGTAGGCAGTAGTAGAGGGAATAGATTAGGAACGCTAGCGCTAAGAAGGGTCTAGTAGGCCTAGGTATACTATATAGTCTGCGTATAGTATAATATAACCTAGACATAAGAGGTAGAAGTGTTGCGCTAAGCATATAGGCAGACTATAGTCTTAATCTTAGTACTCTAGGCGCTGTCCTCTATGCTATATATAGCGCTAAGGAAGATAACATTATTGGACATAGTATTAATAATGCTAGCAGGCGTAACAGGCAGCAGAGCTAGAAAGGTAGAAAATAGGTTAGAGAGGGTAACTGCAGAGGCAAGCTAGTAAATAGCAGTGTTAATAGCCTAGGTAGAGCAAGTAGGTATAGACATAGTAAGGAGAGCCTTAAGAGAGTTAGTATTATATTAAACAGTGCGCTATAAACAGAGGATATTATACTTGCGTAAGCAGCTAGTAGGGAGTTAAGGTAGTAGGTTAGTAGAGTAGAGTTAAGGAGAAGGTTAGAAGCAGTAGGCAACGTTTAAGTATTAAGAAGGGCAGACAGCTACTAGTTAGAGTAGGGTAATAGAAGGGAGCAGGTAAAGGAGTAAAAGTACCTCTATGCTAAGTAGTAATAGACTAGTAACATAAGATAGCAAACTACTTACTATGCAACATATAGGGAAAGAAAGCCTTCCTAAAGCGCAGGTAGCAAACTTAACCTGCAGAAAAACTAGCAGTTAAGCAGATGTTTAAGCTACTATCTTAAAGAGCTTAGGCAACGTTGTCTAGCACAGAGCAGCAGCTAGCGCGCTCTAAGAGCAAACTTGTAGCTATGTAATCTTAACACGCCTGTCTATATTATTACTCTTGTCTTTGCTTTTGCCTTTACTATCTCTAATTTCCTCTACCTTGTAGGCTGTCTTAGGCAGCTTTACTTCTATACTTAGTGCTACCTTTCCTCTAATCTTGCCTCCTGCAATACCCTCTAGACCTAGCTACTTATTAAACTGCTTAGCTGCAAGATAGACGTCTAGGCGTTCTCTTTTTACTAGCTTAATAAAGATATTAACGCTTTATAAGCAGATATCCTGCTTAATCTAGCTCTTATATATTATGTCCTCTAGTATAACTAGCAGTACGCCCTAGCCTAAGCCTTTGGCTACCCTATACTACTTAACTGCCTAGGCAAGGTAGTCTCTAAAGTAGTCTTGCTCTTTCTTAGAAGGCTTAGGGTTGGAGTTAACTAGCTATATAAGAGAGTCTATAGCCTCTAACTAGCACTAGCCTTTGCTAAACTAGTTAGTTATGTCTCTACTAAAGAGGCTGTTACTATGCTTAATCTGCGCTAGCTTATTAGTTAGTGCCTTGCCTAGCAGCGCCTGCGCCTATCTATATTTAATCTGCACAGATTTGACTACTTCCCTATAGATGCTATACTGCTCCTAGGTGTTGCAAAATGTCCTGTCTATACTGTCCTGCTAAGGCAAAACAGTTAACAATAAGCGTAAGTGCTATATCTATAAGGAGACTGCGCTATAATACGCAGCTACTCTATAGCTGTTATTAAAGAGCGCTCTATGCTCTTGCTAGAGCTATAGGAAGTAGGCAGCGTGCTCTTAAGATAATAGGCTCCCTAATACGCGCGCCTTAGCTATAAACTAACAAGCCTTAATATAAGGCGTCTTAAAAGTGCAGTAGAAGTTAATTTCTTGTCTACTTCTATCTATAGCTTTCTGCTTAAGGAGCTATGCTATAACTTCTTTGTCCTTAACTAGTATAGCAGCGTACACGCTGCGCTTATCATTAGCTACTTGCTTATCTAGCGCTATAAGGCTAAGGTTAAGACTACGCTCTACTAAGGCTACTTTATAGGCCTTAATATGTTCTTGCTTAGTACAGTAATTGTTGTTAGTAATAGTAGTAATTGTGCGCTGTTTGTCTACTAGCTCCTCTAGCTTAAAGCTAGCTATAGGCATCTTAGCAGCTTTTGTATAAGCATGCTTTAACAATAACACTAGTATAGAGGGTGCTAATTGCTTTACGCGTTGCTCTAGAGGAGAGGGCAAGGGTATCTACGCAGATAGCAGCTCTACTATGCTATTCTCTGCAAGCAACTAAGCTGCGCAAACTAGCTAATCCTAGCTATTATTAGATAGGGTATTATTAGCAAGCGTCTCGCGCAGCAGCTAGATTGCGCTAAGAGTAGAGTAGGTAATAAAGACAGGCTTACAGATGCTAGTATTATTAGAGTTAGGGATTAGCTATCCTGCGCTATATAGACTAGCATCTTGATTACGCTGTAAGTAGGAGAGAGATACCTAGCAGAAGAAGAGCTTCTTGTAGTCTTTGTTTAGCAGCTTATACCTATACTTATAGGCAAAGTCTGCCTTACTAGCTAAGGGGAAGCTCTAAGCGCTGCTATTAAATATATTAACAGCCTTATATAGCATAGTAGACTAGTGCATGCTAGATGCAGGCCTTATGCAGCTAGGACAAAGGAATAACAAGATAATGTATAGTGTATAGAGAGAAGGCTAGGATCCCTAATCCTCTAAGGTTTAGATAGCGTGCCTATAAAAGTCAGGCTGCGCATAGATATACAATAATATATACTAACTAGCACTTGCAGACGCAAAACAACAATAAACTTAAAACAACGTTTTAAATAAGGCTGTGTTTATTAGCGCGTTAAGGAAGAAACAGTTAGAGGGCTGCTATAAATGCTCCTCTGCTTCCCTACCTCTTTGCTTCTATATATATGTCTTCTTCCTGTCCTAGTATAGATATATTTGCACAGCTCTTCAAGCATTTGCCTAAGATATAAGTAATTATATGCAAGCTATATACAATTGCTATCCTACCTACGCAGATTGTTAGGCACCTTGCAAAGCACTACTCTAAGGTGCTAGCTGCAAAACGTAGTAGTTTTACTATATATACGCGCACACTCCCTAACCTTGCTTAGGAGCTAACTAATATATATATTGCAAAACTAGCTAGAGCGCTAATACTAAGCCTTAAGCTTTAAGAGAATAGCCTAGTCTGTATAGCAAAGAGATGCTAGTTTACGTGTACTACTCTACGCAGCATATAGGGACACTATAAAGATAAGTATACTTAGACTAACAAGCAAAAGCAAGGAGGAGATATAATACATAAAAGCTAGTACTTAGACAACTAACTATAGCAAGACAGTTAGCTCTGCTAGTAATTGTTTAGAGTAGTTAGATAGCCTGCCTATATAGCTATTAAGGCCTATACTACTAGCCCTAGCACAGAAGAGATTCCCTAGGTAGTTATAGCAGACCTAAAGCATAAGAAAGAGGAACAAGAGGTAGTAGTAGCATAGGAGCCTATTAGAGAGAGTACTTGCTAACAAGCTAATCTATAGCTAGAGCTAATAGAGTAGATCTCTTACCTTAAGGGTATCTCTAGGGCAGCGCTTCTATGCGCTAGACAACCTACTAACAAAGAAGTAGATGTGCGTAGTAAGAAGGAGGAGGGCAAGGACTCTAACCTAGTAGATATGTATAGAGCTATGTAATAACTTATATGCAAAGCGTTCTACAGTAGCTAGCTAGAAATTATAAGCTAGCTAGTGCAAGAGATTATTAAGCAACGCAA